>VXCM01001227.1:150877-388033 GCA_014773175.1 Lucifuga dentata | reverse complement strand
ATATATATATTTATTTATTTATACACATATATATGTGAGCGCAAATTGATATAGGTGAGCCAAATTGCTTACCTAAGCCTCCCATCATCATCCTCCTCCTCCAGATAAGATGGAACACCCCACTGCACAGATTTGCCCCTGCACCTCAGCTCCAGAGTGTCTCCAGTCTGCACACTGATGGTCTCTTCCACCTTCTGAAACTTACCTTTGCCTAGCACCTTCATATGCCACATACAAAACCATTAAATTATAGAGAGTTTACCTACAGACATACAGTCATCCTTCTAACAATCTCAGTAAATGTTCATGTAACATGTCAAAACTCATTGTGTACAGGATGAAACATGCAGCACCTGTGTGAGGAAGATCTGTGCAGGGGCTGCTGGTGTAGCTTTGATCTTGGGTTTCTCTGTCAGTGCTCTGGACACTTTATTTGTGGATTTCCCTGCTTTGGNGTAGCTTTGATCTTGGGTTTCTCTGTCAGTGCTCTGGACACTTTATTTGTGGATTTCCCTGCTTTGGTTTTGCTAGACTTGGCCTTTCTCTCTGGAGAGATTTTGTATTTTTGGACATCTTTTTGACAATAAGCTACAGAGTGTACAGAGAACATGATTTACTAAATACATCTCAAATGCATATCTGGCAATATGAATTGAGAAAATGTAGTCAATATCTTTACAAATCCACATCTCAAATTAGGCCAACAGAAATCATACCTCTATGGTATTTCCTGGTATTCATGTTCAAAGAAACACTCAACAAGGGAATTAATTCACTTACCTAACTCGAAGATTACAGCGCAAACAAGCAGAATGCTCAACACCAGCTTTCCCTTCGGCCCAAACAATTTCCCCAAAGGCATGATTGGTCAGTGGGTTATTAGAGTGGCCTGTGGATTATTAGTTCAACACAGAATGTACTGCTGGAAAAAAAAAAAAAACTCAGGGAAGGAGAGGTAGATGAGCAGGAGGAGGCCAATGTCTACAAACTGAGTGGTCAGCTGTTTACCAGAATCACATAAATTCCTCCTCCTGGTGGCATTATTTCCCCACATTCCTCCTGACTGGCTCAATGGAGACTTTCAAGATGGTCTGGACCAATGAGGGCCCAGAAACAGAGGCCCCTCCGTTTGGAATCACATGTTGTGTTTGCTTAGCTGCTGGACTGGAAGTGTGTTAGCAGCATGGGTCTGGCTCTCCAAAGCGCACCATACTCCACAAGAGGACTGTGGCAAGGTGATTAAAAATATTTGGTTCCCAATAAAGCAGTTATCTTGCTTACTTAACTCTCTGTCCACAGGCAAACAAATTAAAGGCCTGAACACTTGGAAAATCTGCACTCTCTGAATCTGCTAACTGTCTTTCTGACACATGCTCCTTGACCTAAATTCTTTATTTTGCAACTGTAGAAAAAAAATCAACAAGCTGTGCTTTTCCAGACTAGTTCTGACACTCTGTACTTTTATGATACAAATTGTCAATTCACAAATTCTGTACTTTTCACTCCTCTCTTTCCCACGAGAAGATGACCTTCACCTAGAGTCAGTCTTGACGAGCTGCACCCCTCCATTCTTGCTCCCTCTCTGTAAAGCCACTGTGATACTTCTATACTTTTGAGACTCTTTTGCATTGTGTGTTGTAAGGGCGATCTCCCGGCACATCGTAACATCTTCAATAAACTTCAGTCTAAATAAGACAAGTGTATGATATTCCTCTTTGAGACAACAACCACAAGCTTATTCAGCAAACTGTGGCGATCAGAGATAGGAACAGTCGAACACAGGTTTACAATTACAATTACAATTAAACTAATAAAAATAAACACAAATTAATTCACAGCTGATCTTGTGAACTTTATGATTATAACACTTTGACATACAACTCTCATTTTGATGCTTTATTCACTGTATACATAAATCAATTCTGGACACTTAGAAACAGTGGTACCAAAATTCTTTTAAGTGACCAATTTGTTGAAGCAGTTTGGTGAAAACAACTGGAGCTGGATCCCTGTGCAAAAGCATACATTTAATCTGTGTTTACATACAATAAAATTAAATCACTCACTAAATGAAAGAAAGCACTTTGACAAATAAAAAAGAAAATGTTTTGCATGTTTGATTAAATCCATAACTGTACCCAGGGTGAACAGTGTAAACCTTCAGTCTAGCTTGCTAAACTAGAGTTTAGAACATGACTCAGGTAAACTGGCGTGAAAGGTCCTTTTGTTCTCCTTGATGGCTGGGTTGTGAGCCATTTTGGGGTCTGTATCCTACATTAGGAGCGGAACTGGATGGAAATGTCACGACATTATAACTTTCTTGAAGTCTAGAGGATTTAATTTTAATTAGGTAATATATTTACAGCACAATACACAGTATAATTCACAATAATTGTACATTTACCATATTTACACTTTGAAACAATATGCCATTAACTCAGTGAATCTTCAAACAGAAAAATATAATTTCTCAAAGGTTTTCTGCATCATATTGTACATTTTTAAGTCTACAATTAAAATTTTATATGTAAAAAAGTTCTCATTTGATTTATGTCATCCTTAGAAGTGTATATAAGTACAAGACATTTCAACATTCTACATTTTATATGAAAATGTAAACTGCATATTTAATTGTATTAATTTTTTTAAATAATGTATTAGCTAATAATATGCTACTAATAACTGTATGCAGCCAATTGTTCAAGCTTTTTAACACATGGCTGTAGAAAATACTTGGGAAGTGTGTATTCTGAGGCCAGATTACCATGATGGTGGGGGTGGGGGCCTTCACTAAAATAGACACATATTCTGTCTGGATTTAAAGGACCATATTGGTCTGACACTCTGTACTTTTATGATATAAATTGTCAATTCACAAATCCTGAACCCAATAAATACTATCCTCGTATGCCTTACATGACTGCGGCCCATCTCCCGAAGCATACTACTGAACTGGTACATTTTCAGATTGTTTTTCCTACCCTCCAGGCAGCCATTTGTTTTACTTCATTTCAGTATGCTGTAAAAATCAACTTGTAGAGGCTTGAAACATGCTTGAGATAGGTAAACCATCAGATCCATTGTTGAAGTTACCTAATTTTAGCATTTTAATGCAGTTAAAAGCACAGAATAATCTGGGAATTCTTTCTGGTGATGCATTCAATGCTGTAATGAAAAACTGACAACAGAGATTTGATATTCAGCTGCCAAATGACATTAAACTCACAAGCTATGATGTTGGGAACCTGAACAAAGAAGACAAACAATTATCCAACATGGATACTGTATTTAAAAAAAAAGATATCATAAATTAATAGTTGATGCACTGAAGAGGCAACAAAAATAATTTTGGCTAAGTTCTGAGGAGTAAGACTGTTAATAAATCTAATCTATACAACAGCATTGAACGTGCCACTCCTCTATGTAGAACTCAAAAGTACTCCATATGCTTTAATCTGCATTAAAATGCTAACATTAAATATCTTTGACAAAAATAATAACAGTGTATGATTTGCCGTGATGAATTACCGAGATCAAGCATATTTCAAACCTCTAGAGGTTGATTACAGAGGTTATAGCATACTGGAATAAACTGAAACCAATGGCTGCCAGCAAGGTAGGAAAAACAATTTAAAAAAAAATTTGCCACTCCAGTATTATAGTTTGAGAGATGGTTGGCAGTTTTTGGGAGTCAGGAGTTTTTGTTTGGCTAAAACATGCAAAACCACTGTATGGTCCTTTAAAGGCTGATGGACCAGCACCACCAATCCAAAAATATGGACGGGATTTAAAATGTGCCCTCCACCCATGGCTTTAAGAAACATTTTCATTCCCTGCTCTTTATCGTATGTTGCCCAGTGAAATGCGAAATTTTACTTAACAGCTTCTAAATCCAGCTACTAGAGAAAAGGTTTAAATAAATCACAAACTGCATCAACTCGTAATAAAGTGCTGTTTGGGAAAAAAGCTGACATGTCTTTGTGTCATTGCTCCACACCTGTCACACTGACACTGACACAGATTAGTGCTGAGGCCGAGTAAAACAGTAGTTACACACTTAAAGCAGTCACAGCAGTAACATTTCAATCAGGTTCTTTCATCTCCACTCAAGATCAGAATTTTTCTTCTTTAATTACTTCATTGTCTATTTTGTTAGAGATGGTTTCGATATTCATCTTGCTGGCCAGGAGACGCTGCTTCTGTATACTGTGACGGACCCCATAGCCAAAATAGATGAGTAACCCTGAAGGGAGACATCAAGGATGATTTCAGTTCACCGCTAGTACAATTAGGACCCTCAAAACCTTAATGCAGAAGTGTGTTTTGAGTGAAAACACTTGGACACCGACATGTTCTTACCTACTAACATCCAGACAGCGTAACGTATCCATGTCTCTCCTCCTAACTGGATCATCAGGTAAATATTGATAAGCGCACTCACTAAAGGCAGTGCAGGAAGCAAGGGCACCTGTGAACAGAGAAAATGGTGGTGTGTGAAAGTCTTTTTCTAGGTGATGCTCATTAGAAATGTCACACTAGATTTGGGTGAATGATCAGACTGCAGGTGAAATGTGCTCACCATAAAAGATGCCTTGCTGGTATTTTGTGGGTGCCTCCAGATGAGGAAAATGTTGAGCACCAGGATGAAAGCTAAAATGCAGACGCACACCAGACTCCATGCTTCCTTGCGGGACAAAGCGTTTAATCCTTGGGTCAAGAGGACACATAGCGCGACAATGTCTACAACTGAGAAAAAGGAATCACAAAGAGTTTCTGGTGAGAAAGGTCAATTTGTAAACTAGAAAGGCAACGAAATTCAATAAATCTTTCCATCCTAGAATGAGGACCATAGAGTGCTTTAGAAACAAATATAACCTCTGTTTTACTTACTAGAAATCAAAGCCAATATTGTGACTGTTCTTGATGTGACTGAAGTAGGAGACGATGGAGGCTTCAAACAACCAAATTTGGTGTTTGATTCTTTGAGCTGCAGGTCTGAGTCAGATGGACCCACTTGGTACCTTGATTCCAAAGAAAAGAAATGTGAGGATCATTCTGCTCAATTAAAGGACAACAAAAGCCCATGTGCTGGTGTGGGTAAAACAAATACACATACCTCAGTATTAGAATGCATATGGCCACAAGGGTGTAAGCAAACAGAGTTCCAATGGACATCATTTCCACCAAGGCTGCCAGATCAAACAGCAGAGCCATAATGGCTAAAAATCAGAAATAGAAACATAGTTACTTCAGTAAACCTCATATGCACACAGTATAAGCTGATGAAAAGGCTGGCCCTACTGACAAATCCTCCCATCCAGCTCTACCTGCCACTGTTCCAGATGTTATTGTAGCTATAGCAGGACTCCCCTTGGAGGTGACTTTGGTGAGGGGATGGAAAAGTAGGCCGTCTCTTGCCATGGCGAACAGCACTCGGGGCATCGGGAACATGGAGCCCAGCAGGCTGGGAGACAAACCAAACAGGTCAACAACAATGTTGACCTGTTTAAACACTAAATCTAAACACTCTTATAATTTATACTGAGTTGTTGAACAAACAGAGTGGTGGATTATTTCCATGAGTTTTAGCTCTAGGTTCGTTTGTCAGTCTTCTGTAATAAAAATTGTCCAGAGTTTTTGCTTACTTTTGACTGTCTCTTTCATTATTTACATCCATGACTGAACCATCCATGCCAGACCACACATGGGCCCCATTTATACCTTGCATCACGTGATCTGTATCATAATACAGGCAAAATCCAAACATGAGAACACTTTTTAATGCAAGATGTAAATGCAACTCTCGACCTTGGATGTCGTAATCCAGATAACATTTCCAGACAGAGACTGCTTTTTATGCAGCGTATAAACTGCACCTTTATGCCTACACAGCTACTCAAACATGACTGTATGTCAATTAAAATGAACCTGGTATATGTATGAGTGGATACATCCTTGGTTCCATTGTAGTTGCATGTTATTATGAGCTCTTTTTTGATTTTTTTTTTTTTAAAGTAACACAAAAATACTGAATNTTGCATGTTATTATGAGCTCTTTTTTGATTTTTTTTTTTTTAAAGTAACACAAAAATACTGAATACACGGATATGTTGACTTTGATAACCTTCTCATTTTAGCACAGAAAATATATTTTCTCACAACGTTCAAACCATACAATACCAGTTGTAGTTTCTGACCTGGTGGAAAGGGCACAAAGTGATCCCACAGCCACCACATATTTGGCAGGACCCCAGCCAACGTATTCAAAGGCCACTGGCAGGGGGCTTTTTTGATTGAGCATGTAGTAGGGCATCATCAGGGTAAGAGCAGCAGACACAGCAAAGTAGGCCACGAAACAGATGAGCAGTGAAGCCACGATGCCCAGAGGAACTGACTTTTGGGGGTTCTTCACCTCCTCACCTATGACAAAGGATGACTAGTCAGTGATATCAATGGTAATATTCCTTCAGGTGTTTGTCAGTTAAGAGAGCAAAGTCATAAAGCTGCCAAATAATTTTATACTAGCTTGGAAGCTGCTGAAATATAGTTATTACATCTTTACAAATCAGGTTTTCAACTTTTTAAAATTATAGGATAAAATATGACGGGGCTAAAATTAGAAACTGTCTGCTGTCAAAGGTCAGATTTTAATAAAAAAGTCTGAATCTTATCCTATAAATTTTTGTGAAAACTAATGTAACTTCAAATATTGACGTAATAATTATGTATGATGTAATAATATACATAATCAGATTTATTACACAAAAGTGGTGTCACATTTTTAACCTTTGATGTAACACTAACTAATAATAAATATAGGCTACTTGTATTATTATATAATACAAGGTAAGAATGTCATTCCATCATTGAGACAGCTGTGATATTTAGAGTTACAGTTTAACTGAGTTTATTAAATTTTGAAAGATTATCATGTTTTTATTACATCTATTCCTGGGGAAGCTCTTTGTCAAACTTTTCAGTTTCCCTTTGAAGATAATGCCAAACATTCCAATGATGGAATATTGGATTTCACAGCAAATTATAAACTACTAAATCCTTATAACCCTATAGCAGGTTGAAACTTTTCCAAGCATTAGATATTTAAATATGTGGCTACAAGACACATTTGAGCACAGTCTTAATAATCCTTTTATCCTCATTTTTATATCCTGTATTAATCTATCAGTAAAGTCTACTGGCTAAAACATATTTAATAACCATATAAGTTGAAGTTTTGTCCTCTGACCTGTTGTGGCAATGCAGTCAAATCCAACAAAAGCATAGAAACACGTTGCAGCCCCGGCCAGCGTTCCACTGATGCCATAAGGGAAAAATCCACCAACTCCAAACTCAGTTGTAAGATTGGCAGTAGAGGTCAGGTTGCTGCACGAGAGGGAGAGCATTATCTTGTGGTTATTAAGATAATTGTGTCATGTACAGGAATACAACTCTAACTACTAATGACCGGGTCCTGCAGGCACCCAAACAGAGATAGGATTATATTGCTCTTTGACTTTACTTGAGTTCTGCTGTTTCATTTAGCAGAGTTTCTTCACTGATTTGCCAGTTAGAGATGTGTCCTTTGATGAATCCAGAAATGGCCACGAACAGCAGCACCAGGATGTTGATTGCTGTGAAGATCTTGTTGATCATTGCTGACTCTTTCACTCCAAAAGCTAGCAGGCCTTTATTAGAAACATGGTAGATGCTTTTTAACCTTTATCGTACTCTCACCATGATGATGTCAACAAATACTGTTTTGTTAAAACTCAGTAAACTGGCATTACCTGACAGTAGTAAGATGAGAAGAGCAGCAAAGACATCTGGGTAGGGTGCCAGGCCAGGAAGGCCCATGGTGGCATGTTTTTCAAAGTACTTAGATATGACACCCCCAATGAGATCGTCAAAAGTCCCGCTCCATGCCAGCGCAACACTGGATGTCCCTGAGAAGAAAATGAGCAAAGATGCAATAAACTAATCACTCTGAGTCACATCATTTTGCTGTTGCTGTAAAACAACATATTTCCTTCCAGTTTACAGCCTCAGTTGTTTTGAACCATGGTTTTGAACCATGTTCTCTGGGGTTATTAACATGACAGCAATGTGAAAGCATTTCATAAGCAAATTGTTAAAAGAGTCATCAAAAATGTGCTTGTGCAGCAGGTAAAAGGTCACAAAATCTTCTGTCTCATGTTGATAGTTGATCATTTATGGGTTTCAATGTGCCTTAGTGAGTCAAACATGTTACATAAGATCTTAAGATCTAAGATCATAAGATAAGATCAGGTCTTCAGAGGATGAAAATAAAAAGGCAGACTGAAACAGGTTAAATTTAAGTTATACTCCTCTACATTTTGACATGTTAGTGAAAGGCACTGAGATAAACATTTAACATTTCAAATTACATTCTGGTTAAACAAAAACTACCAGAAATTTGTTCTTTTAACTAATTCTTAAAGTCTAAATCCTTGAATAATAATCAATACTGTAATCGATGTATGAAAATAGTCCTGTGTATCATACTTGCCTATGACGTAGGAGAGTAGCAGATTCCAGCCAGTGATAAAGGCCAGCAGCTCTCCAACAGTCACATAGCTGTAAAGGTATGCTGAGCCTGTTTTAGGAACCCGAGACCCAAACTCTGCATAGCACAGCCCAGCAAATATGGAGGCCAGGGCGGCAATGAAGAAGGAGATAATGATGCTGGGTCCAGCTGTTTCTCTGGCCACCTCTCCAGACAGGACATAGACTCCAGCCCCCAGGGTGCTTCCCACACCGAGGGCCACCAGGTCCAGAGTGGAAAGGCATCGGTTAAAAGTGGACTGCTCTCCCTCTGGCTCAAGGGGTTTTCTTCGAGACAGGCTCACCAAAAAAGACCTTATCCCACTGCACGACATGCTTCTTGGGTTTGGACTGGATTGACTGATGAGGGAATCAGAGAGGAGGAGACAGGTGGGAGTGCAATGGCATTTGAAAGATAGAGAAAGAAGAAAGAAGAGTGAGGGGAGAGGGGCGGGTAGGCAGGACGGATCAGTGAACATGTCGGTGAGTAATTGTCAGTTCATCCCCGCCGTAGAACATTTCCTATTTAAAACAATATGATTCCCAAAATCCAGTTTTAATGTGCTAGTAGCCTTCAGTATACAAAATACAAGATCATTTTTTTAAATCTAAAAATTATTTTGATAAGGTATCAACAAATGAGATCTGAAAACAAAAGACTGGAAAACACAACTCAACTTTTCTAATTTTGCTTAAGTTGAAAAGGGTTCATACGTTAGTAGTAGCATTATCACTCAATCTACATACTTAACCTTGAACTTTTCCCCCAAAACAAAACCAATTTTTCATTGATTATAAATGAAAAACAAAATGGAAATGAATTCACTCACCTTTTTCTGCCTCAGAGCTGTGCTTACAAGAAACAATTAACATAATTTGTCAAAAAATTCTTTTATATGCTTCGTTCTTTATCTTTATTATCACCCCCTGATATGGTAGTGCTGATGCTTGTCGTTTTCCTTTGCCGCCCACAGCCCAGCAACAACACCTTGCTCCAGAACTGCACTTTACCCAACCCACACTTACTTACACAAGGACTTCCTTTAGCATTTCTGATTACATGAAAAGCTTAATTTGCACCATATTCATTCTTTTCAATAAAATGTAGTATTATTTTGTCAGCAACTAAATGTGTTCTCACCTCCCCAGAGTTGTTTCATGTCATTTAGAGATACTCATTCCTCTCAGGTTGATTCAGGGCCACTTCTAAATATTGCTATAAAAAGACACAGAAATGGAGCTCATTTTATCATGATTTATCGTGTTATCACAAATAGTTTTGCTTTAGATGTTGTAAATGTAATCTACTGCACACTTTATTATTATTTCATTGCAAATCATTTAATTGGCACTGAACTGCCAAGACAAAAGTAATTTAGTAAGTCATCTAGTATGGATCAAGGAAAAGACAAAGTAACTGCTTGCTTGTTTTCTTTGTCTTTTATCTTTTATTTTTTTTCCTGTTCTATTTCTGTCTATTTCTGTCTTTGAAAAATGTAACTTTTTTTTGCTACTTGTTTGGATTATCTGTGGCTTTGATAATCTTTTCAAGATAAAACCAAAAAGTAAACTTTGAGGTCCACATTCGTCTGTGACTTTGGAGTTGACCTTCACAAAAAAGGATTAGAAGCAGAAGGTCTGTCAAACTAGTGAAAGAGTGAAAAGTAAAATATCAACTATCCATGAATGATACATGCTTATTCATCATATCATGAAAGCATGCAGTATTTTGAGAAAAAATATCTTCCCCAAAAGATTATTCTGACAGATAGTCTCAAGCCTGTTGACACACATGTGTTGCTAAGAAAAGGTAAATAAAGGCTGAGCCAGCCAAGACCTTTTCCTTACAGTCATGCTGGAGTTTGCACGCTTGCTTGCACTATCGGTGTTGTGTCCCATTTGCAACCTGGAGGTGTGAGCATGCCAGGCTAATGGTCCTATGAGTTAATGAAAGAGAGGACAAAGCACCTTTCATTATGCAGGCAGCAGGCTGCACACTTACTCTTTGAGAGGTAGCTTTTGCCTTCTCATCTACCATCAGGGGGATTTCAGTTCACCTAATCCCTCCTGGCATGTACTTCAGCAGGCAGGAAAGTAGGAGCCTGTGTGTATGGTTGCTACCTTTGACCAAATTTAAAGCTTGGCCTTTCTATCTACAGATCTTGCTACTTGAGATATCGTTTCCTGGGGGACTACAGGTAATGCTTAACCAAATAACAGTACTATGCACATGAGGAGAAGTTTTATCATGATTAAGATAAAGGGCTGGATCACCTGGAGCCTCAATTAATGTTTATTAATGGGCTATTTGGCTTTCCATCATGATTTGAATATGCAATAGATTACCACTACTGTCATCCATTAAATTTCACATGTGCACAGTAAAGCAAAGGTCAAGATTTTGCTTACCTTATCTTCCGTCCCACAAAAAAAAAAAAAAAAAAAAAAAAAAAGGGCTGATGACTGGGCTGTCAGAAGACGAAATGTTACAAATGTATCCGTGCTGTTGACTCCGATGAAGGAAACATGATTTTTACTGTGATATATACAAGACTGGTCCGTGTGACCCTCCCACTCAATGGAATTACAAAGTAGCCTTTCTCAGTCCCAACCAGTTTGGATTATAATGTGCTCTTTATAGCAGGGCATAGGGTGAGAACTGTGGCCAACAAATCCCAGTCAGAATGACAAAAATGCTTTTGTGCTCACTTGTGATTTATTTTGTTTGTTTTGTTTTGCTTTGTATCTGGTTGTTTTAGAATGTGATGAAAATTTAAAAAAAATTGCTTGAGAAATCATGAATGCAATCAACACTTTTATAAACATAAAATGTTTTTATAGCAGATAAAACATCATTTTATAGCAGATGGCAATGTTAGTCACTGCTGGTATTGACCCAATACTTCAATGAAATTTCTCAACAGATTTTGGATGGATTATTAGTAATTTGGTATAGACATTGGGCAGCTCCAGAGAATTAATCTTGATCACTTTGGTGATCATTTAGCACCACCAGCAGGCCAGAATTTCCACCTGTGCAACTCCTTATGACAAGATACTTCAGAAAATAAGGGCTGAATTCCCATCTGCCTCAGTTGCACAGTACTTTGAGCTTACTATAGAACTGATAACATGCTGATTTGCATGATAAACTAGCATGTTAAATCCTATCAAATTGCATGCTAACTGCATGCATGTTGACTTTCTAACTTTAGAATATAGCTAACTATACATACAAAATATTAGCAATTGTAAGCTTGTTAATATGTTACTATTAGCATGGAGTGCTGAGGCAAGTCTTCACTTGCACTTCTCTGTACTTTTCATGCCTGGAATGGTTGGAAGTCTCCCACCAAATTATGTGACATGGTAAGAAACAGCATTTAGAGATAAACCTAATAATGTTTTTCTTTCTTTTTTTTTTTTGTGTGTGTGTTTGCTGTATTGTTTTTAATGCCTTATTTTTTATTTTGTGCTGATCTCTCTGTTTTGTTGATTCTTTTATTAGTTGTCAAACACTTTGTAAAGTCTGTTTTTAAAGGTGCTATATAAATATAGATTATTATTATTATTATTATTATTATTATTATTATTATTATTATTGTCTTGTGCCAGTCCAGAGCCCTGAGAATTGGTGTGATATATCTTTATAGTTTTCTTCATCTTTGTTTCCTCAGCTAAATGTAATTTCCAATGTCACACAACAGGGAGTTTTTTATTTTCTGCACTTTGGACATTTCTTGCTTCTCTCGTCCTAACAGCCCCCACCCCCTCTGAGCTATGCTGGTCCTGCTCACCCTCTTACTGGAATCATGGACTCCTGAGAGACAGAAATAGAGCAGGCAGACTCTCACATCATTGCCAACATTTCTCTCTGTTCACGTGACAAACAGAAAATCCAAAGTTTAGTTACACGCAAAAAAACAACGGAGAAATGCGTTGTTTTATTTTACTTTGAGTTTCTAAACTGTGGACTGAATGTTGGTGAAATGAATACTAGGACGGAAGAAGACTTTCCCGTTTCTGCGTTTTCCAGATGCGCAACAGCTGCACTGAGTGAAAGATGTGCGTAAAATTACGCGTAATTCAGGCCCGCAGCTTGCTGTATATTTCGGGGTTTCATGTAACGTTAAACAGCGGCGGGTTTACTGTAAAGACCGTCCCCTGCTAGATTCAGGCTCACGCGCAATTTGGAGACCCTACACGCCGCAGTGGTTGCGTCACAGCAGAGGACACGTAACGGGACAGTGTGAAAAGAAGCACCGGGTTAGTGGGCACAGCAGACACGGCAGGGCCACTCTCACCGAGGACAAATTACTACGTTAACCAGCGTCTGCGTTAATTAACTTAAGCTAGCACGAAAAGGTAAGCGTTTCTTTTCTGGGGGTCTCTTTAAACCGAGCTCAGCCGGTGAAACGGGACTTCGGAGCCTATAGATTCCGTTAGACATACATTGGAGAAGTTTGCTGATGCGTCATTATCTCATGTGGTCGTGAGGCGCAGAAGACAAGCAATTTAAGTAAGAGAATAAGAAAAAAAAAAGGAGTTTGGTTCCCAGCATTTTACAATTTCTGTGTTATTTTGTCATAGTCAGTTAAAAAAAGAAACTATAGATATAAGTTAAAGTCTCTTTGTGGCTTATTCAGGGGTGCAGGAATGGGTGTGGTCACGCTCCCAGACCTTTGAATCTACCACTTAAACTGTCCATGCTATTTTTAGGAGAGCTCTGTTTCTATTTTAAACAGAACAGCATTTAAAAGCTTGTTGGATTTTTTTTTCCTTCTGTTTTTTATATCTCTCTGCATGCTTCAAAGTCTGCTTTCAAACATCTGTCCTTTTGGTGTGATCTGAAAGGGAGATTTTCAGTATAACCCTGCACTGATATTCTAAGACAAAAACAGCCAGACAGAAAAGTTTGCAAAAAATCTTTCTCATTCCATATGCTCAGCTAGTCTGAATAGCTGTATTATAAGCTAGAAAGCCCTTGCCAAACATTTCTGTGAAAAATGTGGCTAAATAGTTTTACTGCCATCAGGTCTGAAGCCAATTCAATCCGCCAACGTGTCATTTTTAGGGGAATATGAGGTCAAGAGGTTTAATACAGAATGGCCTCCTTGTGCCTTTTGTCAATGCTGCACTGTGCAGGAGTCATTGACCATGTTAACAGGCAGTCACTAATTATAATACAATGTGTGGTACACTTAACAGGCCAGCTTATCAAATTCGCTCAGGAAATAAAGGGTACAGTGTCATTATGCATATTGTCTCTTGTCAAGATGATTTACTGCCCAGCAAGAGGCAGGACAGAGATATTTTGTAATCCTATCCAATCCTACCTCAGCATTTCTCTCCCTTTAGGCCCCAAACTATTGATTCCTGCACAGTGTTTGCACAGAAGACCAAATATAGGAAATGGTAAGTGGACAAGCCCTCTTTTTTTTTCCACCTTTCATGATGTAATGTGATGTGGAATGTTTGAATAGTGGCACGACTGAATGGAAGATCCATCTCAAACAGATCGTTTTGTGTATCAGTGAATGGGTGGTGACAGAGTGGAGGTCAAATTAAAACTAATCATTCCTTTGCTGCAACCTACCACCATGTGAGTCTTCTGTATCATAAAAGCAGCAGTGTTGGGTGTCCATGTTACCTGTAGTGACCCTATATGTGTTAGACGCACTTGACAGCATCTGTCAAAAGACACTCTCTAGAATAATTTAACACTTATGGCACTTATCCAGTTTTATTGTTAGAGGCATAACTTAGTGTCCTGTAATTCTTCTAGTCTTCTCTGAGGTGAAGCACACACTGGCTCTTAATTATACTCAGCAACTTTGTGGCCTTGCTTTTTTTTTTTTTTTCCCGACAACGACAACTTGGTATAAGTAGAAAAAGGCAGCATTCAAGAAGGGATTAAGGGGCATTCAGATCAATGAATCAAAATCAGGACTCTTCCACATTAAGAAGTTGCCTCATCATAAAAAAGGATAGAATTGTCTCTCTTTTAAAAACTTTGTTTGGTAAAAAGCCTGTTGCTAGGGGCCTGTGTTTGTGGCCCTGTTTCTATGTGGGTGAAGCTTTCCAGCTGTCGTGAGGAACGATAGTGGTAATGGTGAAGCAAAAGACCAGAGTATGTGCATTGGCCTCTGAGCAGGGCGAGAACACATTTTGGCTGACTGCCTCAATGCAGCAGTAATCCTTACGACAGCAGCTGCAGTTTATGCTTTCAGTGTAGGGGCAAAGTTTTCTTATTTTGCCCCAGTAGATGATCTTATAACCTCACAATCTTACAAATTCTGTGAAAGAGTCACAGCACATCTAAAAGCATGAGTAAGTTTTATTTTCACAGTATCCCTAGAAAGAGCTCCCAAAGGTGTTCATATGTAACTCTTGTCATTTTTTCAGGGTTTTTTTTTTAATCATTGCATATTAGACCCTGCTGCTTTGTGTAACCTGACCACCTGCTGCTTATACACACCCCNCACACACACACACACACACACACACACACACTCAAAGTGCATGTTTGAGGGAGAGACAGGTGCAAGCAGTCAGCTGCTGTAATGGCAGACTTGGCTTGACTGCCCGTCTTCATGTCCTCTCACTGCAGCATTTCACAGTCTGCTACTCCAATTCCGCAAGGAATTATTGGTAAAATCAGGTGTCCATTAAAGCATCTTTTCATCTGGAGATAGTAAAGTGAGTTCCGTCCCTTGACCATTAGTTAATAAGGTTTTTGTTCCACTTGGTGCTCAATTCAGCTTGTTGGCTGAGGCTGAAGGAAGCAGGATTTGCATTGTCATCACCATTGTTGCAGGAGCAAATGACCAGTGCAGCCAATCTCTAATAGCAACATGAAGATAATACAATTACGCAATAACATGGTTAATCCATTTATGCTTTCTGCTGTTATTGTTACTGTGATTATGCACTGCATTATGGGTGCTACACCCCACCTCAGTCCAGCTGGCTGCAAGGCCACATCCACGACAAATATTATTTAGCCTCAAAATCACTAAAAATCTGGTGTCACATACACAGGAGTGCTGTGTTTGTACACACAAGCTCAAACAGTATGTTATATCCTCATTATTTAGTATCTAAGTGCACTGATAACTAAAGTAAATCTTTAACTTAAAGTAAATCTTTAAGTGCACTGATAACTGCTTTAATCACTCCGTGAATCATCAACCTGAAATTCTTTATTTATTCTCCTCACAGGTGTTCAGAGGCACAATAGCAGATGCTCCAGACTTTGATCCGAGCGCTGATGCTGAGAATCTTTACAATGCCATGAAAGGCATAGGTGAGTGACTCTGCAGCATGTTAAGGGAGGCACACACGGGTCATCTTCTCCTCCCATCTGCCGAGTGATTACATTTCCCCCAGCAGTGATGTGTGACTGAGATGATGTGGTTGAAAATGTTGTTGTTGTTGTTCCTCAGGTAGTGATAAAGAAGCTATCTTGGAACTTATCACTGTGAGAAGCAATGCACAAAGGCAAGAAATCATTACAGCATATAAATGCAGCTTCGGAAAGGTACAAGAATACATACAGTATCATCATCACATCTTCCACTGACAGTGTTTGCTCATTTTAATTTTATTTTGCAGATATGGATCTACTTTAAACATAATACAATAACTTTATACTGTACCTTTTGACAGTTGTTATATATTTAAAATTTGTTGAATGCATAATATTGTTTCACCAGGACCTGATCGATGATCTCAAGTATGAGCTGACGGGCAAATTTGAACGTCTCATCGTCAGTCTGATGAGAACCCCAGCCTACCATGACGCCAAAGAAATTCATGATGCAATCAAAGTAGAACATTTACCTCAAATTCAGTTTCTTTCTCATTCTCAATTACATGTGAGGAAGATGAAGATGCTTCATATTTCAATTCATGTTTGTTTTCAAGGGAGCTGGAACAAATGAGAGATGCCTGATTGAAGTTCTGGCATCAAGAAATAACCAACAGATACATGATATGGTTGCAGCATACAAGGATGGTAAGATGGGTTCTTTTCTTTGTACAAAGATGTCATTTCAACCATGTGGATGGTGTATATTTGCATAGCTTCTCAGTATTTTACCCTGATATCTGTGGCTATCTCCAGCATATGGCAGTAACATGGAGGAGGATGTGATCAGTGACACTTCAGGTCACTTTAAGAAGATGCTGATTGTTTTACTTCAGGTCAGTTTACTGAGGGGTTTGTGTTATTTACTGAAATGTATCCAGTTAGCCGTGCACACATTGCATTACCCACTGTGTTATCAGCAGCCTCTTGTTTTGTTGGAATGATGACTGTGTGTTCATGGTTCCAGGGGACCAGAGATGAGTCAGGAGTGGTGAACACAGACCTGGTGGAGCAGGATGCACAAGTGAGTTTCAACATTTATCTAACTATAAAGGCAGGAATCTCTCTCTGTCTTTCTGTGGCACCAACATCTCTAGGATCCAGCACGGTATGAAGTTCGGCAGGTTTATTGCTCAAGGACCCAAGGACGTGCAGTGTCGCATGTGAAGTTGTTTGGATGAGCGGTTCTCAAATTGTGCTGTGCCGGTAAAAAGTAGTCCACGTGGCAGGATATGCTCTGGGTGCAGCAGCATATGCTCTGGTCCAGTGACACATTCTCAACCCGACCCCATATAGCAAACAAAGCTAGCTCACGAGGACATGCAGAAAAAAATTATGGCAGGCTGCGGCACACACCATAAANGCAAACAAAGCTAGCTCACGAGGACATGCAGAAAAAAATTATGGCAGGCTGCGGCACACACCATAAAGTCCGGCCCCATCCGAATGTGCATGTTTTGAACGGGCACTGCACTAGTGGCTAAAATTGAAGCATGCTTAGGGCATATATATTTAATTCATACATAGACAATATTAATAATTGATAAAAGAAGCATTTAATTCCCTATCAAAAGTGAGTGATGAGATAGCTGCATGAATTTCAAAAGCAATTTTTATTTATTTACAGTGAGAGACATAGGCAAAGACAATCTCAAATGTCAAGGATGACACAAAAAATGTCAAAGACTTGATTCCGTTATGGTCCTTGATTTGCAGAGTCAAGAAGGCGTAGCCAGGTGGCTAGATAGGCAGGTAGTCAGGTGTCTAGGTAGCTCTGCCAGATCAATTAAACATCCAAATCATCAACAATAAGACAGACCGACTTGTGAACAAATGCATTACCAACTGGTTTGTTCTTCGAATCGTCACCCATCCGAATAGCTTCGGTTCTGAGTCAGTAGTGAGAATTTATCCTCTCGTCGTTCACACCTTGTTCACCTTCAGGTGACTCTTTGGGTCACATAGGGGTCATGTGCGAATCATTAGAGTCAAAGGTCAGTCATGTGAGAGTCTTTAGAGTCGTTCGAGTCACATTGAATGGAGGTGTCAATTGCTCTACATTTGATGATGCTGTGGTAGAGATGTTAGGACAGTATTGTAAATGATAAGTGGAGTTGTGGCTGGCATAAATTACTTCCTCAATTCCTCTTTCAAACATCTGTCCAAAATATGCATATGCTGAGCTTTATTAAAAACAGGGTTTTATGGTTTTCAAGATTAAATGACTAATTTAGATAGAAATGATTTAATGCAGGATTTGTTTTTTTCATCTATCGCATTATTTCAACATGTGCTCAGGACCTTTTTGCAGCTGGAGAAGAGCAGTGGGGGACCGACGAGGCCAAATTCATCATGATACTGGGAAACCGCAGTGTGACCCACCTCCGCATGGGTGAGCACAGATCTCTGGGAAATTAACACGAGAGTGTGGCAACCAGAAATTCCCACTGTAACACGGTCACATTAAAAGCTGTTGACAATTTGTAGCTAAATACTGGACAGTAACCCAGTGCATGGCTGCTCAGGTGTTAAACATGTGCAAGATACAGTATGAGGATTGTTGTATAAATTAAAATACATGTGTATGGATATTTAATTCTATGTATGAATTTCCTCCACAAATATCACCAAATGTTGTCTTATTTGCTTAGTTTTCGATGCGTATGAGAAGATCGCAGGCAAGTCCATAGAGGACAGCATAAAGAGCGAGCTGTCTGGGGACTTTGAGAGGCTGATGCTTGCTGTTGGTAAGAATCACACAATCCATAACAAGATTTTTTTCAACTCTGATGTAGTCAAGCCATTTTTGGTTTGATACCACTTTATCACGTGATGGGAATGTCACGTTGCCAGTTAACACACTGGTCTCTGCTTGTCTTTCACACAGTCCACTGCATAAGAAGCGTTCCAATGTTCTTTGCCAAGCGCCTTTACAAGTCGATGAAGGTAAACATAAAAATAGCCTCACAGTCTAGTCTGCACCTATAAATACACCCATATGTCTTAGCAACACAGATATTATGTCACTGTAGTGTATTTTCTCCGACAGTCTAACTTAATATGCTCTTTGAAATTTGTTGGACTATTTGCTGTAATCACATTATCCTGCTCCTCACTAGTCCATTTCTTTATTTCCAGGGTCTTGGTACAGCTGACAACACCCTGATCAGGATCATGATTTCCCGCTCTGAAATAGACATGCTGGACATTCGAGAGTGTTTCTGTCTCAACTATGAGAAGTCACTTTATAATATGATTAAGGTGTGGACAAAAGTAATGTTTTAATATTTATTTAAAACTAATCAGCATCACAGTACACCTATAACCTAATTCTGTGTGTGTTTAAACCAACCAGGATGACACATCAGGGGATTACAAGAGGACTTTGCTTAACCTGTGTGGAGGAGATGACGAGTAAGTTATGGCTGTATGCAACAGCAGCAACCAGATGGTGGTGCTAGAGCGTCAATTTTGAGGAGTTACTGTTGTCTCAGTAAAGAGAAACACCTGCTGTCTTAAATGAAGATGCAGATTGTGTGAAAGTAAAGAAAAATGACTGCAGTGTTAAGTTTATTTCATAATAGACCCATCAATCAGACATTTCCTCACTCTGTAGCCCTTGATGGCTGTGCTGAGTGTGCTATGTTGTGTCACACTGGTTCATTGCAGTGTAGCTGGAGAGTTCTTCCCTGAAGCTGCTCAGATAGCCTACAAGATGTGGGAATTAAGTGCCATGACCAATGTCCAGGTTTGGCCCCATCTGCTCCCACTTTAGATGTTTCTTTGTATGATTTGCTTGGCACTGGCATGCATCTTAATCTGTGTAACAAACCTGTGCTGATAACACCACCATGCCTGCACAGCAAAGGCTTTGTCTAATTGTGGAAAGGATCAGAATGCTGTTCATTTTTCATATGGGAGCACTGTAATTCAACCATTGTTTGTTACAATGCGCCTTGCAAATAAGTGACCTAGCAGCTGGTGATGGCAAAAAGATCTCAGCATTTTGGTTAACAAAAGGCCTTCTTACTCACGCTTTTTGTCATTTAGCAGTTTTTCAGCCCACTCACCTTTTCCCTGTGGGTGATGTCATGACCTCTCACCCACAGAGGGCACACTCCCTCTCAAAATCAAGTGATTATTATCATAACGCTTTATACACTGTTTCACAATACCAAGAGTGATGATATCAGCTAAACAAATCTTTGAACACCACATTATATGCCATTTTCTCTCTTGCATGTTTTCAGACCTCTGCATGTTTATTGCTTTTACATACCAGAGCTGGTGTACTGAATTCCAGGAAAATGGCTTGTGTATTGATAATTTCTTCACAAATTTGTGTGTGTGAGAGCATACATTCATACTGTATCTCATTTTTTTCTAATTCTGTTATTCCTCTACCTTAGCTAAGGCCAACAGTCGTCCCTGCACCCACGTTTGACGCCGCTGCTGATGCACAAGCACTGAGGAAAGCTATGAAAGGATTTGGTACGCAACCCTACTTTGCAAAAATTGACTAGTAAAGCACTTTTATGCCACAAGTAAAACATTACAAAGCAAATTCTCCAATTATTATCTCTTTCTTTTCTATAGGAACTGATGAAGATGCAATCATTGACATTGTTGCACAGAGAAGCAATGCCCAGAGGCAAGAGATCAGACAGGCCTTCAAATCTCTTTTGGGAAGGGTAAGAGACAATTATAAGTAAAATTCTAACCTTTTAATTTTTGATATAAATGTACACGTCAACCATTGGATGGATGAAACTCAGACGATTCTACAGTATGTTTGTTCTGTTTTCAGGATCTGATGAAGGATTTGAAGTCTGAGCTGTCAAAGAACTTAGAGAGGCTGATTATTGGACTCATGTTGACCCCAGCTGAGTTTGATGCCAAAATGATGAGAAAGGCGATGGAGGTACTGTAGTTGTTGGCCCATATGTGATTCCTAAGTGGGTCATCTGACAACAGGCTGCCTACAGCTTCATTTGTGAGATCTTTGATTGATATCTGTACTAGAGAGAAGTACTCGTAGGCAAAATTTACCTCACCATAAAAATAGTGTTTACTGTTACCCAAGTCTCAGATGATTGAGGTTTGCCCTGGGGGGGNGGGGGGGGGGGGGGGGGTAGTTAGTGCTAGAATGTGATGGCAATTATACAGAAAGCATTTGGAATTGAAATGACTTACATTTCAAGTATTTGTATTTCATCAAACCCTGTCTGTCTTTCCTGATGTGGGAAACTCCACTCATCTTTCATCTGAGGAGAGAAGACCTGAGTGCAAAATAACATACAGTCAAACAACATCACGCAAGATTTAACTAGAAAACACACATAAATTTGCTTTAGCACCGATTTTATTCTCAACACACTCACGGTGTTTAGGCTTAAGAAAAGTCAAGGCTCTCTTATGCCAGGGTTCATCAGACTACTTAGCTCTTTCACAAGAAAATACTTTTCCAAAGATATGAGATGATCAATTCGGTATTAGAGAGGTGTGTGACTAAAATACAAATAAAGATTACGAAAAAAAGATTTAAAAATAGATTGAAGCTTTGTCCTTTGTTTCCACAGGGTGCTGGGACAGATGAGCATGCTCTGATTGAGATCCTGGCCACCCGGAAAAATGAACAGATACATGCCATGAATGCTGCCTATCAGGAAGGTAAGTTTGATTTTTTTTTTTTGGAGATACCAACAGTGTCACTGTAGAGTTCATTTGAGTGTAAAATAACCTAAAATGCACACAGTATATGTCAAATAATCATGAACCAATGATTTACAGCCTATAAGAAGTCTTTAGAGGAAGCCATTCAGTCAGACACATCAGGCCACTTCTGCCGCATCCTTGTTTCTCTGGTGCAGGTAATGTTCATCGTTATGAGAACTTATACTGAGCTTCATTTCCACACCCACTCACTGGTTGCAGCTTACTGTCTGTAGCAGAGAATGAAAAGGTCAGATATTAAAAGTACCTCAACAGTTTCTTTCATAATGCTTTGCACAGAAATCACAACATGATCCATACATGACCTTTTATTTTATAGCTTGAATAATTACACATTTTAATCTGTTCAGGGTGCAAGAGAGGAGGGCCCGGCAGATAATGAAAGAGCTGACGCAGATGCTCAGGTGATTTCATCCCAGCAGATTACGTACAGTTTGTGTTTTTTGCTGATTCATTATGTATTGTATTGAAATGGGTGTAAATATTTCTTTCTGATGGCTTGTCTGAATTTCACAGGAACTTGCCAATGCGTGCAATGCAGACTCTGATGACATGGAGATGAAATTCATGAGTATTCTGTGCACAAGGAGCTTCCCTCACCTTAGGAAAGGTAAAGGTCATGCCAGATAAATCACATTGCTGAAGTACAGTGCAGAATATGTGCAAATGTTAATTTCAGTTACAAAATGAAATGAATCTGACTCATGATAACTGGTGATACATGTTCACAGTTTTCCAAGAATTTGTCAGATACAGCAATAAGGACATTGAACAGATTATCAAGAAGGAGATGTCCGGAGACGTGAAAAATGCCTTTTATGCAATAGGTAATGACTGAGCATGACTTTTAGGTTTGTACTATTTTAATCCTGAGTGTTTCATTATATCGCTGACAACAGCTATTCTGTGACCCTTTACAGTACGCAGTGTAAAGAACCAGCCCTCTTATTTCGCCGACCGTCTGTACAAAGCCATGAAGGTATTGATGTGTGCCTTTATTATTATTGCACGTCCACGTTGTCGTCATATTCTTAACTGCAGGTCTTCTGCAGATCATCAGGGCATATAAGGGTTATTTGTTGGTGCATGGAATGGATCTACGTAGGTGTGTGTTATCTTGTTCTGCGTTCTTTCTTTGTGTTACATTGTGCTGCAACAATAATAAAAGCAGAATAAACATATTGTGGTATTGATTTCCCCTCTAGGGCCTTGGCACAGATGACAGAGCGCTGATCCGCATCATGGTGTCTCGTAGTGAGACTGACCTTTTTAATATTCGCAAAGAATTTAAGGAAACACACGACGCCTCCCTCCATGAATTCATCCAGGTAGAAACTGTGTTTGTAAGTCAGACTTTTTGTCTACTAACACTCCTGGATGTTTTGTTGTGTTCATCCTGTGTTTCATGCCTCAGTAGAGTTTTTATCTCATTGCCTGTTCCCTCTGTGTGTGTGTGCATGTGTGTGTGTGTTGCACATCCTTCTTTTGGTGATGTGGTGGGGTGCTGGGGTATGATAATCTATAACTTCCTGTGGTGGACTACAGGTCTGCGGATACTGCACAGCTGTTTAGGAATTTCCCTTTGCATGCTTAACTTCCTCTCTGTATCTATGTGATTGGCTAACAGCATTAGAGACAGGAAGTGCCCAAAAGTTATTCTATAATAACTTACAGATTATATCACTTTGACCAATAAAGGCAAGTATGTAGAGTGCCCTGGATTGGTTTTACCAGAAATATTAACAAGTTATGCAACAGCAAGAATTGCTATATGTTGTGCATTTTGGAGTGTGCACATACAGTCAAAATGACTAACTTTTGTGCAACATATTCTGCAGAGCTGTGTATTTTGATTTACGAACATTGTCTTTGGAGAATGTATTTTAAGGTTGTTAATTTATTTGCCAAACAAAATTTGACACAAGTTGGCCAATAACACACATATTCACATTTCTGATAATTTATAGCATATCACTTTTCACAAGGCAGAGTATTTGTAATTGCTTTAAATTATATTTAATCTTGTGCTGATTAAGTTAAAGGGGGGCTCCTCTGTTATTTTATATCAAATTTAATTGACTGGCTTTGGGAAGCACTATTTAGCATTTAAAAACAACCGTATAAAGGCTTTTGTGGCTGTAGAGAGCACTGTGCAAAGTCAGAAAATCTGACCTCTATGACATCACAAGGGTTACTTTTTGCTGGTGCTAAAGACGACAAAACTAAAACCACTCCTAGAAGCAGAATTCACTAAAAAAGGTGTAGGAGAGGCTTTAGTTTTCCAACTTGTAAGCCTTTCACCTACATTCATTGTCTAAAGCACCAACAGGAAGTAACCCATGTGATGTCGTAGAGGTCAGTTTTCCTGACTTTGTATATCTTCAACTTCAGCCACAGAAAGACTTTATATAGTCATTGTCATGTGCTGATTCGTCCTGCCAAAGACAAACAGACGTGTCAGCTCATTTAAAAGGTTAATTTAAAGTTCTTGTGATTTGACACAGACTTCTAGGCAAAGTTATGTCTGCTCTGTGACATTAATATTCATTTTGTCAAGTCACTGTTCCTGTTTGAGAGAGAAATTCCAAAGAAACAAATTATGTTTTTCAGTCTTAATTATGCTTAATTATACTAACTTAATTATACTGTGCTATTTGCTGCATAGTAGCATTTAGCTACTATGCAGCAAATAGCTGGAATAAACTTCCAGATGATTTGAGACTTGCTCCAACACTGACTAATTTTAAATCCAGACTAAAAATGTTTATGTTCATGTTCATGTTCATATGTTTATGTACTGTAAACCTAGCACTTGACTTTTTTAATTGTACTTTGATATATATACTCTGATTTTATTCTTTTTTTTAAATTTAAATGTTCAAATAAGTTTTGACTTTATTCTTTAAATGTCTTTCTATGCATTCTTTTTAAATTGTGTTTTTACTGTATCTGAAAGTGTCTTCTAACATGTTTTATGTGAAACACATTGAGCCTTCCTTGTGTATGAAATGTGCTATATAAATAATGTCTGTTATGGCCAAATGTCAACAGACTGTTGCATGACAAAAGCAGAATTTCTATGAATTCTAGTTCATATGCATGTTTTTTATGTTGTTTCTCAGGGCGATACCTCTGGAGACTATCGTAAAACCCTGTTGATGCTCTGTGGAGGAGAAGATTAAACCTCTCAGCTCTCTGCAGCTTAACACACTTCAGTGACAAACCACAAAAGAAGAGTGCATAAGCATCCACAGAATGAAACCGTGGAGTCAATAGCTATTGTCACTGTCCCTAACTGCTGCCATCCCTCTGCCAAACCAAGTGACCTATGACCTCTTTGCCTTCCAAGCAAATTTTCTGTTGTCATGTCTGCATCTTCCTCCAGTCAGGACATTGTCTTTCTTTCTTTTTTTTTACAAAGTCATAAAGAACATTGAAATGTTCACATTAGTGTAAAAACA
Organism: Lucifuga dentata; assembly: GCA_014773175.1. NCBI lineage: Eukaryota > Metazoa > Chordata > Actinopteri > Ophidiiformes > Bythitidae > Lucifuga > Lucifuga dentata. The sequence continues at coordinate 362,908 of VXCM01001227.1, read as the reverse complement.
TGCTTCACTACATGTCCAATATATTAAAGACCGATTGAAGAGTGCCTTCAAATTATAGGTTGTCCAACCATACTGTGATTTTAAGGTATCATACACACCTGAATTAAACACTTCAAATCAAAACATGCTGTTGTACCTTTTCTTTTTGTTAAAATAGCTTTGTGCTTGGCGTGTATTGCTGTAGCGTTTCATACAGCATATGTTGTGGGTGGGGTTTGCTGGTTTCTATCTGGCAGGGCAGTACAGTGATTAACATTGTTGATATTGGCAACAGAACTGGGCAGAGCAGAATGGGAAATACAAGATTTAACATCAGGAAACTCCCCTGTTCAATTCACTACCGCTTTTACTGAACAAAAGTGTGAAAAAAAAAAAATAAAAAATCCTAAAATATTGTTGCCCGTAAAGCTGCATGTGAGTGAATCAGCTATACTTGTATTAATTGTACACATAGTGGAAGTACAGCATGATTATTTGGCTGTCTGACTATCCGCCATGTCTAAACAGATAGCCCATACACACAGATGAGCAGAGACATTTCACTCTGTCGTAGGCCGTGCCCACTTCTTCCTCATTTCATACATCTTACTTGGCCTTGTAGAAGTTTTAAGGCAGAATAACACAAAACAGCTGTCAACACATTTTCTGTTCTCGTCAACGTCTCACTTCATTGCAGATGTGTGAGCGCAGCTGTTGTCATTGTCAGGCCATCTTTGAGTTAAAAGAGGAAAGAAGAAAAAAAGACGTATGTGGCGAGGAAATCCCCTGCAGCAGGCCAGAATCCAAAGCAACAAGTACAGTCTGCCGCAGTCACACTCTGCTTTTAATGCTGCACACAACCCGAAATTGCTCCATTTGATGTTTATTATTATAAGAGATTAAGAGATTATCTTCAATTGCACACTGATATAATGCAATGCAGTGTCAAAATATGCAGTGTTCTTTGAATTTCCCTTTTGATTGGTGGGGAAGTTTTAACTGTGCAGTTTACATATTTCAAAGTGTTTAAGCCCTCAGAGAAATGATGGTGGTTTATGTTTTTATCTGCTGTCTCCATAATAATGATGGCATAGTCATGAGTGAACAAACCATAATTATGAACTGTACTGCGTGTGTAAATTACTAGACAGAAGAGGTCATCTGTACTTTATTATACATATAATTCTACATCTGCTGCTGGATGTCATTTCACTGTGGCCTCTTCATTTGTCTTAGTTTTTTAGATGCATTAATCTGTAAAACCTAGAAGCCAAACGAGTAAAAAGACAAATTAAATGCAGTAAATATTTTTTTTAATTGTCATCAGTGAAGGCAGGCCTCTCAGTTGGACTCACACCAGGTTCTGTTCAGGGTGAGCGTACAGCATCAGGCCATTTTGCTGGGTTATGGGAATTCCCCAAATCTCACAGTGAAATTGCTTCCCCCCATTCACCAGTTTCCTTAAAAAGTGCCTCTCCGACACAAGCAGAATGTGTGGGTGAGTTGTTATTTGTTTTAACATTTGCGTTTTAGTGACAATGTTTTAAATTCATTATCATTTTGTATGGCATTTTCTCTCTTTTTTTTCCCAAGGTGGTTTCCAATGATTTTAATTTTTTTCATTGAAATGATGGTTGGGAACCTAAAGGCAAGATGAGGAAGGTAAACGTAATAGCACAATTAAAAGAGTAAATTTATTTTTACTTTAGATTTGGGCTAACACCATGTTTTACTGTTTTATGTGCCAAACAGAATGCTATCAGCTCTATTTTCTATCTGATGTAGATTAAACTTTTAAGTTTATCTATATAACAACTTAATGTTTTTATGGTTCTTATCAAGTTATTCTTTGATTTTTCTATTTGTTTTTTTCATTTTTCTTCTTTAGACAGATTGAGTAGTTGCTAAAACCATGTTGAGAAAAAAATAAGAATAACTGAAATTTTGTAACAACAAACGAGAATAAAATATAGATTACAAAATATAGCTATAAAAAAAAAAAGATTGAATTATACACCTGAAGAAAAATGTGCTTGACTGTTTGGCACATTGGTGTTTTGGTGTTAAAATGTATTTTATATTTGCTTTAAGGATGATAGAAATGCATTTGTTAGAGGAGTTTAAAATACAGCATATCTGGTACTGCTGCTTCTGCTGCTGCTGGTGGTACATATAAATTCCAAATTTTAACTTTGTTATGGAAACTCAGTAGGAAGGGCAACCCTGATTTAAGGCCTTGAGTGGACAACTTGGACTCCACCACTAACAAAAGGACACTCTGTATTAAGCAGCACAGAATTATTGACTATCAGCTGCTTATTTGCGCTTCTAGTAGATGGCAGAATGGACTGTCCTTGTCTCCTAGCAGGCTGTAACTCCATTCTGATGATTCCCTCTCTCATCATCTGCTCTCTCTCCTGTCTTTACAACCAGGAAGCCTTGAAAAATACCTCAAAATAATCCAAAAAAGTGTAGCGAGAGATATAAATATTGTTGTGTCATTACAATATGTTTCTGAAACACACTGACACTTAGAACTGAATGTCATGTGTGAAAACTACTTTACAAATGAAGTCTTTTATTACACACATTACACACTTTCGACCCGGACTCTCTCTCTCTCTCTCTCTCTCTCTCTCTTGTTTTCTCTCATTCTCACTCATTCACTTGTCTGTCTTTTCTCCCTGAAGTGTGAATTCATAGTTTTCTCAGAATAGTTAAATGTATGAGATACATCAGTGTTGTTTAAATCATAATCTAGAAGTCTTCTCAGTGGAAGTTATTTGTCAGAGAGGACAAGAATGATGATGTAAGGTATCACTAAACTGGCTCATCAGTTACACAACCATAAGCAGTACCCATAACAGTCAATACGCACTTGCTAAATGAGCTATGAGTTTGGCCAACTCTTTCTTTTCTTTCTTTTTTCATTATGGGAAATAGTTTTCTCATCTTCATCTCGTCTGCTTCCATTGCAGCAATAGAAACCTAATGAGAAATTCCAAACAGTAGTTCTGATTCATTTAGGCTTATTGTGGATCTTTGTAGAGGAGTTTGCAAACTGGGTGTTTTTGCTTTCAACATGGTATGACTATGACTTCCCAAGAAGACATCCACTGCCTACAGAAATGTGTAAGTGGGAATATTCTCAAAAACTGGTGTGGTATGCCCAGAAAGGTTTGGTCAGATTGAAATCACTTTGAAGTACTTATTATTTTGTAAGGAGTGGCCTTCTGCCTGTGTACGTATGTCTATGCAAGGCCATTATGGGAGAAATGAGACTTGGGATACCTGTTTGTTAATTCCCACAAGATGTCACTGTTGTTCTAAAGCATTAATCATATTTTGGCAGTAACAGCTTGAAATAATGTTGCGGTGATTTCATTGAAGGGAGTTATACATCCCAGTTCCCTGTATTTATTTTAAAATACTCTGTGAACTATGACCAACACTTATGAGTAATGGTTAACTTGTAAAGCATTGTGATGTTTCAGGTCTGCATCGCACATCCCAAACACAGTGAGGCAAACTTAACAAAACTGAATATCACAATGTTTTTGACTCAATATTTACATATTAATAATGTGGCAATATTTTGGGTATAAATACTTATGCTGTGAGTAATATATATATAAATTATGAGTAGCTGTTCCACTCTTCACTTGTTGCTATGCTATGAAGAAGGTCAGAATTGTTCTTGAATAAGTTTCAAGGAGTTAGTAGAAGTCAAGACATCAAATTAAGATGATTCTGATTATTAATGTACATGAGTGTGGTAATATATGTTATATATATATATATATATATCTTCTTCTTTTCCTTTCGGCTTTCCCTTCAGGGGTCACCACAGCGAATCATCTGCCTCCATCTAACCCTATCCTCTGCCTCCTCTTCTCTCACACCAACTAACTTCATGTCCTCTTTCACTACATCCATAAATCTCCTCTTTGGTCTTCCTCTAGGCCTCCTGCCTGGCAGTTCCAACCTCAGCATCCTTCTACCGATATGTTCACTATCCCTCCTCTGTACATGTCCAAACCATCTCAGTCTGGCCTCTCTGACTTTATCTCCAAAACATCTAACATGCGCTGTCCCTCTGATGTACTCGTTCCTGATCCTATCCATCCTCGTCACTCCCAAAGAGAACCTCAGCATTTTAGTCTCTGCTACCTCTAGCTCTGCCTCCTGTCTTTTCCTCAGTGCCACTGTCTCTAAGCCATACAACATCGCTGGTCTCACCACCGTTTTGTACACCTTTCCTTTCATTCTTGCCGAGACTCTTTTGTCACACATCACACCTGACACTTTTCTCCACCCATTCCAACCTGCTTGCACACGTTTCTTCACCTCTTTTCCACACTCTCCATTGCTCTGGACTGTGGACCCTAAGTACTTAAAATCCTCCACCTTCTTTATCTCTATTCCCTGTAACCTCACCATTCCACTTGAGTCCCTCTCATTCACAGCCATGTATTCTGTCTTGCTGCGGCTAACCTTCATTCCTCTCCTTTCCAGGGCATATCTCCACCTCTCTAGGTTTTCCTCCACCTGCTCCCTGCTCTCACTACAGATCACAATGTCATCTGCAAACATCATAGTCCAAGGGGATTCTTGTCTAACCTCATCTGTCAGCCTGTCCATCACTACAGCAAACAAGAAGGGGCTCAGAGCTGATCCTTGGTGTAGTCCCACTTCCACCTTGAACTCCTCTGTCACACCTACGGCACACCTCACCACTGTCTTACAGCTCTCATACATGTCCTGCACCACTCTAACATACTTCTCTGCCACTCCAGACTTCCTCATACAACACCACAGTTCCTCTCTCGGCACCCTGTCATATGCTTTCTCTAGATCTACAAAGGCACAATGCAGCTCCCTCTGACCTTCTCTGTACTTCTCTATCAACATCCTCAAAGCAAATACTGCATCTGTAGTACTCTTCCTTGGCATGAAACCATACTGCTGCTCAGAAATGCTGACTTCTGCCCTTAGTCTAGCTTCCACTACTCTTTCCCATAACTTCATTGTGTGGCTCATCAACTTTATTCCTCTGTAGTTGCCACAGCTCTGCACGTCTCCCTTGTTCTTAAAAATCGGCACCAGCACACTTCTCCTCCATTCCTCAGGCATCCTCTCACTCTCTAAGATCTCGTTGAACAACCTAGTCAAAAACTCTACTGCCACCTCTCCTAGACACTTCCATACCTCTACAGGTATATCATCAGGACCAACTGCCTTTCCACTCTTCATCCTCTTCAGTGACCTCCTCACTTCATCCTTACTAATCTTTGCAACTTCCTGGTTCACAATGGTCACCTCTTCTACTCTTCGTTCCCTCTCATTTTCCTCATTCATCATATCTATATATAGATATATATATATATCTATATATAGATATATATATATATTTGTATATATATCAATTATCAATTACACAGCACCTGGTATACAAATTGAAATTGCATTCAAACAGAGCATCATCTAGAAACAAATCACATGAAACAAAATTTAAAGAAAAAACAAAAAAGGCATACAAAAACCGGATACATAAACTTGAAAGATAGTGTCTTATTGTTTTCAAGTCCAGTTTGTTGGTGATACATGTCAACCGTGAAGAATTCAATCAAAAAATGGATCACCTTTTTCTAGAATCAAGACTTTAAATTTATTTTTCCTATGATTTTTCCAGTTTTTTTTTTTAATTCTAAAGAACCAATAAGAGTACAGATTTTTTGTAATTATTTTACTTTTTTTTTCTGTAAGAATTTTACATTTAAGACATGATAAAAAAGTAACCATGTACTTACCATGGTAGACATGGTAGATGTACAGCATGACATTTCTATAGTCAAGTGAAGAATATTTGTATAAAATCTTCTTGATTTCTAGGCTTATTTTATTTTATTTCATCTATAAATTTCCCAAAATAGGTTGAGCTGTATTGGAAGCAGTGTACTTGAAGATTTTTCACACTTTTATAAAGAAAATCAAACTTTCAGAACAGAGGAAATAACTTGATATGCAAGTGGAGATTTTTTTTTTTTAAGTTCTATCACTGATACAAAGCAAAATGTTATTTAAACATAACAGAAATTGTAAAATTTCACAAGCCAACATTTTTCGTTCTGTCTAATAATTGATTTTAAAAGTGCTGTTTTGAATGAAAGTCTAATTCAGTTAACAGTTAAATAGTAAAAGTGTAGCCTGCAGAGGGTTAAAAGACTTGAGCCGTGAATATGCCAAACATTTAGTTCTGTTTACATTACAATATGTACCTGCGGTGGGCGGACCCTTACTGAAAGCTCCTCTCTGATTGGCTAGAGGGGCTGTCAATCATCGCTGTTTACATGAAACGTCTTTAGCGAGGTGGAATTTCCCAGGTTACAGAACAGAGCAGCAGACTACTTCCGCAATAGATGTCTGGGCACAAACGAGAGGCCACTGCGAGCAGAAAGGTAGTCAGCCATAAGACTTCTCTTTGTTCTTTGTTTTATCATTTAACTCCGCATTCTCACTGGCTTACTGCGTCGAAAAAACTATCTGTACGGTGTATATAGCGGCTCCGTGTCCCACATTGTCAGCTAATGCTAGCTAGCCGCCAGCTAACGATGATGTTGCTACCAATTTGCATGACAACAGCGAAAACTAATATTAGCCTTCTTCAGCCAATGAACATAGCTATCATTAGCTAGTTTGCGTTATATTTGACACTCGTTTATTTGGGCTGCGTTTTGATCAAAGAATTCACGTCACGTTTAGTCATTTTCACTCTGCTTTTGTCTCATTGTTCTTCGGCTATTAACGTGGCCAATACACATTAGTACATTTTACCAGATGTTGTACACAGCAAAAAATGTGAACATGAATGTGATGACAGACTCTTTATTCTGGTAGTTATCGGACTTTACCGATACTTGACACTCGTCTTCCTATAAATTATGAACGAAGAGAGAGAAAAGGCCGAAAAGATTCATGCAGTAGATTGAGTACAGTGTTAGAGTAGGGGATCCGGATTTATGATATATAGAAAATATATATTTCAGTAAACATCAGAAGAAGTAGCATGGGCACCATGTGTTCCACTTCAGAGTGCTTGTGGTCGTAGAATAGCTTAGGTTGTAGTTAAAAGGGGTTTTCATAGGAGAAGTGGGGTATAATGTCATTTCTTTTCATACTGTACAGTCAGAGCTTTGTGTGTTGTCTGATGATGCATCAGCAGCGGCTCCCTTTGTGTTCACATTTAATGTTCATTTCTCTCTTACAGCTATGTTGCAAATCTTATAAAGTTATTGTGAATATGCAGATTGATCCCACAGCAGGAGTTTTACACCTTTTTATAAAACATTTAAGTGTCCACATTGTAGACTGGTGTGTCACCAGTGGGAGCCATTGAAGTCACAAGTGATCAGTGCTCGATGATGAATGCCTTTTCCTGTGAAAGTGCCTCTCCTGGAGTTTTTCCATATTTTACATTAATGCGGTTAAACTGTTTGTGTCTTCCTTCTTTAAGTTCAGAGGACCATGACTAGGAAGTGAGCAGCAGTGATGGATGGGAAAGGCCCATACCGCATCTATGACCCAGGTGGGAGTGAGGTCAAGGCCAGGGAGGAGGCTACAGGAGGAACCAGCTATCGACAGCTACTGGAGGAGAACAGCATGCTGAGGGAGAGGATGAAGGGCCTAAAAAGCTTAGGTAGGTTCCTGAAGTGAGCTTGCCATGGTCACCTCATGGATGAGGAGTGAGAGCCATTGCTGTACTCCTTTCCATAAACTCTTAGTACAGATAATTGTGTTCATTTTGCACTTCGTACCAATGGTAGTTGGCTTATTTGGTTTATTTTTATCTTAAGGTATCCCTAACACACATCTTCTGACGTCTTCTGTTAGAGTTTAAATAACTCTGTATTCCAACCACCATGCCCACACGAATACAGCAATTGAATTGGCAAATAAGAAGGAATGCAGTGAAACCTGATAACATTCATTGGTAGTTTGTTGGAGCTACATGTTTTGTGACTCATTAAAGTGGTGTTAGTTGCAACTTATATAATTTCTCATTGAGCATCTGCATCACATATTATTTGGTGACTTCCTGTGCTGCTAGTTTGCTGTTAGTCAAGTTATCTAAGCCGTACTACTGGAAATGTGAAGTGGGATAAGTCGAAGTTGAAGTTAAGCACAGAGAAAAGACTTCTGTGAAACTTTCAGGCGACTTGCTGGAGGAGTCTCAGTCAGAGGCATCAAGGCTTCGTCAGAGAGTGGAGGAACTGGTGAGAGACAACGAGGCCCTCAAGTCCTCCAGCTTTGCTGCCAGTCTGTGTATGAGAGGGCCCTTTCAGACTGAGACACAAGGTATGTCTCACAGACTTGATAACAGTGAGCTTAAAATTACAGGCACCATTCATCTTTGCAGATTGTAATTATAAATTGTAACAACATGACAAGCTATTTATTTGACTGAAACCAATATTAATATTTATCATGGCTTCTTTCAGGTCACAGTAAGCCCTGTGTCCACCCCAGTACAGAGCAGAGGGAGGAGCCAAGCTGCACAGGGAAGACCCTCCAGTCTGAGAAGCCCAATGTAAGACATTTGTACTGTGAATTCAATTATTGGACAATGTGGAGCAAGCTGAGAGCTGGTAGCTTAAGCAGAAATATTTTAGTTATAATTGTATGATTATATCTGACACCTAATTTTTACTTACAGTACAGGCCAGAATTTTGAGGCCACCCTCAGATTAAAAAAAAAAAAAAAAANTAAAAAAAAAAAAAAAAATCATCAAAACTCAATTTGTTTTACAATTTAATTGCAGAGAAAATGACAAAAAATATATAAAATAAATGTAATTAATTAGTTTTCAAGAAGAATTTGTCATCAAGAGCACATTATGTAGCCACTATGTGTTAAGAAATTTTTAATGAAGGCATGCCCAGTCTGTATTAGTGCAGTGGCACTCCAGTTGTGTTCCAACTTCCTTGCAAAAAACTCCCTTGCTTATGTGTTTTAACATTCTATTCAGTAGCCTGCTGTCTGCCTTCTCCCATATCATTTTGTGATTAAACTTACTACACAGTGTGGTCATGCTGTTGCTCTGCATCTTCTGAACTTCATATTGAGAACTGCAAATTTCTAGTTTGTGATACTGACCTCACCTTTATTCTTTAAGGTCCACTCTGAGCTATTTAACATTTTGGTCTAAACAGGAGGCCTTGTCAGAGTTTGAGGTGGTGAATATGGAGGGGAAAGATGGCTTGACTGTAAGTACCAAACTTTGTTTAACAAAGCAGTTAACATTTATTGCTTTTCAGTGACCACAGTCCTCTTATTTGTCTTTCAATCATTTCTCATGATTTAAAAAGGCTTCTAATGAGACATTTAATACATTTGGAATGCATTATGCTCTTGGCACTATAATCATTTTGTGGAATTTCTTTGAGGTAGATTCAGTCTTCCTTCTTTATGGCCATTTCCTCAATATTAGCAACATGTCCTTGATGTGGTGACTCACCAACAAACTCAATCCTGGGAGCTCCAGCCTGAGACAGTCAGAGGGAAAGTCCAGGATTATTACTGGCTAGAATTACACCACTGATTAACACATCATCCCTGTGAATATCTTAATAGGTCAACATGCCAAAATATTAGAGATGTATGTTTCTAGAGTCTCTTACATGCATTGCTACATTATCACATATTCTAAATGGCTGAAGCATAATTTACAGATCTCAAATTTTTTTGAAAGTGTGAAATATTCTTTTTAAATGAACTTTATTTTGCCATTGGTCTGTAGTTTGTGCAGACTAAATTTTAATCCAACAGGACTAACTGGTTTGACGTAGTCAAATTAGCTGCAGCTATTTATAGAAATAGTTACACGATGAGTGTGGTTTGTGTTTGCTTCTTGATTCGTCAGTCTTGTGCTGGTTTAAATTTTTTAACAACTTTGCTGGAGGTGAAAGACTGACACTCTGTATGCGTGTGTGCACATCCAGGCGGCCTCAGTGGCAGGAGTAATCCCTGTCCTGCTTCAGGAGAACACGGAGCTGGCCAGCCAGCTGAAGAGACTAGAAAGCTCCTTCAGCATCTTTGCTGAGGAGTCGAACCCAAACCAGCTGTTGGCACACCTGGGCCGCATGGCTGTGGAGTTTCACCATCTTTCCTCCAAGGTCCAGAAGAACGAACAGAGGACTTCCCTACTGCAGGCAAGTGACATCCTCATTCCCTGAAAAACAAAGAAAAGAAATAAGTGCAAAACTGGAAGGTTTGTCATAATTCCTCTTTTGGCCCATACCGTTATTCTATTTTTGAGTATTTAGCAACACGCAGAAGGCAGAAAAATTGAAACAGCTGTTCTAATTTTTAGTTGTTGTTGATGCTGTGTCAAAGAGGTGATACTAGGATCATTTTTGAGGCTGGAGTCTGGTTGTTTTTCTACTTCATGATATTTAAGGGTGTTTTTAACATTTTGCACCTCATTTTTTATAGGGGGGAACCAAAATATTAGAAACACGGTACAGTATAATGCAGTGGAGTAAAACAACAACAGACTGCAGCCTCAAAAATGACCTTAGAGCTGAATCAGCACCTCTCTGACACAGTGTCATCAAAAAACTAAAAAAAATACTAGTTTCATGAAGTTAGTACTTATTATGGAACTGTTGTATTGAATTATATTACAATGAACAGTTATTTCTGTTTTCCTGGCTGCTAAGTCTATGAGCACATATGGGTTTAAATTAATTGGCATCTTACATTTTAATGAGATTATTCTCAGGCTGCTCTTACATTGAAATGTTTAGTATGACTCAAGTGACATTTGGTCAGATCAGTGTTCAGGCTGTACTGGATATCACCATACCTGTCACTTTTTTACCTGAAGACAGCATGCTTTTAAGGAACATATAACATGGGCGCCCATAAAGAGGAAAAGTAATACACTTAAATTATTATTAAAATGTTCTATTAACAGGTGACTGTAATTTAAGACAGAGTGATGATTGCTTTTATTTATTTCATTTTTGTTATTTTAAACCCTGTCTTGTCCAAAACTCTACAGCCACAACATCTATGGGTTAGAAAATTCCAATTGAAATGAAAAGGATATGTGAATCCTTGAGAATATAATACATGTGACAGAAAAAAAGTCAGACTGGACTTTCAACTTTTGATGAGGATTTTGAGTGACTGTACAGATGTATTACCGGAGTTAAAATGTAGACTGTATTGTTATATTATTACATTGGATTGAGGCTGAATGTTTGTGCTGTTTTTTGTATTTTTTTATAGACTCTTTGTGAGCAACTCCGACAGGAAAACAGTGACCTTCGAAAGAAAATGGAAGAGGATCACCATATCAGAAATCAAGACCTGGAACAGCTGAGGTAATGTTTTTAATGTCATTAACCTCAGCTCGGTTTTGTGTTGCTTCTGCTGAAGCAGAACCTTATTGTTTCTGGGGTCAAAAAGGAGAAAATGCCAGATCTCCGGCAGGGACATATGACTCCTTGACAAATTTCTGCACAATGAAAAGACTTACTTCTTATATTCCTATTCCTTTACCCTTTTGTTTTCTAATTGTAGGTCATTTACATTTCTTATGAGCTTGGAATGTTGTGTAAGTCGTAAATGTTCCACAGTAATCTGATAACAGAAGTCCTTATGATTTGTCAGGGATATTGACAGTTGCCCATGCTTTCACTTTTGATAGTGGATTATTCCACTGCTTTCTATTATGTTTCATTGCACCCTGTGGGTATTGTAGGGTCTTCCCAAAGGATGTCCTGAGAATGTACCAAGCAAAGGCCTAAAGAAACTCTGGTAGGAGACAAATGCTATCATTTTCGCTCTCTGGTTGATTCAGGCAGGAGAATCAGAAATTGAAGGAGCTGGTCACCGGAGGAGTGGCAGCAGTGGCGACAGCGTCGGCAGCGCCATCTGACTCTGAAGCCCCAGAAGCCAAAGAGGAGCTAGTAAAGGAGGACGCTGCCACTGTCAGACCTAAAATGGAGGCAACCACACCGCAGAAGGTAATCAAAATTAAATCATTTGTTCTCTTTTTATTATTATTATTATTATTATTATTGAAATTAATTGTATAGATTACTTGTTAATTACTTTTTTTATTTTAAACATTCATATTTTTTAAATACACGAGAAAGCAAAGGAATTTGTGCCATAACCGCATGTTGAAGATTTAGGAATGTTTTATGCCCCCAGAGTGGAAAATCTGCAGAGAAAACACCAACAAAACCTTGTGATGTTGAGGTGTATGAAAAGAAAATCAAGCTTTTGGAGAAGCAGAGAAAGGATGTGAGTCTTTTTTTTTTTTTTTTTTCNTTTTTTTTTTTTTTTTTTCCTTGCATACTGCTTATTCTCTTTTGCCACAGAGGAAAGTCTGTGTATTTTGTTTCCTGTATTTTTAAGTGCCATTTGTATCACGTCTGCTGTGATCACAGGTACTGGAGGTGAACAAGCAGTGGGACATTCAGTGGAACTCCATGAAGTCACAGTTTGAACAGAAGGTACAGTAATGACTACAACTGCTGTGGGAAGACATTGCTGTGTCATTTACTCATATAGGGCCATGAAAGTATAAATACTGCCCGATTCAACTCTTAACTATTCCCTTGAGAAAATGTCTGTACAGTCTTTACTTCCTTCATCTCAAAATGCTCAAAATGTTTTGTTCAGTTTTATGATGTCTGGTCGTGTTAGTCCAATCATTCTTTGTATTTTTTTTTTTGACACATCGAGTATGAATCTACTTAACAGGCATATGTATATGAAAATATCTAGAAAAAACAATTCTTTATCTCTTGACCTGTTAGTCTGGCATCACTCTCTTTCTTGAATTACTGTTGCTAGCATTAACATTGGGCCACATTTAGCTAACAAGCGTTGAATTTAATTTCAACTTTTCTGTATTAGCAGTTTTCAAAGTTGAACTGAACAATGAAATTGGAGAAAACTACATAACACAATAAGGTTGGAAAATGTACAAGAAAACTGCCTGATGTGGCTTAAAGCAACTCCACCACTCATATTTCACATGAACATTTTTGGCTCCACTGGAATAGCGTAATCATTTTTCTAGCATTCAAAATGTAAGTCATAGAAGTCAAGTGACAGCTGGTAAGGATTTTGCCGTTTCGAAACCCCTTAAAGTACATGGGCCTCATTTTGTTGTTTGTATGCGTCAGTTGGCAGTGAAGCAGCTGAGTGGTATTTCTGTGTGCATGTCCAGTGGAAAAGGTGCAATCTTGCAATAACTCGCTATCTGAGCATGCTTACCACAAGGCCTGTCACACTTTAGCGAGAATTCCCCTCACCTCTCTGGCACCCGTTGACTTCCTGCTGTGGTGCAGTCAGAGGGCAGCAAAGACACACATATGCACACACTCTCACAATCAGACTCACACCTATGCATGTGATAACCCACAACCATGCAGAAACCTAGATTCACGCTCTGCTGTGATGGGGACACCATGCAGCCTTTGGTTGAAACCACAGAACACCAGATATAATCCATTTGCGTCACCGGGTTTGTTCTTATTTTACTCAAAAACAGAACCGTGTGTACTTGGAAATGTGTTTAATGCTGGGACTTAATAAATGTTAACACAAATTTCTAACACTCTAAGGCACAATACATGCATGCACGTAGGAGTTGTTATTGCTCTAAAGGAGACCGTGCTTTTGAAGAGATGGCTCCTAAACTGTGGAACTCCCTGCTTTTGGACTTAAGAGGAGTAGACACTGTAGACATCTTTTAAAAGAAGCTAAAGACTCATCTTTTTAAGCTTGCTTTTGCCTAAGATTACTCTGGCATATGACATTTACACCTTGTATGGTGGGTTTTTAAGGTATTTTTAGTCTGACACGTCTAGCATGTTGTCTCATTGTCTTTGAATCTTAATGTAAAGCACTTTGTGATGTCTGTTCTCGAAAGGTGCTCTATAAATAAACTTTTATTTACTTCCTTACTTACTGTTTGTATGACAGCAATGGGGGAATACTTTCCTACTAAACAATGAAATGGTTGATATTTTCCTGCAGATCACAGACCTCAGACAACGACTAGCTGAATCCCAGAAGACCGTGCTTGAACTGGAGGCAGAGAGAGAGCAGAGGCAGCGGGACTATGACAAGAAGCTGCTTCTGGCCAAGTCCAAGATTGAAAATGTGCAGGTGAGAGAACAGGACATAAATCACCAAACAGGTAAACCAAACAGGACCTAAATAGAAAAGGGTTAAAGATTTTATTTTTATGATTTGGGTGTGTATGGTTAAGGGGGAGAAGGAGTGTCTGAACACTGAGACCACCGAGCTGAAGCAGAAGATTCGCTACCTTCAAGATCAGCTGTTGCCCCTCAGCAAACAGAGAGAATACCAGGAGAAAGAGATCCAACGCCTCAACAGGGTAAGTGTAGGAGAAAGAGGAAAAAGAGAATCATTGAGGAAGAAATGGACCAAATTTTTTTCTGTATGTAGTAAACCTTTTGTCTTATCTCCAGGCTTTAGAGGAAGCCTTAAACCTACACACCCCTTCATCCTCCCAGCAACCACCTGGCCAGGGTAACTTCGGGGATGCTGCCAGCAACCTGAAGAAACAGGAGCTACTCACTCAAATAGCAGTACTAAAGGAACAGGTGAGACTTGTGGGGAAAACGCACACACACATGCGTTGTAGTCACACATTTGCTCAACTGCTGTCCATTCTTTTTTATACTTAAGGTGAAAATCTTTGAAGAGGACTTCAGAAAAGAGAGGAGTGACAGAGAGCGAATGAATGAGGAAAAAGAGGACTTGAGGCGGCAAGTTGAGAGACTGCAGGGTCAGATTACTAATTTGACCAATCAGGTAAGATGTATATTTATATTGTGTTTGTAAATGTTTTATTAAAATTTCTGTCCACACACATTTTAAGACTTTCTCAACATAATTAGCTTACAAAACCTCACACAATTGCTCTAAGTTCACTGAAAAAAATCTGCTCTTTTTATGTAATATGGAGTATTCAGGTTCATGTAATGTGTATTTACCTGTGTATTGGTCCATGATTGATTTCAGCTTAATTGCGATGTCATGTTGTGCTTGTACGTGAGTGGCACCAACTCAGATTTTATAAGGAAGAAGAAAGAAATCTATAGAAGGAATGAGTCTAGTGACAGAAAGTCTAGCGTCTCTGCATATACATCAGTCTCTTTAGTAAAAGTCACAGGGAAGGAACCAGAAAGAAAAACATGTCTGGAGCAGATCTTTAATGAGAAGTTGTAGCCAAACTGCTGTCTCAAGTACGATTTGTTTAATTGCTTTTGTGTGTGTTTTGTGTGTATGTGTTTCAGCTTCATCAGGCACAGAACGAGTGTCAGAGAGAACGTACAGAGAGATGTAAGCTGGAGAGACTACAGATGCAGCACCACAAACAGGTACTGGCTGCAGCCCAGGCCAAACCTGGTGTCTGCATGCAAATAAGACAGACAAACACAAGTTTATTTTATTTTTAATTTATGCCATCAGCTTGGAGTTTGTTAATATGGGCCTTACTGTCAAATACATTATGTAGAGTAAACTCAATACGTTGAGCTGTAAACTTCAGGCTTTGAAATGCATCATATCAGATGAGTTATGGTAAACATTGTAGATCAATGCCCCCTTGTGACAGAATGCAGTCACATACAGATTTTAAAATGCTCAAATTGGACAAATTAGCACTCCAGGGTAAGAGCCTCACTCCAGATACGTTTGTCAGTGCTTTCAGGATCAGCAGGGGAACCGAACTGTTTCCCTCCTCTGTGAGAGGTAGTAGCAGTAGGGTTGAAGTTCAAAAGTCGCCATTTCCATGACAGGGATCCCGCGCTTCCGAAAGAGTAGCAGCAGTGCACTGATTGGGGATCACGTGTGTACTTGTGATCCCTCGTAGGGGCAGCAGCAGGAAAGACGTACCTCAGACCCCACATCAGGCTCAGTGAACGGCACGCTGAGCCCTCCCTACTGTGGTCCCTTTGTGCAGGTGGGACCGCAGGGCCTTGAGGGCTGGCCCATACACTTCCCTCCTCGGATGCCCAATGCAGCAGGCGCCACAGCCGCCGCAGCAGCAGCCGCCGCAGCACCGCCCCCTGTACGAGACTTCCAGCCCGTTACTCCGGTAAGGGTCCTTTGAGCTCCCTCTGTCTCTGGAGTGACTGTTTCACTTAGGAAAGAAGGCTCTTCTTTTTTCTTATACCTCTACTATGTGATGGGGGATACAGGCAGATGTAATTAGGTCTTGCTGATACTAATATTCACTTTGAAGACATTTACATTCAGTATCGATAGTTGGGACTGAAGGCTGCTAGCTGTCATGAGTGAAGATACTTGATTTCAACTAAGGCGATTCCTTCTTTGTGGTCAGGGTTTCCCTTGGCAGTCATCATTCCCACAACCCCGAGGGGCCAGAGCAGTAGGGGAGAGTTCAAGACCACCACCAGAGAATGCAGGTACTGTACAACTAACATATATTTTGACTGCGCAGTTTGCATCTTTGCACATTTTATTTCCTCATGCAAAGCATCACTGAACTGGAATTTTGGATATAATCAAATGAAAACTGTAGAGCACTGAAATTTATGAAAATACTGCAGTGTTGTTCATTTGTGTGTCTGTAGATCAGTCCACGGCAGCAGGATTTGGAAAAAGGGAGCGACAGAACGTTGACCCCGGAAAGCACTAAAAGCATCGCCGTTCCCACTTAATGGAACTTGGGTAGTCGCATGAATCAGTTTGTTTTTGAGTTTGACAGGGTGTGATTTGATCTATAATTTTCCTACTGACCTGTAGATATCCTATTGTAATGTTGTTTATACTTGCGTTTTATAAGCCTATTTGTGAAACACTTCGCTTATTATGAATATATACATGAAATATTATTTAGATTTTTTTTTTTTTTAATCTATTATTTTTGAGACTCAATCTGCTTCATATGATTCTATGCAGGAACTGAAGTCATTTGTTAAATAGGTTGGAATAATCAATATTCTAGTTTCCAGACAGTGTACCTTTGTGATTGTCTCTCAAACATGTAACAACTTGACAATTTGTTACTTGTAGGGTTATAAAGGAAGCCATTCCCCAATTTGAATAAGACTACATCCACTCATTCCACCAGTGAATGATGATTATAGGTACATTGATTCATAGAAATTACAATGTGAATGTTGATTCATTTAAAGATTTCTTCAGTACCATCGATGTTTTAGAACTGTCCCATATGTGTAACTGTTCAGAAGTGGTTGTTGAAATACTGAAATTTTCGGAATTGAATTTTGATCGTATCATACCAAAAAACATGGTTGTGATTATTGATTATTTATTTATAATCTGCTGTTTTGATAGTTGCATTGACCAGTGTAAATCATTGTCCTTAGTAATGCTGTTCTTTCTATGTTGTTAGTGTAACCCCAATATTATTGTAGCTATTGACATTGTATGTTTGTATCAGACACAAAACACAACGCACAGTACATGAACACAACCTTTTTTTCCCCATTATGATGGACCTAATCTCATTAAACACAACACTTTTACTTGACCACAGTTGATTTGATCACTCATTACGATATTCATACTCATCCCATAGAATCTATTTCCCACAGTTTAACCCCAACACATGAAGACGTTTCAATGCTGAAAGACCGAAACATTCCTCTGCATCCTTAAATACCTGTACCTACATCTTAATTGAATGCTAACTGAAAGTATTTGAACCATCACAACTAGTAAAGAAACAAAGTTCTGCTTATAAGCAGAAGAGGAACAATTCCATCAGTAAATAGAGCCCCGAAGCCCGATGTTGCAGCAGTACCGCCGCTCCTCAGCGAAAACCTCGGCCAGGATATCTGGCTTTGCTTTTTGTCCAACTCAACCAGCAACCCATACCTTGCCAACTGACCTGTGACCTGCTGTAACAAAAGAACCTTGATTTAAAAAAAAAAAACTAAACTAAAAAAAAAAGACACAAGATCCACCCCTCGAGATATTACCTAATAGTAGATCCAGTGTGTATCTTAAGTCAAGCCACTGTTTGACTGAATACCTTAACCTGTTAAGTTTTTACTTAGTATAGTGTATTTCAGGTCAACAGATGAAGGGCTTCAAAATATGCAGATAAATTTGAAAAAGGTTCCATTGGAACAAATAAGTTATTAAGTTACTGGGAACAAAATTGTGATTGGTGAGAGCTAAAATGAAACATTAGCTGAACTGCACTTTGAAAGGTACGCTGTAATTACTGGCAGTTGTGTTTTCTTGGTTTGTAGCCCTTTTTTTTATTTTGCTCTAGGCAAAAGCACATGTGAGACTTTTTGTATTTGACTGGCTTAATAAATCTATTCTAAATGTCTATTAGCATCTCACCCTTGTTTTTCATGCTTTACTGGTGGAAGTTAGAAATGCTGGGAGCCCATCAGCTTCATCACGTGCACCATCTTCTGTAGCGTAACACCAATGTTATACTGCACCATTTCCGGTAAAGAACAGTTAGCAGGCCAGTGTGTTTTCTCATGATTTATTGAAGCTAATTAACATATAGACTGGAATAGATAACAGGTCCTGGTTTGAGGAGGTTACATGATGCTGTGGGATTGCAGGGCAGCCTGAATGCACTGAAGAGCTGGCCTGAAGCCCAGACTCAGAAGAGGCACCACAGAGTTCCTGTTTTCAAGCCTCCCCTTCATTCAACATGCGATCTCCATTTATCAGAAATTGTTACCAATATCTCTCATATTATACCTAAACTCTACCTACTCTGTGTCTTTATATCAATATGGAAATTATAATGATAATATGAGTCAAGGATTCTAATTAAAAATCTACTGGGGGTACAGTTGGCGGAAGTATTTGAGAATTCCTTCCCGGATAGCAGAAACAGCCACACTTGGATGCCACCTCATCACCGGCTTCCCATCTGGCCCCACCAGAAACTTCTCAAAGTTCCACTTGATGTCAGTGAGCTTCAGAGGCTCCCAGAACAACCTGCTGGTGGGGTTACCGAAGCTGTCTCCAACTGGTGGGCAGGAGTTCTATATGGCAGGAAGCACAAGATGATAATGAGAGAGCTGCCATTCAACAATACACAAGGCCTGTGCACAGAGGAAAGTGAATATGTATGAGCACACAACTCTCTTTGATTTTTGCATATCAAATAAATACTTAGGTAATCAAATCCTATTAAGACAGTTAAAGTCCATCCTCACACCACCCATTATGACTTGTCAAACACAGGTGTAACCAATTATGCCAATAACTGCTATATTCCATTAAAGGACCATACTGTGATTTTGCATGTTTGAGCCCGATAATTGCAACCCACATATATGTTACAATCATCTTCCAAAATATACTACTGGAGTGGTAAATGTTTAGAATTTTTTCCTGCCTTCAAGCCACTGGTTTCAGTTCATTCCATAATAATCAACTTGTAGACACTTGAAACATGCTTAAGATCCATTACAGCATACATAACGTCTATTAAATTTTTGTCGAAGTTACCTAATTTAATCAATCAACAATCAACACAAAGCTACACAGAACTGTATTCCCTGTCTCCACCAGGGAATATAGTCCCGAGAAGATTGCTCTTACCAAATAATTAACATGAACCTTCAACAATCATGTATAAGTGTGAGCAGGCAAAACATTGAATTTTAAGGTGGGTGTCTCACCTGAACATTTGATTTTGAAAGATTAGAGGATTTGGCAAAATATCACGAAAACTAAAATACAGTTCTATGTTTTAGAAAATGGTTTTACATAATGTGTATGCAGGTAGTATTTATTGGGCTTATACATACAAAATCACAGGTACTGCCCTTTAAAGGACCATACTGTCCATTATGCATGTTGAGCCTAAAATATTTCATTTTCATACATGTTAAGTTTCTGACAATCATTTCCCAAAGGATAAAACCGTATTTTAGCCTTCTTGATATTTTGCTAAATCTCTAAGTCTTAATCTTCTAAAATCAAATATTCAAGCGATACCCACGTTAAAAATTGATGTTTCACCTGCTAATAGTTACGCAGCCTTATGAAGTCACGATTGTTTAAATTTTTCGATAAATGCAGGTCTTCTTTTGGGACTATATTCCCTGGTAGAGACATAAATTCACTCTGCGCTTTTTTTTTTATTGCACTTAAACACTAAAATTATGTAATTTCAAAAAAAAAAAAAAAAAATCTGAATACAACTCTTGTTTGTGATGATGGATTACCTATCCCAACAATGTTTCAAGTAACAACAAGTTAATTTTAACAGAGTGCCAGAATGAACTGAAACGAATGCCCATCTGGAAGGCAAGAAGAAAAAAAACCCACCATTACAGTCGTATGCTTTGGGAAATGATTGTCAGTAACGTTACATGTATGAAAATTGAACATATTAGGCTCAAACATGCAAAATGGCCGGTATGGTCCTTTAAGATGGACCAAGTATCAAGGTTGTAGTATCATGCATGCTACTTTACTGATACATCCAAATAAAACATCATTAATGTTATTAGTTACACCTGTGTTTTTGACAACTTTGTACTGCAGCCTCTGCAGTACAAAGTCTACAGACTCTTTATGCGTGTGAATCTGCACAGGTGTGAGTGCTACTGTGTACTCTGTGACAGGGAGCTTAACGGCTGTGCACCAAGAAAGTCAACAAAGTTTGAAGGAGTTTGAAGTCAACAAAGTTTGAAGGAGCAGTCTGTCATCTAATTGCAAACAAGTTGGTCACCCACAACCAAAATTCTCATCACGGAACTAGAACCTACTACATTGACTGATGGTTCTTTCTGCTTTGAAGAATGTAAGTCTGTGTTTTACATGATGGCCCCTTGAGAAACACAGAAAACACTCATTTCTCAGCATTAAGACTGTTCAACTGTGGATGTGAATTTATCTCAAATTTATAGTGTAAACTAAATTAAGGATGAGGAATTTGATGCATCTTCTGCTTGATCGCCAGATGAATATTAGATATTTACTGCTAATCTGCACATAACTGTAGTGTGGAATCAGATTATTGTTGCCATTTGTGACTTAAACCTCTATTGCTGAATAATATGCATCATTTAATCACACCATTATTTGAAAGCTGGCCATATCTGAAGGAATAACTTACCTTTAGGAAAGTGAAAACCTGTTGTTCTTTTTCTCCGTTCACATCACCTTTCTCAAACAGCATGAAGTTTGGAACAAATCCTTTGCCTGGTCTAACATGCCTGGAATCCAGGGAGAGGGCAGCTTATCAGTAGACAGGCCTCTAAAGCACTTTGCAACCAGCATTTCATAAGCTGTGGCTTGGCATTTGCTCTAGCCATAAATGACAGATGGAAACTGAGACATTCTACACGTTTGAGTACGAGGTCATGAAGAGAAACGGATCTTATTGCCAAAGATGTTTTGCCTGATTAAATGAAGCTCTGTTGATTGACAGAGGATTTGACAATATTGAAAATTCCTCTCAACAGCCCTGCAGGATATAAAGTTACAGCACCCTATACGCTGTCCTACGAGAACCTTGTGATTCACATTTAAAGGATTTTCATGTTTTCATCCAGTATGAATCCGTTCCAAGTTTTAAAAAAAAGAAACAAATTTTAGAGAAGTAAAATTTTCACCTGACAATGACATAACTTTGACCTCAGTGTTACTGTTTCATTGGTTGGGTTTTACATGGTTTTCATGCAGTGATATGTGGCTGACATCAGGGTGATTTGTGTTTGAAAAAAGAAAAAATTCTCACATTAAACCTGGCAGAATTTCACTGTTTTGCCCTGGTTCCTGTTTTCCAAACTGATTGCAAGGAAATCCAAGAAGGGTGAGTCCAAGTGGCTTCATCTCCTCCTGCAGTGCATTCATTTCTGGTAATAGAAAAGATGTTCAGCTGCTCTTAGGGACACTTGTGTATTGCACTATTACAGTTTATAATGAAGCCCGTGGAGCCATCTCTTACCCACGTACTGGAAAGTGAGCCCTCAGTATGTAGCAACATTGACAAAGAGGACCACTTTGCCTCTGTATTCACTGAAGGACACAGTTTGACTCCCATTTAGAGTCTTTGCCTGGTAAGCATAAATGGTGCCATCTGTGGATGAGTCACAGAGCTGTGGGTAGAAAAGGTCAAAACAGGTTATTTTTGTTTCATCTGGCCAAAAGCCATTGCAGTGATCCATTATGTCTTTGGTGTAGTATTTTGCGCATAACTGAAGCTTTTACGGATTTGATTCTGTTGGCAAAATACATGCCTTGCATTGAAAAAAGTCCATTATTCAAAGAGAAATGGATGCTGTTTTTTTTTTTTTTTTTTAAATTTGACCTCAGTGTTTGTTTTAGCTTGGCACTTCATTTCAATATAATGTGGCTTCCAAAAAGCAGGCCTTGACATGGATTTACCCTGTCTGTTTTTGTATTAATGTTTGAGCATGGGTGTTTTGTTTTTTTAATAACCCCATCTTTTAAAATTATTCATAAGAAAAAAAAAAGCTCACCAACAATTACTTTTGTAGCTTTTTTCATTCCATGGAGAGTAATAGTTTGATTCATAATCCTATGACTAATAAGTTATTTTAACCTTGGGTAATTATATAATTTTGTTGTTATTTGAGCAGTGTACTCACATCTGTCTGTGCAAAAGAGACTGTCAATGTCAACAGACAGGAAAACATGGCTGAAAGACAAGTTAAATTAAGTTAAAACTCACAGTCTGAGCTGATCATTTGGTGTGTGAAAGTGAACAGAAATGCAAAATCATCTGTGCAGAATCATCTGTCAGTTATTTGTACATACATGTAAACCACAGACGAAAAGAGGAACAAAATGTAATTTCTTAACATTACAGTGTATTTTTTTTTTTACAGTTATACTTTAAATATGTGGAAAAAGTTCCCTAAATGTGGATCTACTTGTTAATTTTTTTGTGACTGTGGTCTCATAAGTCATTAAACATACTTTGATTTCAGGTGAAGAGATGTTGAGACCTCTAGATTATCCTTTATCAGCCAGGATGTCTATGAGTAATTTCAATTTTAAATCATAAAAAAAAAAGGAAACTCAAGTGGAGGAATGAAGAAAACTAAAGAAATTTGGGACTCTGATCTGGTTAACTCTGCTACATTTATATTCATTTATATTTATTCATTTATATTTATTCATTTATATTTATTTATTTATCTTCTACATTTATCTGAGGAATTTTAGGCCTTAAATTTATGCAGCAAAAAGAGTTTGTATCAGGCAAAAATAAGAACTACAACAACACAACAATGTTTTAACAGATAAAGGCAACTGAAATGAACAGCAAACCTGCAGAAATGGCCTTATTTCACCGTATGTGACTTTTCATATAGTGAACAGGCTGTACATTTAGATCAGATTAATTATTCACAATTACTGTGTAGGTTTTCATTGATTCATTTCTGTCTTAAGTTGGACACCAGGAAGCACTATTTGTCAGCTATAAAAGCAGATCTGGTAATGAACAACATGAACAAAGCACCACAGGCCAAATAGAGCCCAAATTAAAAAAATATGACCAGTTAAGGGAACATTCTGGAACATGACACCATACCAAACACTGACAAACAGCACAGAGATAAAACACAGATAAAACTGATCACAGGCCAGAAAATAGTTGATTACTTCTGCTTGACAAGCAAAATAGTAATAATAATGTCCAACGTCTGTAAAATGCTAACAATGATAATTTAGTTAAGTCATTTTATCATAGGTTTATGTTTTAAATCTTCTGTTCTAAATCTCCAAGATGACCATTCTAACATACAAAACTGACATATTAGCTGGTTATTCTGTACTTCTTATGTTACAATCATGATCTTCTCTCTAAATATTACAGGTCATCTTATACAACATAAAACTGCGCAAGTATAAAGTGATGTCATCCGATTTTTTAAAAGTTTGAACCACGTCTCTGTGCGTGGATCCACAGGTATACCTGCGTGAGCGGGGCTCCGGCGGTGCAGGGTCGCAGCAGACCGAGCAGGAGCAGCGGTAAGGGGTACCACGTCCTCCGCATGGTGAGCGACGTCTGCGGAGCACGGTTCCTCCGGTTAAATAATCACATCTGAACGCCAGGAGGAAGAGGAGCACAGCTGGCTGGATGGGATGATCCAACCTCTGCTGACGTCAACTGTGTACACACACACACACACACACACACACACACACACACACGCACACGTCTTAAAGGAGCATACCGATGATTTTAAAAGTTTGAGCCCAATAAATAGGTCTACAACCCGCATACGTTACTGTCAACCACTTTACAAAACATATTTGGAACAATATAGCCTACATTTTAAATTTGTTTTTCCTACCTTTCAGATTGCCATTGGTTTCAGTTATTTCCAGTACGCTATTAAAATCAACTTGTAGAGACTTGAATAGTAATCCATCAAAGGGAACATATGAAATCTTTTGTCAAATGAACTTTATTGAACTGGTCCAACCCAGAGCTGCACTGGATGAAATTATGTCTCCACCAGGGAGTAGACTTTTACCAAGAAATTAAACATAATTGTCCCTTCTACATTCGAACTTACATGTTAGCAGGTGAAACATTGCATTTTATAGTGGGTATATCCCCTAAACATTTGACTTTGAAAGATTGGGGAGATTTTGGAAAATAACAGGAAAACCAAAATATGTTTTTATGTGTTGGAAAATGTTGTCCGTAATGTAATGTGTATATAGGTAGTATTGGCTTAAACATGCAAAATCGTCAATCGCTGATGTGGTCCTTTAAATGTTACAGCCTATACATTTGACTATTTTTAAGGTGTCAAGTTCTTCTCAAGAGTTTCTTGGAGCTGTGATATTACATGGTGATGCACACACACACACACACACACACACACACATATATATATATTGAATTAAAAGTGTTCAAAATAAGGAGGTGAAACTTGCAGGATCCGAGCATGTTTTTCCATGAAATATGTAAAAAAAAAAAAAAAAAAAAAAAAAAAAAGCTATTTCAGCTTTTTACAATTCTTGGCACGCAGATAGATCGATCAATAAATAGATCAATAGGCTGATAGATAGATAAATAAAAATTTCACAAATGTCAAGCAGTCACAATATTCCTCTCTATGGATCTTTTTCAGCAAGAATGTTGATCAAGTTGAAGATAAGCATCTCCTTTCTTGAATTGAAAAAGAAATACTTTGTTGGTTTTGTTGTTATTCATTAATGATTTCTCCTCTCTGGGATCTGCTGTTGTCATGGTGATCTGGGACTTGACCATATGGCTTGTGGGTGGCTGTCTTTCGAAAAATCAAACAACCATTTGTGCTACAGATTGGGTCTGTAAGAGACAGTAATGCCTATTCATTTTGTAGTAGCTCAGTTGGTAAGGAATTTGGCTTACAATAATACACAGACTACAAGTTTAAATCCCATTTCAAACTTTTGCCAATGATAGTTTCTGTTCTTATCCTGCCACAAAAAGTGAAATTCACTCTTGACAGTCTCACTTGGCATGCTCATCTTCAAATCTTTAAAAAGACTGGCTGTTGAAGCAAATGGCAATACATGATGCTGCTTAACCCCCTTACTCTATATTCATTTTATATTTTGATATATATTATATTTCAACCGTCTCACCACGTGATGTCGCCGTTGAACAGACTGCTGCGCTCAGCTAGCGGTAGCATCAGTGAGCCCGAGGAATCAGCAGCGCCGTCAGAGATGGCGTCCCTCTTACAGCCAGATAGAGTTATCTATCTAGTTCGTGGAGAGAAGCGGATCAGAGCCCCCTTATCTCAGCTTTATTTCTGTCGTTACTGTAGTGAGTTACGGTCTCTAGAATGCGTGTCTCACGAGGTAGGTGGCATTATTTATGTCAACTATTCAGCAATTGAGAAAAGCTAGCTGTTATCCTTAGTTAGCCAGCAGCTTTGTTGTTAGCCTGTTAGCTTGCAGCCTTAACGGGTAGGCGGGGTTTCTCAAGCAAGCTGTATGGCTCAGCTGCGTGTCAATCAAACATTTTTCAGCAGTCTTGTTATTTCATTGGTTGTAAGTGACGCTTCGAACTTACGTAGTTGTTAGCATACTGGCAAGCTAGATACCGCTAAGTTGCTACTGATATGCTAACGTCAAGCCAAGCGTTTTGTTCATTTACTAAAACCTTAAAAAAAAAAAAAAAACACTGTTTGATAAGCACATAGGGTTGGTTACAAGTTCGTCAACTGAGATAACATTGCAATGTCAAAACGCAGCTTGGTTGTCATCGTGGTCACAGTAACGATAGACACCACACCCAGGCAGAGTGAATTACAGAATTCAGCTATGGTAGTTTAGTAATAGTTAGAGGTTATACTGTATTTGTAAACTTTGTAAGTTCATGTACTAAGGAAGCATCAAGCTTGCTCTAAAATTCACTCAGCACTTCTCAACCTTATCATAATAATTGATAAGGTTGAGCTATTAATAATTAGCACTGGTCGATAATAGTCTGAAATCAATTAAATGAAAACATCCAGATGTGGACATAAAAAAAATGCATGGCTTCTCTCTAACCATAACCTTGTCTTTGGTGATCAGGTGGATTCTCACTATTGCCCCAGCTGTCTGGAGAACATGCCATCAGCTGAGGCTAAGCTTAAAAAGAACAGGTGACAAACGATAAAGCTGCATATTTATACAGCAGTCATTATTTAGCTGCCTTTACACATCAGTGTATTTATGTTATTTAACTGTACTTGTTATCTGTGTGCTCTAGATGCGCCAACTGTTTTGACTGCCCATGCTGCATGCACACCCTGTCTACTCGGGCAACCAACATCCCAGCCCCTCTGCCCGATGATCCTACCAAGACTGCCATGAAGAAGGCCTACTACCTGGCCTGTGGATTCTGTCGCTGGACCTCTAGGGATGTGGGAATGGCTGATAAATCTGTTGGTGAGTCTTAATCTGTAAGGTGAAAACAGATGAAAACACCAGGCTAGTTACATTACAAGATTTCCCCAGCCTGAGCGGTGGTGGTTCAATATCAGCAGTGCCAAACGCAATCTTGTCTCAATGTCTTGCAATTCCATGCATTCATTCTATTATTTGTTGGTTTTGCTAGCAACAAAATCTGTTATGATTGTATCTGGTTTAAATGACTGTCTAAACCTCACATTTTTGGTGCATTTTGTTCATTGCAGCCAGTGGTGGATGGCAAGAGCCTGAGAATCCTCATACTCAACGGGTATGTTGTCCTCTGGGGTTATAAAAACTCTGTCATGAGTTGCTCACATGTTTCCTGATCACACATTATTATGTTTCATATAGACAAGACTCTGAATACATGGTTTCAGAGCTGGCCGAAGGCATAAGCAAACGCAGCAGCTGTTTAGGTACCTTAGACACAGGGGCCTCCCAAATGGATAACTTCAAATATCAAGACCTTTCTTCTTTTTTTTTTTCATAATTCATTTGTTTAAATCTACATTTAGTGATATTCTTGATGAAACCATCTCAGACAAGCCATTTGTGCTGATGTTTTATCCGAACGTTATTTGTGGTAGTTTGCTTTGCCATCTTTCTGCCCCTGCGTAGGTGGCAAAAAAGATACCTTACATTTCTGTATTAAAAGAGAACCCTAGTGCGTGAACCATTGATGACCAGTCTCTGTATGGCATTTTTGTTTCCTGCAGATCAACAAGCTGATAGAGTATTACCAGCAGTTGGCCCACCGAGAGAAGCAGGAGAGAGACAGGAAGAAGCTGGCCAGGAGACGACAGTGCATGCCTCTGGCATTCTCGGTACTTTGATCCCTTTGAGCCCAACATTTACATTCAGCGTTTTGAAAACTCTCTACCTTGCTCTTTGACCTTTCTAAATGTCAGTCAGCTCTTGTGTGTAATTTTGAATTAGCAAAATATGTAGGTGCAAAAATAATATGTAATAACAAAAATAAACACAGCAAACAAATAAGTTGAAATCACTGTATAAATTGATAGTAGCAGGCCCAACTATATCTTTGTTAATTATCTGTTTCTATTTAGAAGAGCATTAAGTGGCTTCTTCCAGCAGTTTGTAGATCAGAATGCCATCATCCAGGATTGCTACCTTTCATTTTATGGGCTGCAAAGGTTCACTCCTTAATTTACACGAACCACGTGTCATGTCTCTGGAGATGGAACACAAAGACTCTAATCTGGAGCATAATTAGAATGTTGAACTTGATGATATTTAATTAGCACTAATCTGAGAAGGGAGTCATTGGCATTAATTGTGATAGTACGCTACTTGATAAAGAAATTGTCCTTAAATCCCAGTTTTGTCACCTACAGTTGTATCCGCTGCTGTAGCTTAGTGTTTGGGTCTTTTCACACACCTCCAACTCTGCAGAGCTGTTAAGCTAAGCTCTTCTTTGTAAGCTGTAATGCCCCGCAGTCCTTTTCCATCAGTGATGAATTTGTGTTGCTGTTGCATGCCGATAATGTTTGCTTAATTACTTTGGTTTCACCTGGTTCTTTATTCTCTCTTTTTCTTTGCTAATGCACTCTGATATTTTGGTTTTTACCCCCTCAGCAACACACTATTCATGTGGTGGTGAGTTGTATTTTTTCACAACTTGGGTAGTCTCATCTGTACAGTAGCACTGTCTTTTCTTTATCTTTGTTCCTGTCTAATCTGTTACTGAGTGACCTCCCAGATCACATGAATGTCTGCTTGGGTAAATGAGATTGAGACCCACACAATGGGAGCCTTTATGTTGGTTAGTGGGACAGAAGTAATAGCATGCTGCTGTAACCAGATCAAAATATTTTCAGTACAGATTAAATCTTGAATCCTCAGTCTTATTAGAGTTGATTATCTCCCACTATCCTGGGCAGAAAAGCTCCTGTTTTGTCTCTAACCACAAAAGAAAATAAATTGTGTTTGGCTTGTTTAGTGGGTTATTTAAATATCTAATACCATTTCTTTGTTTTTATGTTTGGAAATTGTCATAAATTTCTTTTCAGTCATAGTGTCAAAAGTAGTCAATGGAAAACTAGCTGTAGTTTATGTAGTTTCATACATTTTCTTAACTCCTCATTGATATAAATTAAATTAATATACATGCTTTTCTTTAACTTACTCAGGAAAAGTACGGCCTCGGGACCAGACTGCAAAGGCAGAGACCTGGAGCTCCCATTTCAAGTCTAGCTGGTCTATCGTAAGTGAGCTTTTTTCATTTACTGAAAATTAGTGTGGTAGTGGAATTTTCATTTTAAAGGATAGTACCAGTGATGTACATGTTTTTGCCCATTTACTACAAAATGTGTAATCTTTATGTTTTGCTCAGTGTTTTTCAGAACATAAAGTGGCATTAAGTGGTTTTGATCTCAATTCCAAACATACAAATATAACTTAAATTTGACCCCCCCCCAAACAAAAAAAAAAAAANAAAAAAAAAAAAAAGAAAAGCTGCAGAAATGAAATAAGATTTCATAGCATCCTAAAATAAAATAAGCAGAGTGCTGGGAAATTAAGAAATCAACCTTCAAAACATTCTATACGCTTTATAAATTATCTTGTACCATGAAAGTGTTTTCTTTTTGATGCCAATTAAAGGAGTAGTGTAAACATTAGTTAATCTCACCATGCTTTATTTATGGTGTAGTACAGTCTTTTCATAGCATATACATGTATTTGTCCCTTACTAGTCTAAAAGAAGGTGAGGACCAGAAGGAGATCAGCATTGAACCTGCTCAGGCCCTAGATGAGGTGGAGCCCTTGCCTGAAGATTGTTATACCAGACCCATCAGTCTACCAGAGGGTAAGTGCTTATCCAGAACTTGAGCAATGCTGATTTGTGTCCTCAATGAAACATTAATACTGTTGGATTAAGAGCGTTCAGCCTTTTTTGGTGAAATTATTTTAAGGCCCATCATGTGATGCTGCATGAAGGCTGGTGGCTCACAGATTCTTTTGTTCTTTGTCTCTGTACTGGAATGGAGTTGTATTACATGACAAATGTTGAAACTCTTTCAGTAATTGTGGTTGAATTTAGTGTAAGTTTGTGGCATCCTCCTAGTGACCACGCTGCGCCAGCGGCTTCTACAGCCCGACTTCCAGCCTGCAGGGGCGTCTCAGCTCCACCCCAGACACAAACACCTCCTGATGAAGCGCTCACTGCGCTGCAGGGTCAGTACCACTTCAGGTCTTTACACACCTCTGTAATCAAATGTTCTGTATATCACTTTTAATCTGCATAAATGTTTTGTTTTGTTTTTTTTTTGTCTTATTTTCCTCTAGAAATGCGAGCACAATTTGAGCAAGCCGGAATTCAATCCTACTTCCATCAAGTTCAAAATTCAGCTGGTGGCTGTGTGAGTATTTATCGACACCATTTAATTATATTGTTCAATTAATGTTTTGGTTTTTTACTCAGTAAAAATGAAAGTCAGCCCAAAGCTTGATGTAATTTGTATTAAATCTACTTAAGTACTTGCATAAGCACGTTTAGAAAATTATTCAGGCAGAACTATCTCATGATTTTTAAATGTCTCGCAGAAAGTAAGATGTAACCAGATGTTGGATAATCCATATTGATATCGCCCCATTTTTGAAGGCTTTGCACACTCATGGGACTTCTGTTGGCTGTTTAGAACTCCTCTTAGCACTGTACTGGCATGTATTGACTGATTGGTTTATTTCACCAGTTAAGGTTAACTTACATCTATATCCTTTTTTCAAGTGTATGAAGTTTGGTGACTCTCAGCATAACTTCACCCAACTTCAACCTGTGAAGATCTAATCATCTTAGTCCAGGAGATGTGTGTTCCCACTTCAACTCTTTTATTGAATGTGGTTAAATCTCTGTCAGTATGATTGAAATTTGGGTCACAGTGTATTTATTTGCTCGCTGTCTGTTCGTTTCTCAGGAGTTATATCCCTGAAGTGAGAATTATGTCCATTCCAAATCTCCGGTACATCAAGGTCAGTGCACACACTGGTTCTGGAATTTTGAACAGATCATTGACATTTTTATTTATTTATTTACCTTAAATTAAATTTGAAAAGATTTAGTGGATAACATGCTGTGAAAACCAACTATTCAATTTCATAGTGTCTCTAACAACTGTACGTGACTTTCAGAAATGTGCCCAGCTAACCAATAACTAAACTTTTTCAAGACAAGGCAGTCTCTCTTTGTTGTACCAGGAGACATTTGCTTTGCAGCCATGCATAATATCCAAGAATAGGAATGAAACTGACACTGAAGATGCTGTATAGACAATACAGTGACAATAAATAAGCAATACATAGATAAAGAGACAGACAATAAAAGAGAGGAAATGAATGAAACAAACAATAAAAGCAGTATAACACAGAATTACATTAGATGTAAGGTACTAAAAGTATATCTGAACAAAAGACCATTATCAATGCATGATGTAAACAATAATATATTTCATTTTAAGCCTAAGATATTAAAATGAGATGCCTAAGATATTGCATCTCCATGCGTCCACCCTCAAACAACAACTTGATGCCAAGGGCTTTAACTGCTAATAAATAAAGCTCCCCTGTGGTTATAAACATATAGAACCATGTCAAGCTTGTTTTTACTGGTCTTGAGCTTTTTGAAAAGCATTTATTATATCTTTTTTTACTCAGACAGAGATATAAGTAGCAGTTTGCGTATACAATACACACAAAATCATGCTAGCCACCTACTAAGAAATGCTAACTTAAGGCTGTCCCTACTTTCCAACTGGTGTGATGACATTCAGTCTGGTCTCAATACTGTCCTATTTTAATAATCAAAAAAAAAAAAAAAAAAAACAGACTGGCAGTTTAAGCATTGCAGCATTGGAAGTGATATAACCTGCTGGAAAGAATGATTTGGGTTAAAAAGTGGTCTTTCTTCACCCCAAATTTAGGAAAGCCAAGTGCTGCTGACCCTGACCAACCCAGTGGAGAACATAACTCATGTTTCACTGGTCGCCTGCGATGAGGACGACCCAGATGATATCAACAGCACTGCCAAGGTATTAAATATAGTTTTTCTTCATGTGTCCAAATAGGCAACCTCCTTTATTACTTTATATGCACCAGATCTAACGTGACTGGTCATTATGATGGAGTAGGTAGCCATCACATCATCTCACACTGAGGCTCAGATAAGGAGCAGGTCCTGGGAAATGGTCTGCTGGGCCGCTTGTTGCCAAGAACAGCCTCCCCAAGGATCTCATTGAATGTAGGCTGTCTTGGCCTCTTTGTTGACGATGTCACTAGCCAGGCTGGGTAAGGAAGCTCCTCTGGTCAATACAGAGCATCTTCATGATCCATTTCTGTTTGCATTATGGCCAAACAGACTGTGTAAGACAGACGCTTCCATCATTCTGCAACAGCTGTTATTCCAGCACCTGGAGGGCACCGACAACCATGTCAGGCTACGCTTTGTAGATTTCTGTCAGCTCTTCCCCAAGGTTATTCTCTCGTGTCTCCTCATTTTTTTTTTTTTTTTTTNTTTTTTTTTTTTTTTTTTCTGCCCATCTCCATTGTGCACACAAAAATCTGATCTGTTCAAGAATTTGAGACACTTTCATATGCAGTTGTAGATAAGATAAACATCCAGTCCAGTCAACCACACTGATAACATTTGGGTCATATCTATGAACTAATCATTTAGCCTCCCTTATAAAGATCCCAAGACATAAGAAATAGTTTCTCAGGAGACCTTAGCAGCTCCAGGAGGTGGTGCTGCTTCTTTGACCCCATGTGACCAACGCAGATTAATTAGTGGACCAATTGTAGCTCTGTGCTTGCGACAGTTTTGATTTAAGCCAAAAATCACAAGTAAGTATTTTGACTTGCAATATGAGTATTGACTAATATATTATGTCATGCTGGTGCAACTTTCCTTCATGTAGATGATTTTTTATACTCTGTGAAAATGCTTTTCTACAACCAAAATTATTGGACCCACCAATAGTAATTACTTCAGTCCAGCCTTGGAGAAATCTGTTGATTGTTTACAACTCTGTACACGTGTCAGAAGATGTAGCACTAAAGCTACATCTTCACACAGCTAACTGTTCTTATTATCTGCTTATTTTATTTTATTTATTTTTAATTGTTTTATGGTGTGGCTTAAATTGTTTTAAACTGTCATTTCATTGTGTGTTAAACTCAGCTATATTGTTAAGCACCTTGTAACTCTGTTTTGAAAGGCGCTGTACAAATAAAGTTATTATCATGATTATTATTATTATTATTATTATTATTTATTATTGTTTTCACAACTAATCTACAGTACATTAGATGTAGCACAAAGCTACATGTAGCACAAGGTGTAGCACTAAAGCTCTGTCAATACTTAACATCTCCACCTTTTTCACAAGTAAATATACATTAGCATACTTTTAAAATCAAAAGCATGACATTGTTTTTTTGTAGATTATAGTCCCGAGCAAGGAACTGGTCTTGGCAGGAAAGGATGCTGCTGCTGAATACGACGAACTGGCTGAACCTCAGGACTTCCAGGATGACCCAGAGTGAGTTAACACTTGCACATATGCAGGAATACTGTATATGAGTAAATAGTTTGTGTGTGAACTCCTTTCATGACCTCTTTCTGCTCATACAGTGTTGTTGCCTTCAGGAAGTCCAACAAAATTGGTTTCTTCATCAAGGTGATTCCACAGAAAGAAGACGACGCGGATGTCACCATTTCATTTAAGATTCGTCATGACTTCCGCAACCTGGCGGCACCCATCAGGCCGAGCGAGGACGGTGGCGACGTGGTTGCTGAGGCCATATGGCTCACACACCATGTAGAGCTGAGACTGGGACCACTTGCTTCCTGAACAAGAATACTTAGTTTATTTTCAAATAATCCCAGAGTCCCAGTGTTAGGTTCTTCGAACTAATTTCTTTAAACTGCGGTATTGATTGAAAAACAACTGACTTCTGGGTCTGATAGAGTCTGAGTATTGATCTGTAAGACCATATTTTAAGTATACCTGTCATACAACTGATCTAGATTTTTGTTTTGGTTTTACGTGCATCATCAGTTACATGTGCAACATTGACTGCATGATACCCTAGATATGTTTGCTGATCAGCCGATCAGTTTATTAATCTAGGTGAAACATGGTTAACTCAAAAGTTAACTAACCCCTCTCTCTCCTTGCTTACAAAACATTTTTTTTCAATGTAAAAAAAAAAACCTAGCAAATAAAAGTCAAAATAGTGATCAGAATCAGAGATCAGAGCTGAAAATCCAAACACTGCAACACACACACTTCTCTTCTAGCTTATGTATCCTCAACTTCATTTTCCGCTGACAATAGTACTGTGTTTACTTGCATGCTACAGCTACAGTAAATATCACAAATGTTAGACAATGTCAGATTTACGCTCCTCTGTATTTTGTTCAATCAGGTCTGACATCGATGTCTGTCCACGTAGTGAGGGTTATTTTACTATCGTCTCAACTCATACAGTAGTAGAGAGTAGTAAGAAGCTCAGTACTTATGTTAAATCATGTTCGTCAGTTTATTGTATTGAGACACTATTATTTGTTCTAGTTGAAGTGTTCTGATGGTTTGTAGAATTCGCTGACCTCTTTGTCAGTGTGTATTGCAAGCTGCTGTCATTTTTTGTTCTCGTGTAAAACCAGTAAACAGCCTTATCACACAGTTAATCATCTGTAATTGGCCAATAAAATAATATAACCTAACAGAGCTTTTGATCATTTAATGTTTAGTGTTAGCATGGCTTTCTAAGTTGAAAATTCTTACCTGGGTTTTTTTTTTTTTTTTAATCACAATTTGTGGCTCTCAGTATTTACTGTAAGCAACTTTGTTTCGTTAGTGCAGTTTTCATTCTCACCACAGGGTAGTGCTATCCGCAAAGAATTTATCAAATAGTTGAGCGCAGGAGGGAGCTTTGGGCTGCAGATCAGAGGACACAAGCACATAGATTCTATGAGATGGTCTTGAATTATTCTACAGGCTGATCAGTTATTCTTTTGGTAGGATTGTCTGATGTGGGCTCCACTGGAGTCCTGATCCAGATACAGAAGCATTTTAATAGTAATCCAAACAAAGCTTTATGTATATATTTTTTAAATCCTAAATCGTAACAATACCTGCTGTGGATTTTTAGTGTATAATCATGGAATTTGCATTTTAATAGAAATCATTTATATCTAACACCTAATAGCATAGTATCAGCACTGTACTTGCTGTACATTCACATGGGATAGTTTATTGTCTCAGAGAAGGCAAATCAGGTATGTGTAGTTCCCCAATGAGGCCGTCTGCTGTGTAAACAGTCCCACTCTGCCTGGGTAATAAAGCCATGATTTTCTTTTATCTTGGGCAGATATAAACAGCTCAGAAGAGGAGCCTGTGTAAGAGTCATAAATCACCCCTGAAGATGAGGTAATAAAAAACACATGGGTGGAGGCTGTACCACTCGAGCAGCCCAGCCACCCATTTGAACCACATCTGATGATAGCAGTAGCTGACTTGTAGTGCGTAGACTAAAGTATACCTGACCTAGCTGGAGAGTTGCAAACCTGCTGGGAGTATTGTGTTTTATTAAAAATGATGAAGTCTTGTTTTACAATTAGCCACTGAATAAGCTAAAGCTACATATACATAGCTTGGTATCTTTACTGATACTCCTAATCCTAAAGTTATGACCATAATTTAATTTGGGTAAACAGAGAAGACATTGACTAGGAGTGGCTGAACTGCAGCATATGGCTTTGGAGATTTAAGCTGTAACCTTATAACTGTCTCATGAACCGATCATGACTGAGCCCAAAAACACAGTCTGGAAAAAGAAGTCTGGATGCTTCTGGTCAGGATAATAATTTTCTGGATTAAAATTAGAATTATTTCATGCTCAGCATCTTATTATTTATAGATACTACTTGTACTATAATACAGTGGATCGTTATTGGGATTAGAAATGAGTCTTAGGGTGTCAGCAGAGTTGAATAAATCCTCTCCTGTTCTGAAGTCAACCAACATCTTTATTTGTAAAAGCAGCCCGGCCAGGTTTAACCAGATGAAAAATTCCTCACTGAATTGCAACTTTGAGCTCACCCAGGACCTTTCCACAATTACGTCATTCCCAAACCACCAGTAACTCGCCCACAGACGATGCATGACACAGGCAAGAAAAAGAGACAAGCTACACCTCAACAGAGGCAGTAATTTTCTCCATCTGATAAAAAGATTTGCTCTAAAAAAAGAACAAAATATTGGCTCTGGAGCATATTCTCTCATTCTCTGTGCGTTCATCCCTCTCTCGATGTATTGCACAGTGTATGCACATGAGGATAAAGGTGTGTTTACTCCATTATTGTTACTGATCACATCTGTCGGGTGGGTGGATTTTGCCAGCGTAATCCTTTGATGAGTCTATTTTCTCCTGTTTGTGTATTTTGGACATGTACTGTATTAAGGGTTCAGTGTCTGGGCAGAGGATGGAAAGTACAAAAGGCTCAAGAGCCTTTTCATTCACATCCCGTATTTAGGTTGAGGAGTGGGCCTGGAGGTGCTCTGAGTGATTAATCACCTCCTTCATTTTCTGCTCACCAGACCATCATCTGGTTAATTAGAGGTAATTGATGATGTCTGCCTACATGAATAACTGTAGGCATGCAGGCTTTCAGGGCTGGGAAAGCCAAACCTGTGAAACCTTAGATTTTTTGAGGAAAAAAAAAACTCCATCAGTTCTTTTTCTGTCATTTCTCTGCACTGTTTCCTTCTCCCTTTCACCCTCTGACTGCATGCTGATGGCTGTAGGTTGGTTGGAATGTTGACTTTGGAAGCCTTTTTTTGAAAAGAATCGCTCTGAGAAAGCAGCTGACCCTTAATGCCGTCTATGAACCCCCATCCACAGACACAGACTGCAGCCTGCTCTGTGCTTCCATTTATTATTTGCTCAATTGCTCACTGGGTGCATGATGTGTGTAAGGGCACAAGTGTGTCAGCGGCCTGGGCTTGGGTTTGTGCCACAGGTGGCCTCTTGGGAACCACTGGAGCCACTGGAGGGCTGAAAGTCTGCATTTTGCTTGAGAGCTGCCCACTCAATGGAAGAATGGTACAGGCCAAAACAGGAATTAGAGAACCATGACTACTCTGAGTGAAGGAAGGAATAAGCTGGAATGTCTTAATAAGGTGTAATTTTCACTAGCTGTAAGTGTTGTATTGCAACCTGCAAGATTAACTCGAGCAGAAACACTCCCAGTACCCAGCCACACCTAAGCCTAAACTTTCCAGAGAACATCAGGTTTCTGGGTAGAGACATATAATTCCTGGGAAGACAACTGACACTCATTTATTATCCCATATCAGCAAACACAGAGCTTAAGTTTCTCTGATTGGTTTTTAGAATAGAGCCAGGCCTCTCTGCATTCACTGACACCCAGCACTGGATAATCCTCTGAAGCCTACAAATATCCACCCCAACAAGCTCATTTAATTGACAAAATAAATTACATGCCCCAGAGAAATTCAACCACATGCCAGTAATAATGCAAGTTCAATAAATAGAGGATTTCAATTAGGGTAACGCTTGTAATAGAAGTAGTATTGTTGTCTAGCTGTGGATGGTGTAGCCGGGGGCTTCTTGTGCAGCCATGCCCCATTAGGTCCTGCTGGAAGTGCACCGGCAGCTGAGAATGTGTAGAAGGCTGCTGAAGATGCTCTGCGGTGCAGCTTTCTCAGGGCTTCCCGCCAAACCCACCAAGCCCAGCCCAGCAAGACCCACATCATACCGCACTCACAAATCCTCATATCCTCATCCAGAATATACACACTTCCCTTCACTGAGCGGTGCTATATTTCACCCAGAAGAGTTAAATCAGTGTAGGGAATCAATGAAAGCTTTAATGGATTTACCGTACAGCATTATGACATGTCATACTGTAGATTTAAATTTGATGTAGACTATCAGCAGCACATT
This sequence comes from Lucifuga dentata, assembly GCA_014773175.1. Lineage (NCBI taxonomy): Eukaryota > Metazoa > Chordata > Actinopteri > Ophidiiformes > Bythitidae > Lucifuga > Lucifuga dentata. Next base: position 324,969 of record VXCM01001227.1, on the reverse strand, counting down.
TCATGAGGTGGAGAGCCCCTGAAAGGCCAGAGGGCAATTAAAAACCCCATACTCATTAAAGATGGAGACTTGATCCTGCTTGAGAAAAGAGAGACGAGAACACTGCATACATAGAAGTGAAATGTATGATCAGTCAAAAGTTGTACGCTTGTTTTTTCTTTTGTTAGTTTTACATTATACTTTATATTTTAATTTTAAAGGACTATACTTGTGATTTTGCATATTTGAGTCCAATATACATGTTACATTATTGCCAACCATTTTCCAAAACACAAAACTGTCTGTTAGTTTCCATGTTATTTTTTTTTACAAATTCACTAATCTTTCAAAATAAAATGCTCAGGTGATACACCCACCTTAAAATTTCATGTTTTGCCTGCTGACACACATATTCACATGTAGAAAGCATGGTCAATTTAATTTCTCTGGTAAAAACTTTTTTTCCCTAGGACTATGTTCTGTGGTGGAGATATACATTTTCTTCTGTGTAACTCTGTGATGAATCCATGTTGAAACGCTACAATCACACTACTTTAGACAAAAAAAATTACATTTTGTTCGCTGTGGTGGATAACTTATCTCCAGCATGTTTCAGATCTCTACAAGTTGATTTTTATAGCATACTGGAATGAACTATAAAATTTTTTTATAAAATTTACCACTCCAGTAGTATGTTTTGGTAAATGTTTGGCAGTAATGTAACATGTATGCGAGTTGGATTTATTGGCCTCAAACATGTAAAATCACTGATATGGTCCTATATCAATGCCACCATAGTGCAATACAAAAAATATACATAGCACATTTTACAACATATATAACTCTTATTAAGGTTGTTTGTGTGGCCAAACTTATTAACGTGATTTACTTCAGCTTAATGAATCAGCTGCCGAAGCCGTCACAGATACGGGCATTGTTTTTGATTCAGTATTGATTCCAATCAAAGCAATGCCGGTTGCTCTCTGCACAGGACGTGTTAAACCTACAGTATGCCACTGAATGTATGTAATGTGTTCACTGTAAGAATGACTGATACTCAGTGTAGCTGTGCACAGCTAAATGTCTAGCTGTGCACAGCTAGCAATTTGCTCTGGAAATGCAGTCAGAAGATGACAGGGCCTGTCAGCGGAGAATACAGGCTGCAGCACAAATCTCAATCATACCCATGGAATTTAAGACAAATTATGCTGTAGAGTATGATGAGCCTCTTTGTGATGTAGAAACAGAATTCTGACAATCACAAAGAGAATATCTGGCATGCTCTATACATCCTTCCGCAGCAGGTTTTCTGTAAGTTACATGATATTGTGCTGCACCACATGAGCCACATCAAAGCTGCTCTGTTTTCTTCAAGCTTTTACTCAAACCAGATTTTAGTATCATTACAGCTCTTCACATCGAATGATGTGGATTAAAGGTTGTGTGTTACTACTCAAACACAGATGCTCCTCTGGATTATGAGGGACAGCTGTGAACTCACATTTTGAGTAACTTTGTGTACCTTTGTGTTTACTGGTGTGCAGGGCTTAATTAATTTTCTCCATTTCCTGATATAAAAACTGAAAGGATTATTTAAAACAAAAATAGGGACATAAAAAAAATTAGCTCTGATAAGCCTGACAGGCTGCTGGAGACTCACTAGTGTTTGAAGGAGACATTTCCAAACATTTTTTATTTACCTAATTTCAGTTTGAGTACTCTGGCTGCTCCTTATCTACTCTGCAGATGGGTGTGAGGAGTATTTCACTGTAAGAACATCCTAAAGCACAGCAAGATCTGAGCTTTGTGTGCTTTTGTCTGAACCATGTTGTTCTCTTTAATTTCCTCTTGATGTGGCTCACAGATCTGATTTTCTGCCTTCGGGGAAAAGGTAATCTTGTTGTCAATCCAATAACTTTGAGGGTGAATTTCACTCCAGCGAGCCAGCATGTCTGTATCTACAAGCCAACACTTAAATCTCTCACCTTCAGGCCTTGCTGGATTTTCCTATCTATTAATTGTAATTTCATTATTTAGTTTAGAAGATTTGCATAGGAGATGCTTGCACGCTCTTATGTTTTAATGATTGAAGGTGTGTGGGTGACCCAGGCCCTTTTTTTCAGGGTATGAAGGCAGTTTTGGAATATATGAAGGAGGCATGACCAAACTGAAACAGTGAGGTTAAGTTGTCCTTTAATAGAACACTGTCCACGTATTTTAATCCACCAGATCTGGATCCTTACCTGATTCATGACAAATTGTACCTAATGATAGTATATCATGGAATAAATATGCCAGATTTTTTTTTTTTTTTTTTTTTTTTTTTTTTTGCATTAAGATTATTACTGTTAAAGAATTTTCCAAAAATTACTTTCAATGTTAAAAAACTTTTGCCCCTAGATTTGGATCCACACTAAAATTCAATGGGTTCTTCCCTCAGCCATGCCCCACCATTTTCACCAAGTTCCGTCAAAATCAGTTCTCAACCTTTTAAGTAATCCTACTAACAATCAAACAACCAGACCTGCCAACCAACCAACCGACACAGGTGAAAACATAATCTCCAATCCAATAAATATGACAGATAAATTTGGTGATAGTGCAGTTCTGTAGAAGTGGCTTGGCTTCATCCCTTGATGAAAGAAGTTCAGAGAAGAGAACATAAAGGCTGAGGACACAGGAAGGGAGAAGAGAGGGGAGTGAGGGAACAAAAGAACATCTTCAAAGAAGGGAATATTCTGGCTTGGAACCAATCACAGACATGTCACCCTTTTCCTGTGTATTAAACCCTTATCATCGTATCTCACTTCAGCCACACACTTGACTTAAGCTGTATCTTGTTCTTTCCACATGGTTTGTCCATCTGAAGCTGTAAACTATCATTTGTGTTAAATGCAGGCAAATGGTTTTCAATGGCAACATCAAATCTACAACCTCAGGGTTTACTAAAATGGAAAGTCATGACTCACTGCTAACTGCATGCAGCAGCTCACCCACAGCTGCAGATATGCAGCAATAATATGTCCCCGACATATTTCCTTTAGCCAGAGGATGGACGAGCTTGACCCTAAGTACTTGACCTTGGTCACCCTGAAGCAAGAGCAAGGCATTCCGTACTGGATCACCATCGCTCTGATCCTTGCTCTGGGGTGCATTAACCAGCGTGCTTAACACCTTATACAACTTTCAGGCTGTAGAGAGCTAAAACCACGTTTGGGAGTTTTAGCAAAGATCAGAATATTGTTTGACTGGAGATATTCCATAAAAATCGAGAGAATAAGAAAATCTGTGGCTGTGATGGATTTTTGGGGGGTATCAGGGTGGTGTGGATCTGAATGACCTAATGTTTCTAGTGAAGCTTGCACAACATTGCTAGTAGGAACTTATGCCAGCAAACATCCAACATGATGTGTTGTTGAGGGCCTTTTCTTTCCCACTCTACTGAGTTTATAAATATTTTCATGCTGAGGGTTATCATAACATGACCTTATGAAAAGCTAAACAAAGCATTCCTTCTCCTCAGGCAACACAATCAAAAGCATCTACATCTCTTTCTGTCTCATTCAGTTCTATCTACCTCTTATACAATTCCTCTTTCTCCCTCTTTTTCGCTGCTTTTCTTTATTTCTGTGGCTCTCTCATCTCCTCCTGGTGCTCCGACCTATAATTAGAGGGGAGTAAAAATAAAAGTGGAGTTGCTAAGCTGGTGAATTTGGCAGATAGGAGTGGAGGAAACCATCTCCACTGCCAAACGAGAATCTTTCGGATACGTTTGCCAGCACATCGCCCTTAAGTGGGTCAGGAAACTGAAACCCAGGCGCTACTTTGCAGAGCTTAAAACAGTCCTCTGGAGATGGAGAGTTCCAGGCCAGAATCCAACCGTAAGGTCAAGCCTGAAACCCCAATTCCAGACACCTCAGGGACTGCAGTGCTGGATTTATTAGTGCTGGTCTGATCACCTGTGGCAGGAACTGGAGGACGTGGTTTTCTTGAGTCAGCTTTAACAGGAACTTTATGCTGCTAGCTATTTATTTTCTCATTTTCTTATTCAGCACTGTAACTGGATAGGCCCAGATGGCTGCTGCTGGGTAAATTGACAGACATATATTTCAGGCTTGTTTATATTTGGGTGTGTCTCCATGACTCTCATAACTTACATTCTGTTATATCAATGCCTAACGAGTTTGCAAATAGCAATGCTCTGCATGTGATGTTACTCAAGGTCATTACTATTTTTTTTTTTAGTTTAGTTTGGTTATGTAAGTGTTTATTCAACATAAGATTACAGATTTTTTCAATCTTTTATGTTTTGGTTTTCACCATTTAAAACATTACACACACCCATAATGACTTTTCTCTTTTGGCATATCAGCTAGAGACTGTTATTTCATCAGCCGTGTTCAACCATGTGTCCTCCCTATAGTGAAAAAGAAAACATAGTAGACAAGTCATGCAGATACATTTCTTAGTATTATGACAGGATGAGTTCAGCTTTGCAGTCATATAACCAGAAATGAACTCATTTTCTTCAAGTTTCTGAGCCTTTGCATACCATTAGTCTCTACAAAACAAGATATTTGTCACATTTTTTTCTCTTTTAGTTTTAATGAGTTGTTTGGTCTTAAATTACTAAAACGTTTATATGGGGAAATATTGTCGAATCCAAATTGTTAGTTAACCCTGGTTGTAGCCAGTAATTAGACTTGCTGTTGGAAAGTGCACATAATGGTTACTGACTCAGATTTAGGAAGTAAAATGCTGGTTTGGATTTAATCCCAACTGAAAGGCTCCTATCCTTTTCTTAGATTCTAAAGACAATAGTAATATTTTTATGTTGCACTTGTATGGGGTCTTCTACATCTTATATTATTGTTTTATGTCATTTTTGATGATACTTGAGGCTCTTGCTGGAAGGAACATCCAAAAGCTTTTTCAGGAACATGGGCAGTCACATTTTCCTTTTGGACTCCAATCGGGATTTTTAATCTACTGACTTCCTTTACATTTCGCAATGATTTATGGTCTGTATGAAATATTAGTTTAGGAGACACGTCGGACAGAGCTAAAAGTCTGAAAATACAGCCCACGCTTCATTCTATCCTTGCTTCTATTTCAGGAAGGCTTTGGCAGAATGACTAGTGTGGTTTACTGTTTTTGTGTAATGGAGTCTGACCCAGCCAGTGAAGAGGAGGAGGAGGAGGAGGAAAAGATTTTGCAGAGGGAGGAGTTCCTTGCAAACACAGAGAAGCACAGTACAGTCCTATTCATGCTAAAACAACATGTCTGGGAGATGGCAACAGGTGGCCAGGAAAAGAAATGAGGAAAATGTTCGTATCACACCTAACACATGCCTATTTTATTCCAGCACCACCACATCCTACATCCGTCTGCACACACCCACCATCCATCATCTCCTCTGTCCCGTCAGATACATCCATCCTTCACCTCAGCTCACCCTTGCAAGCTGTCATGAACTCCATGTTGTAAATCTACATGTTGACCTATTGGTTAGGGCAGTGGAGATTAAAATAAAATGTACAATTTGGCATTAATACAGCTACTTTAGGTCCAAGTCTTGCTGTAGTACAGTAGAAGAGTAGAGAATTCTGTCTCCATTCCTTCACCTTCTAATAGATTCATGATGTGCCGGGTTTCCAAGTTTGCATTTGGCCTTGATCAGAGCAGCCGAAAATGGATTCCAACCAATAGTTTTTAGTGGAAGATGAGAAGCTGGAGATGAGAGCGGGCCAAGCCTGGCCGCTGCTGCCCCTGGATGTGGATTTCACCATGATAGACCCCTAACTCATTTTCTTGACTGGAAAAGGAAACAAGGGGGCATTCACATGGCAACACATACCGCTGACATCTGTTTCAGCATCATGTTGAATAAATCTTTTTGTATTCGGCTTGCATGACATAATCTAGATGTACTGCCCATCATCAAAGTCAGCTTCATCTGACCGCTTTGATGTCTTGAAGTTTGTTTCAGCGTAATAGCTGCCCTGTCTTGTCTGATCGGAGCGTTTTCGCATTTTTCCAGATTTTCCAGTGGTTTGCTTGATGGCAAAATCCTGACGGCCGCTCATGAGGGGAATTTGAGTCAAAAGAAATTACATTTCTCATCAGACCCTCCTCTCCTTCTGGAGATCATAAGAACAGAAACCAAGAAAGAGCACAGATAAATAAAGCTCGGATATTCTCGCATACACGTTCTGCTATATCGGTCTTGCAAATACCCAACAGGCACTGGCTGTCTGAATACACTGTGTCTGTAAGATCAGAAGACGGAAGGCAGACGTGCAGCGAAGAGTGAAGGATTCATGGGACTGCTGTTGAAAGTCAAATTTAGCACCCTGCAACCAGTTAGTCAGCCATCCCACCCCAGGCCTGCTCCATGCCCACTTTCTCCACACATCTGTAAAAGCTTAAAATTCAGTGGGCTGGATCAGAGAGACAGAGCTGGGCTTTGTCAGGCCTCAGATTTTCTGCCAGGACTTGACCTAAATGGATTAGAGACTCTGTCACAGAGTACCAGGGGAGGATCAAGTTCACTGCCCCTGACCAGCAGCCCCAGTCCGCTCAGTTCTTCAGAGCACTGGTCTGCACAGTGCCACAGACTGGCGACTGTCCTTCATCCCACTAAATAGGTTTTCTTTGAGAACCCTGGAGAGCAGAGGCAAAGCCAGCCAGAGCCAAGGGTATGAGAGCACTATAAAGACGAAACAAAAGCAGAGAGTGGTCAAATTAGACTCAAAAACACCTCTCCTCATTTGATGATTTTTGGATTTTCTTCAGTAGCAGCTTACAACAGCATTTTTCTCTTTATATGCCCTCTCTTTCTGTCGACTTCCCTCCTAGTTCTCCTTGTTTTTCATCTCCAAACCTCTGTCCCAGCTGCCATACAATGGCACGTGTTTGGATTGGTGCAGCCAGGGGGAAGTGGGGTATTGTCTGGACAGGATCTAGGCTGAGATCAGTAGATAGATTGGATGGTGTTTTAGGGCCATGCTTGAGCTACCAACGTCATCTTTGTTTTAGTTGGATCCTACAAACACTTAGCTAATCCTAGAAAAGAGTCAGACGTGCAGGAAATAGGGACTTATAAAAACAAGCGAGCAGTTCTGCATCATTATTATGACAGTCGTTTAGTAGAAATATGCTGCTATTGATTGTGTATCGAGACATCGCCATACTACATTTTTATTAAATCTAACCAATCAAAATGACTGATAACTGCTTGAAATCAGTGAATCATCTTGCCTACTTCTTGCCTTTCCCTTATATCCTGTGCTTATTTTATTTTACTGGCTCTAAATCAAAAGAAGATTTGAACAGTTGCCTTCTTGGTGTCTGATGTCTCCCGGAAGCCTGATTTCATGGTTGGTTATGGCCACTCCAGCGTTTAAAAAGGGTAACAGTCAGAAGAGCACAGGCCTGGTTGCTTTTCGCCACACGGGGACAAAATGTGAAAGCATGCAGATAACTGATTTATGCTTTCTGGCAAAAACACACACAATTAATGCCTTGCGACTGGCTCAAATTACAACATGCTTGGACTGTTGTGGCAGGAGTGCATGACCTGAAATAGTTGGTCTGTCAGTGCCATGAATCTGCTATAATATACTGGAGTTGGTAGCCAATGTGAAACAGGGCAATATGGTAATCAAACCCATATGGTGTTCCATGCTTTGATCAGAAGTCAAAATGTTTCAAGACTTCTGTTCAGATTTATTGAATAAAGTACTTGTATGAAGAACAAATGTGCACACAGACTCATGGCTGCATCTTTACAAGCTTGTCTGCATCCAACAGCACATTTATACAGACAAAGACATAGTGTATTTGTGGGAGAAACTTGTTAAATATATTTACTCAAGCGCTGAACTTTGGTAATATTTTGAAGGAATTTTACTTGAGTATTTCCATTTTTCAGATCATTTTCACTCCAACACTGGTGGGTACAGATATTAGTTACTTTGCAGATACAGATTTGTATGGAGCCCCTAACGTCCCCATAATGATTTTTTTAAATCTTGTGCGCACAAGATAATTATCTCGTGGGAACAAGTTATTATCTTGTGCACACAAGATTAAAAAAAAAAAAAAAAAAAAAAAAAAAAATCAGTTTTTGGGACTTAAAGGGCTCTGTAGATTTGACATTTTTGACACTAGAAAGGAGTTGGAACATTTTCTGAGCCTGATCCTTTAACAGATATAAAATCGTGGGTATTTCCCAAAAATTAGCATTTTAATGATATTTATTATTTTATTTTTTGAATTCCAAAATATTAATTATTCCATTATTTACTTCCAAATATCCAAAATTGGAGATACAAAGATTTTTCAGCCAACAGCCTTGCACCTCGATTTTTATTGAAAAGCCTTGTGTTGTAAGTTTGGGATTGTCGATGAGTACTTGTGATACTTGACACCTGCATACATTTGCATACTTGCATACTTTTTAATATAAATATTACTTCTTTTTACTTAAGTAGGATTTAAAATATAGGACTTTTAAGCTGTGGTATCATATTTTAATTGTGTTATTTCTGCTGTTAGTTAAGTAAGTTCTTCTCCAGTTACTGGTGTATTTTACCACTGATGGTTCACAGTAAAATAAGGAACAGGGAGGGTAGCGGAGTTAGCTGAGCCGACATGATGTGGCGTCTTCATCGCTTCCTGTTCATCACACCTCTTCTTTTCTATTACACACTTGACTGCAGTCAGAGTGACAAGCTGTCTAGAGGGACAGTTACGTAGGAATCCTTTCCCAGCTTGTTAAATAACTTCCTTTCCTTCAGGGGTGGACTCCACATCGCCCTGATGTTCTGTGGGATTCAAGGACTCTGAGGCTTTCCACAGCATGTTATTTCCTTCCTGGAATTCGTGGATTAGTCATATCGCTTCCTATTGTCTTTGCCAAGCGGTGGCCCACTTGGCCCCAGCCCATCTTTTTCCCTGGCTACTTTCATGGCCTCTTGGTTGTGCCATGGTCAGCACATGTCCATTGCTGTCAAAAACATATTTTCTTTGCTGATTCTGTTTCCTTTTCCATTTGGAAAATGATACCATGAAACTAGAGCACAGTGGAACTCTCTTTCATTTCAGCTTAGTTCCCAGGCTTTAAATGGCATTTGGCATAGGGCTTTACTGTGTGGTCAGCAGCAGCTTTTATCCAAAAATCTGTCAGACCATGTCCATTCAATGGTGTTGGTTAAATCATTAAAACAACATTTTGTTACTCATGTGATGGCAAGTTCATTTGAGGGATAAAAAACCCATAAGCCTGGACTCTATCACTTCATTTGGAATGTGTTAATGAAAAAACAGTTGCTTCTACACTCCTCTTTATTCCAGCACCCTAAACCTTCTCTCCGGGGCAGACTCTGCTCTCTTTCCTAAAGAGTTGGCCTCTGGTTGGATGAAAAAAAAAAAGTAAAAGAAAGAAGAAGAAAAAAAGAACTTTTCCGTCCAGCTCCAAAGCGGCCCCTGGATCCATTTGTGGAAGTTTTAATGGGAGTCAGATGTGCTCCTAATCAAAGGAATATGGCGGGAAATGTTCCGAGCACAGGCAATGAGAAATGGGACCACAGGAACTGTGATAAGAGTCAACATACAAATTACACTTCTTGTCTTTAGAGCCAACTAACAATTTCACTGCAGGCCTACAGTTGCTGCTCTTACCTCTAATGGGAACATGATCAAATGATGGTGTTAGACACTGTTTATGATTTGTTGTATAATATGCAAATAAAGACAGTGTGGCATATATACGGCAGAAGAGTGAGATTTTTTTTTTTTTGTAAATTCAAAATTAATACACCAATCTAACTATTAAAGACACGTCAAAGCTTTTTAAAATCAAATGTTTAGGTGATACACCTACAATCTGTTGTTTTAATTTCTCTGGAAACAGCCATCTTCTCTTGGAACTATATTCTCTGGCGGGGACATACATTTTCTTCCATGTAGCTCCATGTTGGACTGGTTAAATTAAATAACTTCGAATAAAAATAATAAGGGTGTGTGACTTGCTGTGATGGATTACTTATCTCAAGCATGTTTCAAGTCTCTACAAGATGACTGTCAAGATGTCACATTGGAATGAACTGAAGCCAATGGCTGGCTGCCTGGATGGTAGGAAAAACTGTATGAAAATTTAGGAACTTTGGAAAATGGTTGGCAGTAATGTAAAGTGTATGTGTGTATGTGTATGTATGTATTTATTGGGCTCAATACATGCAAAACCACTGGTATGGTCCTTGCTTGATGGAGGTATGCACTCATGAGCGCCCTTTCAGATTTCTCCTTGTAACTTGCCATTGAAGTGACTTAACACACCTATTCCTCCTCATCCTCCTCACAAATCTCGCATGAAATGCAATCTTACTTGCATGAAGTACTCACATTGCTTGAATTTTCACTAGTATCACCCAACCAGCTGGAGTTTGTATTCAAAGCTGCTGTTTCTGTCGCCTCCCAGCGTGTCATAATTTGTGTAAAAATGATTTTGTCTCTCTTACTGTTGCTCAGCATATTTTTGTGCTGATGTTGCACATGTAGTTCACACTAATACCACAAAGTAGCTCGCTCTATCCTCTGACAATGGCCTACGGCTTAACTAATTCGCCCGCTGCACCCGACCTCCCTCTCTCAATCATGCATACTATATGAGCATGCCCACAGCATGTTGACCAGCTAGCCAACGGCGTGAAAATGGAAGTGATGACATCATGTGCTGATACACACTCATCACTGGAAGAACAAACTCCGCCATTTGTCTTTGTCAAACCACAAGCTCATTCCTTCTGTTCATAGACTAAACACAGTCACACACAGCAAGGCACGCACTGTATGCATGCATGTTTGAGCACACACTCAATCAGGGGCCACCACACACAGACATGCAGACATGACATACACACACAGAAAGACAAGCAGATTGACACACACACACACACACACACACACACAAATAATGCCGCATGCTAAACATCCAGTGGAAAGTGCTGTGTATGTAATTTGTCACTCAGCTGCCAGTCTGTGGGGTCCCTCTTTTCTGTGGTGACTTCCACCACTTCTGAAGATTTGTTTGTCTCTTACAGACAGACAAACCACAGAGCTCGCAGGGCTCCAACTTAAAAACCTTATTAACATGAAATCACCCTGGGTCGTGCATAAAGAGCTCTGGGGAAAGTGGCGCTGATTTTTCAGCTCCCTCTCACTGCCTCTCAGGCCTGGCAGAGAATTTCTCAGACTGTGGCTGCATTATTTCAAGACATTTTCACTGCAATCTCTTTTCTGAGCTGAACCGGGATGGTTTACAGAAAATATCTGTGGTCTTAGAGGCACTAATAAAGTGGGCAAAGTCGCAAAAAGCAAGAAAGAAGTCAAAACAGAGAGAGTTGGGGAGAAAGTAAAAGAAAGGAGCCGTCACAGGAAGCCTGTTGAAGCATGTTTTGCCTATTTACAACACACTCATTGCTGCTGTCTGGAATGCCTGCTTTTGCCTGAAAGAGCAATAATCAAGAGAGCTGCAGGCTGTGGCATCCATACATGAAAGGTTCTGTCTGGAGAGGGATATCCAGCATTTTCCATGAACTATAACTAAAACAAGCTTGTGCGCATAAAAACAGAGCCTGTAGAGCCTGGATCTAGACAGTGGCATCATCCAGGTGGGTGGCTGGTAACAGTAGAGTTGGAGGGAGTTTCTTGAAGCATCACTGGGTTTTCCATTACAAATTGTATCAGGTGAAGAAACATGTTTTCTTAATTGGTCATCATAAAGAGGTTTTCTTTGAAGCTACATGCTGAACAGATGGGATAGATGTTAAAACCTAACCAGCATTCACAGGCAGTTGCAGATAACATATAATCCCACTTTACAATAACAAATGCGCTCACTCTAAATAGGAAAGGACACTTCCTGCACAGCATGTGAGTAGTTTTTGTATTGATTCTATCTTGCTAAGTGCCTGTCTGGGGTCAGGTGCCGGAACACGTTATGGAGAATCTGGATTTTATGGGAAGAGACGATGATGTCAGAGCTGCGGTGTCCTCTCCAGACATCTGGGGTGAAGCCAAGGTGCAGCTGAACACACCTGGTGCTGATTTAACAGGTCTGGCTTAAGTGTGTGTTTATACACTCAGAAATATAGAGCGTAGGGTGAAGCTTTGGTCGTCTGAATCAGATGGTAAAAATCCAACAGCTCACAGGCACCAAGTGAAAAGTGGCGTAAGTTTAAAGAATTCATGATCCACATTGTGATTTCCCAGACTGACTCATCCTGTGGTATTAAAGAATGTTTTAATTTCTGTCTGGTATTTAGTTTCCCAAGTTGAGCAATTTTAAGAATTATATATCATTGACAGACACGAGTGACAGAGGAGGACATGCCCATTTATCAGACATTCATGCTAGCTTTAGGCTCTCAGGACTCAGATATTAGGAGCTAAATGGTTATTTTTGGTGATTTTTCACCAGTTTGGGCAGCTTTAGGCCCTGTCTGCACTAATATGGATATTTTACAAAATGCATATTTTCCTCTGCATTTTGGCCTCTCATCCACATGCCAAAGGCATTTTAGGCCACTAAAATGGAGATCTTTTAAAATGGCTTCTAAAGTGCAGATTTCTAAAAACTCTGCTTCTTGTGGATCTGTGTGGACATGTAAAACGGAGCTTTTAAGAAATGATGACGTCAGAACTAAATTCACGCAGCGCTGGCCTGGCATGCATTTGTAGCTGTTTGAGCGTTCTCATGTGGACAGAGATATTTTGTAAAACAATACCTGTGTGGACATTTTTTTTTTTTTTTTTTNTTTTTTTTTTTTTTTTTTAACGGTGGGGGAAAATATCAGTTTAAAAAAATATCCGTATTAGTGTGGACTAGGCCTTATATAAGCAATTTCAGAAAATATATAAAACTAGAGAGTACTCAGAAAGTGCATCTATCTGTCTGTCCGTCTGTCCGTCTGTCTGTCCGTCCGTCTGTCCGTCCGTCTGTCCGTCCATCCGTCCGCCCGCCCGCCCATCCATCCATCCACCCACCCATCTATCTATCTATCTGTCTATCTATCTATCTATCTATCTATCTATCTATCTATCTATCTATCTATCTATCTATCTAATCTGTCTACACCACAGAAGCAGAATACTTTCAGCATGAACCGACAGTAATATCTCCTCCCAAAACATGGCGGCTCACACTGTGATTAGCCATTAATAAATCACATGAAGCAGATTGAGACACTGGGATGAAATAACATAAAAATGAGCCAACAGACACAAAAATAGATATTATTTTTCCCCTATTTTGCTTCTCAAGTTGAGATGAACCTATTGTGGTTGTAATACTTTGCAACAGTTTGCAACAGACATGAATTATCCGGTTCAGATATGATTCTCCTTAAAGGAGTAGACTAAAGTTAAATTCTATTCATATCTCCTATGATTAAAGATGTTTAAAGTAGTGATTTTTTTTTTTTTTTTTTNTTTTTTTTTTTTTTTTTTTAGAATGGAGCTTGTTTATATTGGCAAATTTAAAGATTATACATTGAAAATCGCCAGAATATGCACTCAGATTAACTCATCACACGGATTTAGTCATGTTTGGCTCGCTGAATAAGTACTTAAATCCATACAATCAGGCCAGTTTTCAGAATTTGAAATGGAAAACATGATGAGGAGTAGTGTGCTTATCCTGAGCCACAGTGAAATTAAAACACTGGGTAGAATGTAAAGTTTAAGCCCCTCCATCCACCCTCATCCACTCCCTTAATTCCTGAGAAAGGAAATGCCTCAGCAGAAACATAAATACCTGCACACACCCTAAACCCAAAGTGATGGATAACACTCGCTGACAATGTGCACAATGGCTCACAAAACCTCCCTCTGACTCTGCGAGCCCTTTTAAAACCTAATGCTCATACACATTCTGTTATCATGTGACCTCTAAGGCCAAAACTTTCCCTGACGCACAACTGTGATTTTGCCTGTAGTTTTAATGTAGGAAATTCTTTCATTAGACTTTTGGGGGAATTCTGCGCCTGTTTTACTGGTACAAACCACTGTGTCATTGTGGTAAAAATACACCCCCCAAAAACTGACGTAATTCATCAAACTCCCACTGCTTGTGGGTAAGTTCCACGGCAGTTAGCAGATGATCCCAAAAACAGGACAGGCATTGTGCAGCAGGCTGTAGGATGCTGGGGACGTTCATGTTTTTAAGTGCTTAAATGCTGCGTTGGATGCATTAGACAACCTCCACATTCATGAGTGTTTATAAAGGAGGTGAGAAAATGGCAATATGGAAAAAGAAATGACAGATTTTCTCCTCTTCTCCTCCTTCTTCACAGCTTAGTACTCATTATCAGATCATAATTTTGCTCATAACTTTCCCAGCATGCAGAGGAGACCATCTCCGCTGCTGTTGGTCCCATTTGTCAAGCGGCTGGTGGAGGGTTCAGAATGGTCCGCTTCAGAATCTACCAATGTTGTGGTCTCTCGAGCATGGACAAAGCAGATAAATAACCATCTCCAACCTCTGGTGAAGCCCCTTCACCATAACCTGTCTGTCAGCCTCCATGGTCCTGCAGAGGCTTTTATGAATTTTTTTTTTCTTTTTAGCACTTTCTCCTTAATGGAAAAGTCAGAGTTTTGCCAGAGTCTAAACTCAGTAATGGGATCCATTGCAGTGCAGTGAAAGGCCATTAAACCTGAGGAGTGACAGTGATGAGCAGAGCACACTTTGGAGATGTGGAGGCTCAACTTAAATGCGAACAGCAGGAACACCTATTTCTGCCAGACACAGCGGTTTGGCAAACCTCCAGGCCGTACCTGGCAGCTGAGATGACACCTAGCTTCAGCTTTTTAGCCTTTGATGATATCTCTCTTCTCAAATCTGAATAAACCCAGAAAATTGACTTTGCATTATGAATGAAATCATTGAAGACTACGGATGGCTCATTATTAAACATTAAATAAACATTTTTCTCATGAATGTTTTTGCAGCTGAGTTATTTGTACATTAACTCAGCAAATCTTGTTAAGTTATTCCCAGAGCGAGAGAGTGAAACCCTCTCTGGTGGCTAATTTTAACTGAAAAATGTTGTGAGAGGGGAAGAAGAAAAAAAAAAATGAAAAGAACCAACAAAGTCTCCAGTGTCCTGAAAATAAATATGAGCCTAGAGCGGAAAAATATTCAATCTTAGTCTCTTAATTCAGAGAGTAAAAATGTGAGAAAGCCTGAGCCCAGATGGCAGGAGGTATGAAGGTATGAATTTAATTACTTCCAGACATGATGGAAGCACGGGGGGGNGAACAAGGTAACATAGCTACACAAATACACCCAGAGAGACTTCTGATGGGGATGAATAAAATGTGAATCTCCAACTTGAGCTTAAAGGACCCTATCGGTGGTTTTGCACATTTGGGCCCATTTCAGGTCTCTACAAGTTGATTTTCATAGCGTGCAGGAATGAACTGAAACCAGTGGCAGTCTGGAAGGTAGGAAAAACAGTTTCAATGTTTATTGCTCCAGTAGTATGTTATGGAAAATGGTTCACAGTCAGGTAATGTGTACAAGGGTTGTATTTATTGGGCTCAACCATGCAAAAAATCACCTGTATGGTCCTTTACATTTTTAAGTAGGGAGTAGGAGATTCCACTGTCTCTTTCATCATCCCTCTCTTGTTCCTCTCTCTGTCTCTCTCTCTCTCTCTCTCACTCACACATCAAGGCCTTTGATTTCCTGGAATTTCACTACATTACACATTCACGGTGATTGCAGCATATTTTGGGCTCATGCACTAATGTCATTTGCAGGATGGAAGAAGAATAAATATTTTATGAGGACCGAGCGCAGTGACATAGATGAAGTCTTTAGCTTGTGCGCCAGTGAACCAGATCTGTGTTTGGCATTTTGTTTTTGTCTCCCGGTAAATTTTGATTACATTCTGCAGAGCGCTGATCTAAACAAAGGGCGAGTCTCTTGTTGGGAGAATAATTCCTGTCTTGTTCGTATCTGCAGAGAAGCCAGCTGTTATGCAGAAAGGCATTTAGAGGGAAATGGTCTGAAGCAAACAGAATCAGATGGAAATGTCACATCAGTTGATCCACAAGCTCTCGTATGCTGATTTGATCCATAAATAATATAAAATTTCTGCAAACTGCTCGGCTGTAATTATTTTGAAATCTGTTTTACATGGGAAGCTGCAGCATAGAAAAGAGAGAGTGAGGCTGCAAGAAGTGGCCTGATGTGTGTGTGTGTGTGTGTGTGTGTGTGTGGGCTTTTTGAAGCTCCCACCCATTTCCCTTAATTCTTTAACACTTAACATAGCAATACAGCGAATAAGGAGTTAAAGCACTGCAAAACATTCCAACGAACAAAGTAATATCCTGTACGCATTATAACCTGGAGTACATGTGAAAGAACTGTACCACTTGCTATGACATGCTTTTCACATCCAAACCGCAGACTCATGATATGGATCCTCCCATAGTACTTAAATTAATTTTGTGAGCATTGATGAGTGTGATTTTAAAGCCAGTAACATCAGAAAGTGTCATATTAAAAAGCTACATATCAAAAACAGATCATCTGGCAGTGAAGGGAACACTGATTGTGTCCGGTCTGATTCCAACATATCCAAAGAAGTTAAAGAGGCAGCAATGCCATGTAGTTTTTATTTTATTTTATTTTATTTTATTTTTATTCTGTTAGTCATGTAAATAGCATTGTTGGCTCTTCCAGTTGCTTTTCCACAGATAGACAGACTGGGCCAGCTGATTGTGGTTTGGACAGCCAAGTCTGCCTGTATATTAGTGGACTGCAGCCACCATATGCTTATGGCGCAGTGGGTTCAAGTCTGGCACACACACACACGCACGCACGCACACACACACATCAAGGGTCCGCTAGTTGCTCCCATGCCCTGCCCAGTCTGTGAAAGCAATTTAGACCACAAAGCTCTGTTGAAATGGGATTTCTACCATGAAGTACTGTATACTGGAGTTGTAAAATGTTGCGTTGTATTTAATATTTTATATTTTGCTAGGTGCCATGCTGGCATCAAAGCTATCAGGCACTACTCTGAAGTAATGGAAAGTTACTAAGGACATTTACTCAATTATTTTACTTAAGTACAATTTTATAATGTAGTTAACCTGATTATTTCCATTTTCTGCTACAGTGTAAAATGTGACAAGTTGATCTTACTTAAAAAAAAATCTAGGAAACCAATTGCCCTGAAAAAGGTAAGTAAATATAACTATTAGTCTTAAGTTACGTTTACTTTATGTCTACTTGAACTTATGACTATATAGTTATATTTAGTTACCCTTTTCAAGGCAATCGGTTTCCTAGTTTTTTTTTTTTTTTTNTTTTTTTTTTTTTTTTTCAAGTCAGATCAACTTGTCACATTTTACAGTGTACATTTCAGAAGGAAATGTTTTGGGTTTTTTTTTACTACATTTATTTGCTGGCTGTAGCTACAAGTTATTTTGCAGATTTGCAGATTTTAAATCAGCATAAGATAAAGGAATGGGGATTTTAGCTATTGATGCACATACCAGACATAATACCACATGTAATGCATCAATAATATGACACTCCAACAGGGATTTTTTTTTTTCTTTTTTTTCATTATTTTATATTATGCTAATGCTAAAAGCAGCAGAATTTTGAAGCAGAACTTTTACTTGTGATGGAGTATTTTTCCATTTCG
Source organism: Lucifuga dentata (assembly GCA_014773175.1). Taxonomy (NCBI): domain Eukaryota; kingdom Metazoa; phylum Chordata; class Actinopteri; order Ophidiiformes; family Bythitidae; genus Lucifuga; species Lucifuga dentata. The sequence continues at coordinate 307,264 of VXCM01001227.1, read as the reverse complement.
GTATCAGAATTAAGTACAAAATCTGAGGAGTTCTTCCATCACACTGCACTAATATTTTAATAAATCAATGCTTAAAACACTGCAAAGCTATTATACTATCTATAATATATATATATATCTATTTTCCATGCAGCCTTGCAGGAATACACATCAGCAAACCATGGATGGTCACACCCTGAATGTGCCATGCTTTAGCCATCTCCGCTTCAGACCACAACACTCTCTGAGGTCATTCACGAGAAACATAGAGGCCTTGTGGACTGAAAATAAACAGAGGCAGAGCTGAAACGAGAGCGAGCCATCATGCATTTAGTCCGTACACGTATCATATCCCTGAAGATCGGCAATCAACTCGACTGGTGGAGTTATACTGTCAAGCTCACCAATAGACGTGATCTTAAGGACATCTACTCATCAAAACCTCCTCTCTCTCTCTCTCTCTCTCTCTGTTTATGCTAAAGCTTTAATTGGCCCCTTGGCTCTATCCCATTACCTCCAGAGGGATGTATTGGTGGTGGTGGTGGGCAAAGCAGCAGAGAAGGGCTGTGTGTGTGATTCTAATTAGTTCAGGACTCAGTCGTAGCAGTCGTTCTCTCATAACTTCTGCTGGTGTCATGTAGATAGATCTGACTTGAGATGGAATACAAACCAGATCGCTTAGAAAATTCCACGACGCTCTCTGCAGCAAAAGCCGCTCTTCTGAAGGAATGTGCGCTAATATTTCCCTTCAGCCTCTTTGGGCTCCCACACACACAGCTGCCCTTCAGAGAGTCATGCCAGCAGAGCCGAGCAGGCCACTGGAGAGGAAAAAAAAAGAGAGAGAGAGACAGCAGCTAATGGCTGCTCTCCCAGTTGCATGGGGTCTTACACATATAAACATGTCAGGAGACGTTGGGTCAAAGGAGAGAGCACAGAGGAATGGTAATGGTGGAGTGAGAGACTGAAGGGGAAGATAGGAATGAAGGCTAATGTGGGATGAAAAGAAAAGAAATAGACAAAAATGCAGGGCAAAGTTAAGAGTAAATGGATCTGGGAGGACAGATGTGTGAGATGAGAAAGTGAGAGACGAATGGAGAGAAGGAGGGGGGGAGGAGGAGGAGGGGAAGGAGGAGAAGAAGCTTGTAGGTGATGGTTGATCAGCGGCTTGGCAGGACCATCCATCAGGTGAAGAAAGATGATGAAACCACATCACCACAAACACCTTCAAGAATAATTTCTGCCAAAAAATGCTGAAATTATTTTGTTATACTCTCTGCAAAAACGTTAAGGTGACGAGTGGGTTTGGGAAGAAGATGTTTGTCCTTCAGTTAAACTTCACCTGACCTACACACATGTCCCTCTAACAGTGGTGTACCACAGAAGAAATGCGGCATTAGCAAAGTTAGCTTATCCTTTGGCTGGAGAGTGATTAAGATGTTGCTCCCAAACTCTGGCAGCTGCAGGATGCAGCTTTTTCCTACCGAAAGATTTAACCATGCATCTCCACGGTAACCTTTGGAGATCACGATCCAACCAGACCAAACCGGTGCCCATGACCACCTCCTCTCACTGTGGCCTTTCAGGTTTCACTGAGAGATTTCAAAGCTTAGTGAAATGATATGTTATTCATGCTTTTCTCTGCAAAAGACCAAATACCTATAAATCTGACAATTTAATAATTTCTAAATCTTACACACTATCCAGTGGACCAGATGTTGCAAGGTTTTTATGGTACCTATGGGATCCTCTGAGTAAATAATGCTTGGGGATATGGAGTGATATCAGTGAGGATCATAATCTTAGAGCTGTAGCAGAAGTTGTTTACATCGAATGCATAACAGTTTGTGAGTTATTGTCCTGGCCAACCTGTAGCATATTGAAAAAATCTGTAGGGTCTGTCTCAAGAGGAAATCATTTCCTGTGTTTGCAAGTTTTATAATTCATAAACAAATTCTTATCAGAAACTTAGTGTACATTTTTCTTACATACTTTCGCTCTTTATTTGGATTTCTCTCCCGGGTGTGCATGGCGGGAAAACAGGTCAAGAAAGGAAAAACGAGGGGGAGAAACAGAGTTGGGGCCCCCTGGTCCCTCAACATCCCTGTGTTGAATATGAAAATATATTATGGCATAATGTGTTCAGTATGCAAGCCTGAAGGAAACCATATGAAAAGATCCCAGACAAAGAACCTTCTGTGTTCCAACTGCTGCAGCGACTTCGCCACCCCCCACCCCATCCTCCATCTGCTCCATTTGAGAGAGAGAGAGAGAGAGAGAGAGAGAGGTAAAAAAAAAAAGGGGAGGTGTGTGTGCAGAGCCTCAGGAGCTGAAAAGGGGCAGTACACACTCGTCGCCTCACACAGTCAGACCCACCGTAGTACAGGTAAGCAGCATGCCCACACACACACACACACACACACACACACACACACACACTAATCAGGAAGAGAATATTGGAATTTTATCTGTCTATTTTTCTCACTCTTTGAGTTTTGCTGCAGACCTTTCACCTGTATCCCACCGTATTTACTTGCATGGAGTAAGACATTATCATTGTTTGGAGAAAGCAGGAGACTGAAGCTGCAGAGGAGGGAAACTTTGAAAGAAAAAGCTTTTGTCTGACTAGATGACAAACATCTGTGGCCGCTGCAGACTTGCAGAGGGCGTTGAGGGGGTTGAGGGCTGCGTTAGCACTGTGGTCACTGATATCCAAGCCTATTGTCCTGACTGTGTGGAGCCTGGTTATAGACTTGAGCTGCACAATGTAACATTAGAGGGTGTATCCAATTAAAGACCTGGCTGGAGACTGTATTGGCTTTCATATATAAGTAATTGCTTCCTCTTAACACAACAGGTGAGGCCCATTAACTGCTTCACAGGGGGGCAACAGCAGGTTTTGCTTTGTTCAACTATAAATTACTATACATTACTGTATATATTAGCAAACGATAGCCCATTAAGTTTGGTGTAACTGAAGATGCTTTGAAGCTGTATGCTAATGCTATTTAGTCTATCTTCTTCTAAATACTGCTGAGAGAGGTATTTAGCAGAATTTTATTGCTCTTGCATACTTTTTAAATGTTTAAATAGTACTTGTACATTCTTTCTTTGATGTATAATAGTTTTCAGGCTGATTGTTTTAGAGGGTTCCTCCCTCTTGGCACCACATCATCCACACCTACTTCGTGTTTTTATCTTTGCCTCTTGAAGTTCTCCACCTGTAACTACGACAGCGGGATGAGCTGCATGAATCATACACTTCATTGCACGCTATTTCTCTGCATGATTTATGATTCTGTTTGTAGGAGTCTTCTAAAGTAAAAGAGAAAGATAAATACAGGGAGATCTTGAGAGTTTCATTGGTGTCTATGACTTGCAGTGTTTCGGATGTCAGTCATCACCAGCACAAGCCAAGACATGTTGACTGTTTCAAACTGCTGAAGAATTATGAAGCAGGAATGCCAATTTTGGAGCACTACCTAAAATGATTCCATAATACCGTGAGGTTCTATGTCCAATTACAAGAGAGGCCTTGCTAAAGCTTTCAGGATTAATGGCTGAATGATTTTTGCATGCCAAACTGTAAAGATCCAAAGCAAAGGTAAGGGTTTACATACACATAGCAGCTCTGCCTCCAAGGGCTTCAGTCATAAAGTCTGGCTAGTCAATGTCACGACCAGATGCCTTATTATGAGCAAGGTAACTGATACACTTCAAGTCCTCAATGGAATGTACACTCACCTGAGATCTTCACATCTTGCATTCCTCCCCACATGCCGAGAGCAACTGATGATGTACATATGTCATACCGAGGTGAGATTTATGAGTTATTAGGTGGTTGACATGGCTTCTACAAGATGTCTATTGATCCAGGTGTGCAAAAAATACATAAGGAAATGGCCATCAGGGACAAAAGAATGATTACAGTTTGCATGGCTGCCAAAACCATTTATTTTGTAAGTCATCACTATGCTAGAGAGCTGAGGGATAGATTTGCTGTCTGTTGACGATGTACAGGAACTCTGTGATTACACGCTGAGAGAGGCCTATGGGCGGCAGACTGTAAATGAAATCCTTGGCTCCAATCATGGAGGTCAATGGGTAGCACAGGAAAACTGTGCGGGGGTGGGAGCAGGGCAGGTGGGTACGGTGAAGTACCTTTTCAACTTGAATGTAATTGGAAGGCAGAGGGATAGAGGTGTATAGATGATATCAGATCTCAGGTATGACAAGCAGATAAAGATCAGTCATAGAGTTGATTACAAGAAATACAATAATCAAGTGGGTATCAACACGCTGAGGTGGATGAAAAGAAAAAAAAGACTGATAAGAGTCCATGTGTTAGTATTTTGTTTTTCACCAGAACCATGTCTGCATTTCTGCTGTCAGCATTAAGTATCCACATCTGGTTTTTCTCTGGCAGTCGCTAAATATTTACAGACTCGATCAAAGAAAGTAATCAGGCCAAATTTTAATCATTTTTGTACATCAGTGTTCGGACATGCCCTCAACATGTGTTCACCTCTACTCTCATTGAATGATAAACATGCAATCTCTGCAGAATAAAGAAATCTGTTTGACATAAATAATGAAACATATCACTGTAGACACAAAGAAATCCAGATTTTTCACACATCTGCAGGAATCAAAGAGCTGTTGTCGGCGTGTCTAAACAATGCCAACCTTCATCGCTTCTCACTTGACATGATCACGCCGGTTAGCTGACGTGGGGGATTTTTGTTTCTTTTTTGAAGGGAGGTGGGGCATTGTTTTGTTTGGGCTGATTGTCTGCATTCAGTGAACAGTGTTACAGACCGTCATGACTCAGCGGTCACGATGGAGAGTGTCTCCAAATATCCCAGTCCTCAAGAGACCCAAACAAGTTTATGGTTGTTACACACCTTGAGAGAAGCTGAATGTGGTGCCTGTGCCTTTAAAGAATCCCTAAAAACACATTTAAAAAATAATGATTATGTGTGCCTGCAGAATCCTCCCACTCTTGAGTGTTACAGCAGTGACTCACAAGTAAAACAAATGCAACCCTGATCAGCTTCAAGCAGAGACAAGTCGGATCAAGGACAAGGACGTGCAAACACTGGTTTATCATTACAAACTGTGCCAGTGGGTCTTAACAGTTTTGAAGGGGGAACATGAGACTAAAGGAATGCTTCATGGGATAACAGGGATGTGATACATGCAGGATATTCAGATCTCTGTCCCCTTACTACATACCTCATTCGCTTTGTTGTTGTACTCATGTATCACATCGCAGACCCAGAGGCGGAGATAAAGCTAATTTTTTGGCAGGTTTCAAAGATTTCCGATGTTCAGGATTTAATGAATTGTGACCTTCCTTCCCCCTCTGACAAGAACTCTGTGTTTATCACGTTCAGACTTTCATGAAGGCGTCTGCTCATTTCCTTCCATGCCCTTTAGCCTGATGACAGTTCAAAGTGGGAAGGCTGATCTGCAGCTTTGAAGACACAGGGGCATGACCCCCTTCTTGTCTCAAATATGAACAGAGGATGAGATATGAGATGATATTTGGAAGTCAATAAATGCTCATTAGAAGCATTTAATCATCCACGCAATGTAAAACTTTTTAGAACTCTTCTTCAGCAACTGATGCAGGTTCTAATCTGTGAATTTTTAAACTTGTGAGATCTTTCTTGAAACCACAATGAATAATACTTTAAACCCTGTACAAAGCAGCTGATTGCATTTAAAAAAGGGTGATGATGGAACATTGAGTAGGATTCTTGTATCAGTGGTTTGCCAATGTTGTGGGTAGAAGTAGCATACAACATTTGTCTTGCTAAATGTCACATTTAAATAGTATAACTGAAGAGAAGTGGTTTTGCATAACTGCATTGAAATCTGTACATTTGTCTTATTTTGCAGGTGGCTGTGGACAGAAAATGCACATCTAGTCGGATTTCTACAGTGACTTTTCATACTGTAGCAGCAGAATTCCCCCTGATCCTGCTTAAACTTTATTCACCAAACTGAAACATTAATTTCACAGACTGTGAGCAATTTACTTGCCAGGAACACAGACAAATCCTCTCTAAAAGGAGCACAAACAAACTGAAACTGTGAATGGAGGTGCTGCTGACCGCAGAATGACTTCGCACATGAGGGAGCCTTAGTTCTAGTTCTGATAGATTTCAACATAAATCAAAACAGCCACCAACAAATACGAACTTTCCTTTTCAGTTTCTTAGAGAAAGAAACTGATTCCTACCTTCAGAAGCTGTCTGAAGCTGACTTTTTCTTTTCTATATATAAAACAACACAGGACGCCAGACTAACGCAAATTGAATTGAAAGCTTTGGAGCTCTGAATACGATCCAGCCTGTGGATTGACCTTTTCATAGTGAAATATTATTCCTCACATGCACCTAACAGCAGGAAGCCACCATATATACAGTTCCCCCCTCATGTCATTGTGGAGTTATGCTCTCTGAGATAAAGGCCAGATCCTTTTCTCTGAAACAAAAATAATCTGTGGGCAAGAGATTGTGATGCAGACAAAAGGCATGTTTTGGTGACAGAAATAGAAGAGGAGGAAGAGTAAAGTCTGGAGAAGGGAAAAAAAATAAGTATCAGACAGATGTAAATACAGAAAACAGCTCTGTTTCTCATCCTCTTTTGCCAGATTTGGAACAGAGAATATTAAATTGTGAATTTTCCGTGGCAACCGTCCATGGGAACACATCCAAGATGCTTTGGAGCTGCCCCTCCTGGGAGGTCCTCTTTGTGAATAATACTTCATGACCACCAAAGTCAGAGTGCACTTCTGCTGTCACGTTTCAGCTGACTGCAGGACACTATTTGGAGGGATTATTGTTGAAGAGGGAGTCATGACCGGTGGCAGTAACCTGGAAAGCTGACCTACTCCTTTCCTTTCACCACTATTGTGTTTTCTCATATCTCCAAACTTATTCACTAGTCCCGTCATTTTCCAGCTGCCCTTACAGAGCCAGAGACGGATTCATCTCATCAGGAAAGAAGACGAAAGATCCACATCCTCCCCCGCTGAGGGTTTTTGTTTCTCCTGCAGCTGAATCACTTTGCTCCAGCTAGCGATGGAGATGGAAAAGGGACATCTGTCTATCAGGAGAGGAGTAAGCTGGAGCCCAGGGGGGCTGAGAAAACCTCTTCAGGGAACACAGGAAATGCATGCCCCCAGGACAGACTGCAATGCATCATGGGAGAAGAGGGAATTCAACACAGAACAGATGAGCTGGAAAACAAGTGAGTGTTTATCTTAATCCTGGCTGTTTGTGTAGTTGTAAATAACTTCCCCATTATTTGTTTGTGTGGCACTGCCTTAACATCTTGAAGTGTAGTATATCATTACAGCAGAAAAATGTGAACTTGAAAAATGCAGACGGAGGAATAGACAGCAAATCGAGAAAACAGACAGCCTTGCCTTGTCACAGTAACTTTTCACACAGTGTTCGTTGCTCTTTGAAACATCTGTTTCCATGCCATAAAAATGCAGACTCCTCTAACAGCAATGGAAATGCAATCATGCACCACTGTTAAAGGGCAGCCTTAATATGCAGCTCAGCCTCTGACAATAATGACCTAAGTTGTGGGAAAAGCTCTATGGAAACTTTTTTCAGTTACTTTATTTTAATTTAACAGCTGTGAACTCCCAAAAAAAAAAAAAAAGTTCGAAAAAAGAGGAGCTAATGCTCAGTAACAGCAAAACATTATGTTGTTAATGGTGATATGGAAACTGATGGTGCAATAATTACCCCAAAGCTGTTTTATTAGGGTGCAGTAAAGAGGAAAGTCTAGGTCGTGAATTCATTGTCAGGTTGCTAAAGCCCTGATATGGATCTATAACCTCTAGGCCTCCAGCCTTCCTCCCAGCCGCTAATGAGTTTCCTCAAACTGAACACAAATCTGTGACTACATAACAATTACAACATAATTCATACTGGACTACACCTCTACAAATACCCTCCAAAATGCACAGAAGCAACAAAATGAGCAGAGCCTGGTTTAGGCCTGTGGGCTGGGCTTTCTTCCCCACTGGGCAGTTAGATCACATTCAACCTGGTAAGATCCCAGGACCTCCATTAATCCCTCTTTCCATACCGCTTCGCCCATCACCCACTGGGGCCAGTGCTGTCATCCTGCTAACCCCACCGCCATCACCCAGAGAAAGATAACATCCGACAGGGTAATCTGACCTCTGATACACAAATGCAGGGCTGGCCCCTGACTTAAATCCTCCTGCTGTGGGGTGTTTTCCGTCTGCTCTCACCCACGCAGAGCTGAGGGGACAGGACAGAGAGGGCAGTAGGGTAGAGAAAGGTGGAGAAGGGAAGAGAAGGGAAGGAGATGGGGGTGGTAGGGAGGGGACAGTGTGATATGGAGGTTTTTGCATCATTGCCAAGGGCTAAGTTTTGTCTGCTGGAGAACAGGAAATTCCTATCGTGCCCTTACAGGTTGGAGCTTAGGGCCTAAAGGGTTCAGAGAGGGCAAAGACAGCATCAGTTAGACAGACACACACACACACACACACACACACACACACACACACAGAGTGATATCCAGACAGACAGGGAGGGCTTTAGGGGTGTCAGCCGAGGTCAGGTGCTGGGGATCTGCGGTGTAAGTGATCTACGTTTGAAGGATCTTTGGTTCCTTTCCACTTCAAAGCTTGTATCAGGGGTCAGACACTTGCCCACATCACAGCACATTAGACAGAGATAAGCCAATCAATAATTGTCATTGATTGGACACATCTGTCTGAAACAAAGTTCAGTCTGTACAACTGCTGGAAGATCAATACTCTGTCAGCAGAAACTATAAGCTCTTTTTTTTTTTCCTGAGCTATGTTTCAGTTTAAGAATGAGNACTCTGTCAGCAGAAACTATAAGCTCTTTTTTTTTTTCCTGAGCTATGTTTCAGTTTAAGAATGAGTTTAGGCTGGTGATGATTCAGATGTGAGAAAGTGAAATGAAGCTGGAGGCTGTGCTGTCATTCAGCCCTCCTCCTCCATCTGTGCTGCTGAGCAGGCTGGACTGTGGAGCAGAGTTTGCTAAGAAAAAGAAATCTGATCCTCCATCTCTGTACAGAAAGGGGGTGTGAAGGTAACAGACGCAGTTAAATTGAAAAGGCTTGTGGAAGTGCTACAAAGCAACGGAGCTCTGAATTTGACATAAAAAGGTAAGAAAAGAGGATGAAGCAAAGACAGATCAACTTTCTGTAGACTTGTGACTCATTGGGATAGTTTACGGACTACTTGTGAAACTTCTGTTCCTGTGATTTAGGTGGAGAAATAATGCCTAGTTAGTAGCATTGCTTTGTTTTTTTTAATGAAAGAAGTTATTCATAATCATTAGGATATTATGTTTTGTCATCCTGCTGGGATAAATCTTCATTACAATTTTATTTTAAATCATAGATAGAAGCATCAAACTTGTTAATCTAGCTAAAAAAACATGAATTAATTAACTGAAATATGACCAATGTCCATGTATGTTGTTTAAAAAGCCACATAGTTTACCCGCCAGAGTTTTTCTTTCCTCTTACATCTAACGTAAAAAGAGGCTATGCTTCATTTCTTGAAGTGTAGCCTATGCTGGAATTAAATGCTCACTATTTTGGTCATGATATTAATCACTAATGGGATTTGCACCTGCATGTTACTTGATCAGCAATCTGGCTCCCACTAGAGGTGAATGTTTACAGTCCATATTCCGTATCAGCCTGGCGACATTTCATTTCAAGTGACATTATAAGGCTGCACATGGATGCGCTCTGGTCCTGTGGATTGGTTAGAAAGGCAAATAGCTAATAAAAGTCTTTACTGGGACCTCTGGAGGTGTTGCCAGCTACACTGATAACAGACACTGAATATACCTGTGTGAAAGTTTGGTTCATATATTTGTAGTACTCTATAAAACTGAATGATTTATGCTCATGCTGATAGCGGTCAGGGGACTGCGTGCTAAAACAGCTGTATGATAATATTTTTTCCTTGTGGTTGACATAATATACTATGTTCTGTCTTTACTTTGTGTTGAGCTGAGCAAAAGGGCACTGACTGCTTGATCGATTTAACATGGTGGATAATGAGATTTATGTATTTCCATAAACAAAGGATAGAATTCCTAACTTGTATTGTGGATGTCTACAGCACAAACATACACGTCGTTCCTCTTTACATGTAAGACCAATAAGTTACAGATGAGAAAATAAACTAGCTATTGAACTAGGCAGACTGAAGGAAAAGAGAACTTTTACCCTTTAGTGAGTTAATTCAATTAGGGTAAAATCAAAGACAGATGCACATTATTCACTTTTGCTGGATGGATGATCGTGCTTTCTTTATGCATGCAGTATGGGTAGCGCAGGACAGCTTTGCAAATGATTGATTTACATTGAATTATTTTGATTGGCATGTAATTACATTAAATAAAATAGCTGTCAAGATCCATCACCTCATTAAATGGAGAAAACATCATGGCTGTGCCAACTATGGGAGAGATGTATTGGAGGTATTTAAATGTCACCCAGCAGTCAGTCACATGAATAATCTTTCAGATATGACAGTCACCTCAACAAGGTGTTCTCCAGTAAACTGAGATCTATGACATGGTACGTCACGTCAGGTTTTATTCAGATTCAGATTACATAGATACATGATGAAACCCCTACTTTTAGGATTAGAAAACTTAATTATTAAATTTATAGACAGCAAACCTTACTTTTGGAATGCATTAGATTGTAAAAAATGGTATATTAAGAGGTTGAGCTGCAGTAGAAAGAAACCGAAGCATGTTGGAAGTTCAGACAGGGAATTTTCTCAGCAGCTGAGGAATGCTCAGGGAGGGACTGCTGCAGATGGCAGAGGAAATAGCTCCACTGCCTGGAATGGAGCGTGTATGGCCAGACAACAAACTACAGTCAATTTCAACTGAAACTTGTTATCACATATTCTCTAAGTTATTACCAAATATATATATAAAAAAAAGAAAATTGTTGAAGTATTAAATTACTGAAATCACTTTCTTAGGGTGCTGTAGCAAACATGGACCTAGATCTTCAGCTGAGAAGCTTTTCTGTTTTTCTTATTAAAATGTTTATTTGAAAATGGTTCCCTGCCTACGTCTGCTATGTCTGTCTCCAGCTCCAGTCTGCTGAGTAAAGCATCTAAAGTGCTGTGTTTTTTTTTTCTTACTAGATTGGTTGGAATCAAAAGTACAGCAAAGGAACAATCAAAACCATATGGTGAAGAAACAATTATGTGGGTTTTTTAATAGCACGTACCATCCCAGACTTGTTAAGAATTTGTCCTTGTTGGTTCTCAGCGCTGGTACATTTATTGTTAGATGAGCTTTTATTAGAAGTTGTGGGAGCTATCTTGGTTTTAATAACTCTCCCAAAGTTAGCCTACTAAATGAGTATTAATTAAACACCTCTGCTATGAAAAGAAAGGCAAAATATCTTGTTTGCATATGACCCAAGCTATAATCTAAAGCTAATAATTATGTTTCTTGTTGACCATGCTGTCTCTTTTCTTCTCATCTGTTTCACATTAGATCTGACCAGAAGTGCCAGTTTATCAGAGAAGGAGCTAAAGGAGGCTCGTGTCAGGAGTCAGATCATTGCCGCTCAGCTCACTATCCCCTCCAACTCTACCTCCAACTCCAAAGGGGTTCAGCTCTTCAACCGGCGAAAGCAGAGAGTCAACGCTTTTACGCTCGAAAGCTGTGGAAAGGGGTCAGGGGAGGACAGGGCAGAGAATGTGAACGCCGGCTCCTTGTCTAATAAACCAACATGGGCAGAAAGGAGCAGTGAGGAGAAGGATAGAGATCTGAACTGCAAGAACCGTGCTACCAAGCCACTGTTGTCGCCAACTACAGTAGGGGATATCATGGAGGAACCAGGTGAGCATTTCCAGAAGGAGGAGGAAATAGAGAGACATTTCCTTCCTGTCAAGGAAATAGAGGAGGAGGTGAGAGATGGAATTCATGCAGAGATTAAGGACAAGGATGAAAGTCCCCCTGGAGGTAATAATATCAATCCAGTTATGTTAGAACATGCTGAAGGGGAAACAGGAATAAATGGGAGACACACAGAGCCACTTCCACCTGGACAACTTTCTAATGGCTGCCATAGTGTCTCTGACCCTGACAAGATCTCTGTATCCACATCCAAACAGACAACAACCATCATCAATCGAACTGCCAGGCCTTTTTTCTCTCCGCCGACGGTGCAGTCTCAAGAGGTAGTCAGTCCCGACATGGACATCCCTCCTCCTCCTTCTTATGCCACTCCTCCCCTACCTACTTTCACTGCTCCCCAACCTGTGGCGTTCTCACCTCCACCCCCAGCTCCATCATATCCCACTCCCCCTCTGCCTGCCTTCGCTAACCAGCCCCTGCAGGAATTCTCCAGTCCACATCCGATGTCTCCTGTCATGTCCTCTACCTGCCCTCCACTGTCCCAGTTCCCTCCTCCTCCTCATTATGGCCCTCCCACAGCCCCAAAGCCCTCCGCCTTTGTTCCTCAGCCCAGTGAGGAGAGGGAGGTGACAACCTCAATCAAAACAGGAATACTCGAGGAGAGCTCTGGTAAAAGGGCAACTAAGAAGTCTATGTTCACTTTTAAAGAGAAACCAGTGGTAGCCCCAAACCCTGAGCTGCTCTCTCTGGTGCAAGGGGCAGATGAAAAGAAGAAACGTGGGCATAGATCTGGGACTGAGCCAGCGTCTGAAGAAGAGCTATTGGCTCTTGGTGCAGAAGCCTGCAACTTCCTGGCAGAGGATGAGGGCAGGACTGAAGAAGCAGTATCTCCAGAGTGGGCCTCCTGCCTCAAGAGCTCTAGGACCAGACCAAGGGCAGAGCACAGGCCAGAGCAGACCCTTACCAATGTATCTGGGAAGGGGGCTGAGCTGTTCGCCAAGCGTCAGTCCAGAATGGAGAAATACGTAGTGCAGAATCAGAATGCAGCACAAATGAGGTCTCCTTCTCCTACCATGTCTCTGCCACCATCTTGGGTGTACCCATCGAACATGCCCGGTCGGGTCAAGGCCATTGCTAGAAACTCTGATATGTGTGCTCAGCTTTCACAAAATGCAAAGGCCCAGCAAATGATCAGGCGAAAACCTAGTCAAAAAGCCCCTCCCCCAGAACCTGTTCCAGAGCCACCTCCTGTAGAAAATGGTTGCTCCAAGATAGAGATGGACCTCTCAAGGCACCGGCCCTACCAGCTTAACTCTTCACTCTTCATCCTTAACCCAATCAAGGATCCCATTAGTACCTTACCCAGAGGAGCCCCACGCTCCAATACCCTGACTTCCACCCAACTTTACCTTCCACCCTCCAGACAGACTTCCTTACCGAGCAGTCCACCTTCTTACTTCAATGCCCACTGCATGTCTCCCCAGCTCCCTTTCAGCCCCACGGGAGGAACAGAATATCCATCAAATTACACAGGAGCCCCAGCCTCTGCACAGCCAAGGATCACTTCTCGGATGTCTGCTTTCTCTCCTGACCGTGTGTCTTCTCCTCGATCGGGGGTCCAGGCACCAAAGCCTACATTTTCTGCTAAAAAAGCAGGGATTGAAGCACAGGTGTGGAGACCCTCTTTCTACTATTATTAGTCATTATTAGTATTATTATATCATTTTTACATAAGCAGGATAATATATCCAAGAGTTTCAACATTGCAAAAATGAAACCAAATTTATTAGGCCTTATATTTACAACTCATTGCACTTTTGGTGTATTTTGTGTCTTTTTAAAATGTGTTTACAGCATATCTTTAATACTATGCCTTACACTGTAGGTATATAGTAGAATGGAGTGATTATTTTCATTAGAATGGAAATCTAGGCCTAGGGCTGTTTATTGTTAAGTAATTATATAATCTATATTGTCACATGTAAGTGAATGTATTTTAATTATTGAGTAAATATATAAAATGTTTTTTTTTTAATGATAAATAGCCAAACATCATTAATTGCTATCAGTTAAAGCAAAAAAAATGTGCCCAAAGCACTGAAAAACTTTCCAGTTTGAGTTAAGTTCTAAATTATGATGTGAAACAACTCAACACTTTTTCCAGTTTATCTCTGATGCTGCTTTAAAAAGCACTTTAGCAGATGGTCTGGCATCTGCTTTATGAGCTATGATTTCAAATTAAATGTACTCACATGAAAGTTGAAGTGAAGGAACTCCTTTTATGTCTTTGTGTCTTCAGGGTAATTTGCTCTGCTTTCCTACATTTTCTACCTAAATACATGCTGTCTACTTTCACTCTTTGACGTTTCAAATTTGCAGACTGCATACTAATTTGCTTTATGGACCTATATATATTTATATATATGCTTTTTGTGTCTTAAAGCAGTAATTCCACATGTTTTTTCACAGGATAGCATCAATCACTGTTGTTTCTGACTATAGGGTTTATGTCTTTTCCATCTCATAAACCTTGATTCACTGTTTTCTTCTATGCTGAATGACTTACTTTGTGTTTTTCTGAATCTTTTCCTCTCTGATTAAAGCTTTATTCTAACACTCTGCTGTGACCTCCTCCTTCTTTTTCTCATTTCCTGATGTCACAAAGCATCTATTTCACCTGCCTCTTCTCTCTTTGCTATATCACTGTCCTGCCTTTCTGAATAACTGCAATCATTGCAAGAACATGAACAAAATACACTGTGAAAGGACCTTACCGGTGGTTTTGCATGTTTGAGCCCAATGAATACAACCCACATATACTTTACATTACTGACAACCATTTTCAAAAGCATATACTATTGGAGTGGTACATTTTAGATTAGTTTTTTCTACCTTCCAGGCAGCCATTGGTTCCAGTTCCTTCCAGTTGCTACAAAAATCAACTTGTAGAGACCTGAAACATTCTTGATATAGATAATCCATCACAGTTGTCATTAATTTTTTGTTGATGTTCCTTAATTTAATGGATGTAACACAGAGCTACAGGGAAGTAAATGTAAGTCTCCTCCAAGAAATATAGTATCAGGAGAAAAGACTGCTTTCACCAGAGAAATTAAAAACAACCGTCAACATTCAGGCATATGTTAGCAGGCAAAACATTTAATTTTCAAGTGGGTGTATCATTTGCACATTTGATTTTGAAAGATTAGGGGATTTGGCAAAATAACAAAAAACTAAAGCATGGTTTTATGCTTTGGAAAACGGTTGGCAGTAACATAATGGGTATGTGGGAACTACTGGTAATTGGTGATAAAAAAAAAAAACTCAAACATTCAGAACCACTGGTATGGTCCTTTAAGCACACAGGTAATTGCAAATAATAAATTTATCTTGCTACTGCAAGGTATTAAGTTGTTTATGTTTATCTTAAGACCTGGCCCTTGGGTTTGTTGGTCTTAGAGGCTCAAACTTTCAGACAAATGACCTTTGACCTGCATCAAAGGTGCACTAAACTTTTGTAATGTGACTAGTAGCATGCCTCTTAAAGCTAAAACAAACATAACCTCTTAGGATACTAACTTTAGCAACAGTCAATATTATTAAAGACAGTCCATATGTTATTATCAGAGGTAGAGGTAGAGCTTTTCTTAATTAGTACACACATAAAATGGAATGCTTCTCTTGCTTCAGTAGAGTAACTTCATACCCTGTAAAGGTTATTCACCTCAGGGAGACCAGATGACAGTAATCTGAGAGAGACACTAAAGACCAGGCCTACTGTGTACCGGTGTCCATGCTTATTGAAAAAACACATTAGTGAGGGAATAAACTCAGATGACACTGAGGATCAGACTGGCTGAATTATATTTTGTCGAAGGAGTGTTACAAAATAGGCTAAGGGTGTGTCAAATTTTATAGCAAAATACAGGAATTTTGTGAGTCTATGCAGATCAAAAATCATGGTTAATGCAACAATCATGTTTTTGGATTCTATTATTTTTGTAAGCTAAAAAACTATTTGTCATGATCCAACAGACAACAAAGGAGTCCTCCCCTGTGGTGACCCCCAGTGAGACTCCCACTCCAACCAGGACGCCCAGCCTCATCAGGCGTTTCAGCAGTCCACAGAAACTCACCAGTGGAACTTGGACTCCCTTCATCCAGACTAACCACGCCTCCTCCACCGTCTCTAGCTTCAACTGTTCAGTCACTTCCCCTGTATTCTCCCCCAAGGGTTCAAGGTGCCAATCTCCAGTGGTTAACCAGAATACCCAATATTCCACTGCCTCCTCCATTTCCACATCCAATACAACCCAGAAATCTACAGCCACCTCACCATGCTCTCCTCCTTGGGGTTCAAGACGCCAGTCCCCCATAGTTAGCCAGAATACACAATCCTCCACCACCTCTATTCCCCCTTCCAAACTCTCCCAGACCTCTGCAACTATTTCTCCTCGTTCTCCTCCTTGGGGCTCAAGATGCCAGTCCCCTATGGTCAGTCAAAGTACACAGTCTTTCCCTGTTGTCTCCATTTCCACATCCAGACCTTCCCAAATATCTGCAACCACATCTCCACTGTCTCCTCATTGGAGTTCAAGATGCCAGTCTCCCATTGTAAACCAGAATCCTCAATCTTACAAACAAACATCTACAGCCACCTCTCCACTCTCTCCTCCTTGGGGTTCAAGATGCCAGTCTCCTGCACTTTCCCAGACCAGCTGTTCCTTTTCAACCACTAAACCTCTGTACACATCCTCTGCCACCTCTCCTGTTTCCCCTCCCAAAGACAATCGCTGCATGTCCCCCGTCATTAATAACCTAGACTCTAAGGCCAACCATCGTCTCCTCGTGAAGAACATCATCAATGCCGCCAAACGTAAAAACAGCCCTTCCCCTGGTGCACTGAGCAGTCACAGCCTCCCCATCTCACCTCTAGGAAATTCCCACCATGGTTATGATTGTCACAAACCACCCATCAGCCCCTTCCAGTCGCGGGCATTAGGGGCTCAGTCACCTACCTTTACCAGTCCCCCTCCCACTCCAACGCAGAATATCTGCTCTCCTGTGAGGCTGTACAACACTCGTTCCCTCACTGACTCTGATGCCTCTGTAGAGTCTGAGGACTCAGGTCTCAGGTCACCTGGCCTGTACTCCTACAACACAGTTCCCCGTGGCTGGGGGGGAAGTCTAAGGGTGAAGAGGAGCACCATCTCCACTGACCTGTGACAGTGTTATTATCATCGGCAACAAAAATTGTGCTTTAATTTGTCTTTTTTTTTTTTTTAATTCAGATTTAACATTTTCTGGAGCATGGAATCAACCAGTTAAAAAAAAAAAATAGATGATGGAATTTCATCAAGTTAATATTTTTCTACACTTCAAATTAAAGGGATTTACATTTCTATAACTTTCAATAATGATCCTGGGCCAATAAGGCTGCGATATTTTATTGACTAATGTTCATCACCTGGACTGACAAGAAAAAGCTTTTTACAAAATGCAGTTGCTGTAGCTTGTAGGCTTCTTATGCCAAAAAAATATAATGATTACAAAAACCAAAGTTATTTTGTATTCACTTTGAAAGAATGTTATACTTTTCATACCTTTACAACAATCTGACTTTCACTGTGACTATTCAAATATGGACTGTCAAGGTAAGAAACTGACAGCATGTTTCCTCAACTGGCACAAGAGATTAAGTTAGAGACTAATGATTTAATGCATAGAAAATATATATGCAGTCATAAATATGTAAATATATAGGTTTTTGGACAGTACAGTACATTGGCTAAGGCAATCTTCTGAAAGTTGGCATTGTACTGTATTAATAAAGGATACACTATATACTGCATCAATAATGTATAAAGATTTAGAATAGACTGGATACAGTGATTTTGTTTTTCTTTTGCAAAAACCAATGGTAGGTGATATCCATGGTATTCACGTTACGCAAAGTATTCACCACAGATTATTAGCAATTTTAATTATGAGGAAAATCCTTATACATCATTATCACAATGCAATAATCAATTTAATCACAATGCGTATACGTTGTGTTATGTACTGCATTTGCTATGTGAATGTAAGCTTTACAGATGGATTGATAAAGAATGTCAGAGAAGATCAGAAGGGTTGAGTACGAAGAGTTATGTTGGGGTTTGATGGGACATTGAAGCGCCTATTCAATCAAACACTGTTTCCATGTTTGATATTCTTTTGCTGGCATTCGAATATTGGTGACGAACAATTTAATGAACAAATGTCAGCCATCAACATGTGAAAACTAAATGGTATATTGATTGTAATATCTGTAAAGGAAATCGATCTGTGCCTCTATGTTGAACAGTGTTTCGTGTAATAAGGCCACAAACAGTCATTCCTTTACATACTGTTAATGTCTTTTATGAAAAAATCAAAACCTGATTTTTTAATAAGTGCCTGTTTGGGTGAGGTTTAGAAGGCTGGAAGAATGTTGTTATATGTGAAATATTCATCTAAGGGTTTATGAAAAGGATCAAAATGGTATGTATTCCATACATACATAACTCTAATGCACATTCTCTTTAACTTCTTACATTTCATTTTATACTTGATTTGCACTTCTGTTCACTGATTTCAGCAGCTAAGTAGGCATTGTGTAAAACTTGATTTGCTCAAATGTGCCATTCACAAACTAAAAATTCAATATATACAGTACATTTTCTAATGTAACAATCAGTCATAGTTCTTCAGCACAATGCATCACATTGACAAAGTTGTGTTAATTATCTATAAACCTGACTAGCTGCTTTTGAACCCCAGCTGGTTTCTCTTTTAATTATGGTGTCACTGAACTCCACTTTAAACCATTTCCATATTATCCAATATCAGGATGCACAACAGATAATTCTTTAATTCCCTGACGTGTGGGCCAAAAGCATCAGCACATTTCTAATATTTACATCTGTGTGTCTTATGAGTGACAGGGACACCTGTTAAGTGGTGACCTGGCTCCTTCAGCAAAACCTCTCACTGTCATGGATTGGTTTCATCCTGGGTCAACCTCTGGACCTGCCAAACTCTGCTGACATTCTCAAAAATAGAAAACAAATGTGGCATTTATGATTGCTGCAAACAGGTTCTTTGGATCTGATACTGCATGTCTGTATTTTTAATATAACTCATGTTTTATGATGTCTGAAAAATGAATGCAAAATAAAAAAGTGATGACACGCCATTGAATAAGTTATAGTGTTTGTTATTTGTTCTATGATTTATTTCCTCTACACCATTTATTGACAACACAGACATAAATGAAAATAATGTGGAACAGAAGTTCTGTTTTCCTTTCCTTCTGTTTGTCTTTTTTATTTTCTTTTTTATGGTTTTGAAGTCAAGAATAATTCAAGAGATGCAAAATAATTCACTTACAGGCATATGTGTGTTAAATTAACACATAAGTGAAAACTTATAACTGCAGCAATTAAGATACAACTGTTTGACAAATTTCAGGCTGCCAAAACTACCTCTAACATTTGATCTGGTCCTCTACATCTAGCCCCCTCTAAAGATTTCCCATCAGAGTGATATAATCAAAATATATTTTCCATGTAGGCCACTACATCGTTATCCCCAGTACAGATGATGATATATGTAATGCATTGAGCATAACAACTACATGACTGTGCTGATGGTTCATGGGTTGTCTCTCCCTCATTAGTTTCTACTGTGTACTGTCCAAAACAACAACACCTCAGGGTGAAAAAGAAACCAAAGTCACATTTATCATAGGTTCATAGACTGCCATCTGTAGGACTCAAGACAGAAGTTCAAATGAAGCCACAGGGTTCATTATTCAATGTCCCTGCATATGGTTTTCATACTAGTGAAAAACTAAAAAATTCTCATTTTCACTGATTTCTCAGATCTCAAAAACTTAACATTTTTCTGCAAACCAAAACTAATTTCTTGAATACAAAACAAAGTACAAACTGCTACTAACCTGGATGCTCATATATTATGTGCTTCTATCACAGCTGCTTTGTAGGGGGAAAAAAGGTG
This sequence comes from Lucifuga dentata, assembly GCA_014773175.1. Taxonomy (NCBI): domain Eukaryota; kingdom Metazoa; phylum Chordata; class Actinopteri; order Ophidiiformes; family Bythitidae; genus Lucifuga; species Lucifuga dentata. Next base: position 287,312 of record VXCM01001227.1, on the reverse strand, counting down.
ATATCAGTGTGTTACATATCACACATAACATTCAACTCACAAAGTAAAACTTGCAAGAGAACTGCAAATAATGTGAGACATAGTCAGATGTGGTATGAATATGTTTGGGAGGGTGTATTCATAAGCTGAGCAGTTTTCCTTCCACAGCAGTTACCATGAAAAACCATTCTCATTGTTTATTGAAAAAAAGGTAAAAAAAAAAAAAAAANAAAAAAAAAAAAAAAAAAGGATCACTGACTGTGGATGAGGAGATAACAACAGTTTGTTCTTGTACATTTATTGATTTGTGATTTGCTAGATGACTGCCATAGTTCTGCTTGACTGGAGAGGCTTTCATAACTTTATTTTATAACTGATATATGGACATAGAAACTTTCTAAATTGTGAATTATGAATTCAAAAAAGGGAAAGATGAAAAATATTTCACCAAATCAATTTCACATCATAGGCAAATTAAACATTAATTTGACATTTTGCAAAAAAAGGTTTTAAACACTAGATCAAAAACATATGAAATGGTGAGCTTTAAAATTTTTTTTACTAGCATTAAGAGAAGAAGAAGAAGAAGAAGAAGAAGAAGAAGAAGAAGAAGAAGAAGAAGNTTACTAGCATTAAGAGAAGAAGAAGAAGAAGAAGAAGAAGAAGAAGAAGAAGAAGAAGAAGAAGAAGCATTAAATAGTAATAAATAGTACTAAAGCATTAAAAATATTTATACACAAACTCACAAAATATACCCATATACATATTACACAATGAGCATCCATATATTATACACAAAATATACACATATGCTGTTCAAATACACAAACAAACATCCAATGTGTACATTTGTGTGTAGACAAATTTGACAAAAACTTGCTATTTAGGGGGCACTGTAGTTCTGTCCTTAACAAATGACTATGTGATGATTTAGGTCTGCCTCAGCAGAAAAGGACACCTGCTGTGAGACACTAGAGGTCGCTGTTGAGTCGAAAAGGGCAAAAGCCAGCACGGTGTTTGACAGCGAGGGTTTGTTTAGAGCACAAAACAACAAGGATGAAGATTTTAAGCGAGCAGCCAGTGGCCGTAGCGAAGACTTATCGAAAAGACGTTTAGCTGAAAACCCACCAGCGTTTTCTAAATCTCCATCTGCGACACTGGTTTAACAGCAGGAAACTTAATACAGACAGAACTGGAGCTGAATGTCTGTGCCTTAACTCTCAACTGTCCATGGATTTGTTGTTGTTAGCTGCTAATGCTAACCATAGAAGTTGAGAGCTAGCTGGCCTAGCAAGCTAGTGGTTAACGGGAGGGAAACATAATTAGCTGCATATGTCTGATATACTTAATACTGACCGTAGAGTAAACTCGATGCTGTGTAGCTAATGGAGCAAGCTAACCCTAGCTTCAGTATTTTAACTGCAGCTTTGGCTAAGCTTTTTAACTACCAGCTATTATAGTTAACTATTGTATAGTTAGCCACTACCCTTGGAAGAATGAGTAGAAAACATCATCATTTTAAAGGAGCCGAGGTCAGCTGCTGCGTCAAATACTTCTTATTTGGATTCAACATTATATTTTGGGTAAGTGTTTGAAGTATGTACACAGTTTGCCTGTCGGTAACATGAGAAAAAAATAGCGCCGTTACTCAACTAACATTAAATATTCTCTTAACGTTAGCTTAGCGATGCTGCTGTGGTGAGTTGAACTTAAATTGTCTCTCCTCTCACTTGAGATTATTTAAGTTGGCTTAATTAGAAAAGCGATGAATGAACTTGTGTTGTTACTTTTTATCGAATATTTGATAATGGTATCAGTTAACTTGCCCCTCAGATCAGCATAGATAGCCCAGAAAACCACTAATTAAATTGCAACAAAACACAGTACTTTTGCTATATGTGCTGGGCTACACTATAAATAGTAATGTCATATACCTTAAGAGACCTCTACTCACTTTCTAGCTCTAGAGACCTTTGTGCATCTGAAACTTTTAAAAAGAACCTTGGTTAGATATTAATTGCAACAGCTATTTTAACTATTTTATTGGCTAGAAGAGTAAAAGGATAATGGCTTAAAATCTGTCATTAGCCAGTGGATTAAACTCTTGGGTCTCAATCTTGCATCTCAGAAGCACAACATATTTTCAGTTTCTCCCTACTGTACCCACCTGATGAGCAGGTGTGATCAAAAGTTGGTGCCCTTAAGATCTTGACTGTTAACACATGATTTTAGCTCAGAAAATGTAGAGCAGTTCGAGCTGCAAAATATACAGTGTTATGTGTCCCAAGGACCATAATTTAGAACCTATAGACTAAACTAACTAAATTACACATAAATGTTTGTCTGATGCTAATTTCTCACACTGCTTTGAGCGCTTTGAGTCAGCAGTAAGCAGTGGTCCAATTGTGTTGAGCTTGAGAAAAGCCATCAATCTTGTATGAATTGTTAGGCCTATGGCGAGCAAATCCACATCTTCTTTCTCACTGTTGTAGTTACGACCCCCCCCCCCNACCCGTCTGCACTGCCTCTGTACGGCTGGTATAGAAGATAATGTCTGTGGGTGAGGGAGTGGCGTGTCTGTGTGCCCCAGTGGGTCTTCCCACACACTGTTGGAAGGAAAAGGCCACACGGGCCTGAATACTACCCAGCCCTCTTCTTTTCAAACAGCCTTTTCACTCCTTCCATCACTATAGTGCTCTGACTCTGCATGACTGCATTGTTTCACTCAATCTCTCTCTCTCTCTCTCTCTCTCTCTCACACACACACACACACACACACAAAGAGGGATGGTGAGAACAAAGACTGGGGGAGTACTGGGTATAATTTTGTATTTTCCCCCTCTGATGCTTGTCCTGGACTCATGGGGCAGATGGGATCCACATGCAACTGGCTCTACTCCTACTCTCCCCCTTTCACCTCGTCTTTCGTTTATTGCCTCCATTTATCCTCATTCCTTAGCACGCTCCTTCAAAAATAGGAGGAAAACTAGGAGGATTACAGCTTACCTCTGTTGAGCTCTTGTCAAACAGGGGCTGCACAAACTGCCATGCAGGCTACAAGCCCACTTGTCTCAAACTGTGATGTACAAATACATTTGTCATTTTATATTACATATGAAGAATTCTCTAATTTCATTTATGAGTAATCAACCAGGAAATATTGAGTCATAGGGCTTCGGTGTTGTATCTGACTCATTGTGCTCTTACAGACTGTTTGACACTCAGGCCAAGCTAACAGTCATGTGTCTAAATGCTCCTTGGAACAAGTTCCAGCTTGCCGGCTGCTTCCGCACATAATCACAAGAAGATGTTCACCGCTTGTCTGTGTGCTGTGAAACTGGATTTGACAGACAACCCAGCACGTTGACAAAATTGAGAGAGATGGGGTTTAGTTTTCACCAAATAGCCCATTTGTCTTTCTAGTCTTCTTGCCAGGCTTGAAAATGCTGCCTAAATTGAGACTGAATGCTTGTAAGACCCAAATATTGTGAACAAAATGGAGCTGTATGTCCAAGTGCTACTTTTATTTGTGAATTCTTCCAGCACACAAGCTTGTTGTCAACAGCCAGACGTTCTCGCCCAGGAACAACACACCTCTCGTTCCTAGAGCAGACACATTGCTCAGATCCACTAATTAATCAAATTTTCTGCCTGAGCTGCTGAAATGTTTCGACGCTCTGCATGCTGTAATTAAGAGCTTGTTAAGCTGTAACCAAGTTGCTGAGTTGGTGGGATGCTGTGTTATTAGCCAGCTACAGCGCTAAGAAGCTGTCCAAATTTGGCACTATAATACATCGGGTATAGGAATCATCTTGGTGGACAGCTCTGAACCCAAGTGGGGCATTTCGGAGACAATGGGATTCCATCACTTAAGTTACATAGATAAGTTTGCCTAGTCAGTTTTGGACTGTGTATAACCTACCGTATATACTTGACTATAAGCAGAGTTTTTATTACCAAATTTCACAAAGTAAATTGGGGGGGACACGAGAAATTCAAATTTGATTCCAGAGGATGAAATTTCCAAGGGTGGACATACTACCCATTTCCACTACCCATGGAAATAGTTTAAATCATACCTTAGAATGAGATATTTCTTGACAAAACATCTTATCCAGCACATCTTGCGGCAGCCAGTAAGCGCTGTTGTGATTGGTCAGTTACAGTAATCAGCTGCTGAAATAAATATCATGTTTACTGATACCTGTAGATGGATTATTTTCAGAAAATCACAGGAATACTATGACAATACCCAGAAAAATAGGTAATTTGCTAANATGGATTATTTTCAGAAAATCACAGGAATACTATGACAATACCCAGAAAAATAGGTAATTTGCTAAACAAATAAATTGATCGAACAGTATCAGGGAGTTGGCTTATGTACAGGTTTCTTTAAAAATCTAAATTTGCAGGTCAAAATCAAAGGGTCAGCTTATACACAAGATTGGCTTATATTCGAGTATATACGGTATGCTATACACACATTTGCCTGTGCCAAACTATTCAGAAAAAGGAAGTCTGAACAGTCTGTATTTGAGACCCGTCTCTGATTGTAATTCGAAGTGCTAATGTGTATTTGCATCTTTGCACTCAGTTTAAAGCCCCAGTTACTTTAAAGAGTAAACTGAAACAATAACAAAAAAAAAAAAAAAAAAAAAAAAAAAAAAAAAAAAAAAAAAAAAAAAAAAAANAAAAAAAAAAAAAAAAAAAAAAAAAAAAAAAAAAAAAAAAAAAAAAAAAAAAAAAAAAAAAAAAAAAAAAAAAAAAAAAAAAGATGGAGAAGGAGCTGTATGGTCATCCTCTAAATCACAGTTGGAAGGAAGATGGCAAATTTTCTGTTTATTCAACCGATGCAGAACAGCAGAGGCAGTAATGAATGAAGCACAAAAAAAGTCTAGCTCTGCTCTCTAGTACCTTACCGGTGATGCAGTCATCCGTGATTTTTGTAGCCCAATTATGGCCAAGGGGGAGTTATCAGACCAAAGACGAAGGTTTGCCTTGGGGACCCTGTACAAAGAGTACTGAAAGAGCCTGAATTACAATGTTTTGAGCCTTGCAAGACGTCTTCTGCCTTGAAAGCTCTTCTTTATGTAAAGTATACTGGCTCCTTAAAATATGTTTGTAATGCATTGTATGCCCTTGGTTAACTGAAGTCCATCTGTGTATTTTTGCTTGTCTACACACTTTACTGTAGATGCTCACTCTGAACGTGGCCTAACGTTTTGTCCTTTTTAGCCCCGGTCTCATCTGTATAGCCACTTCCAGTCAGACACATTTTGTTCCTGAGGCGTACAGCAAAGTCGTCTATCAGCAGCGCGCTGTAATAATTCACCGAATTTGATGCCTTGACTTTGCAGCATCAAATGTGGAGAAATGCATATGCAGATTACCTAGAACTGTTGTTTTGTTGTGGAGTCAGACAAGCTTCACAGTTTGTTTATCCTGCTGGCTGCGCCATTCATATCATCTTATCAATGAGAGCTGCTTTCACACAACCGTCCACATTAGAAATGTGGCATTTTAAGGATTCAGAGAGGGCAGCCACACTTGAGTAAGTCTAAAGATATGTATGTATGTGTGTGTCCAGGCAGCGTGGGGTTTAGTTTGTCTGCTGGTTAGGTGAGGTTAATAGGATCAGGCTAACTTAGGGGAGCATCTCTGTCAAGTGTAGGTAATTCCCCTGTCCGCAAAGAGAGGAACCCCTCGCACAGGGACACAAATCATCAGCATGTAACAGAAAAAGACCAACTGACAGCCTGATTTGAATAATTGCACAAGTACAAAAATAACAAGGACACATAGCTCCAGATTTTATTTACTTAGTGATAAAATATAGAAACATGGTGATAAAACACGGGATAAAAATACACAGAAGGGGGCTGAAATTACATTCAAGAGCAGGTGAGATTTAAACAACTCTTGGGGACTTTCAAATATTTCATCCTGAAACGTGAGAACAAATATTTAGACTACGTAGAATCCCTGTGTGCTTTTTCTTGTTTAATTGAGATGTTCATGTAGTTCTAGCTGAACACAATGAGGAAATTATAGGACCTGTGTGAAAAATCTGCATTTGCTGTTTAATTTTTACAACAATAGAACTTTTTTAAAAAATTTGTTACTGTTAAGGAAGGACAAGACGTTACTTTGAGAAAATGATTTTTATAGATTGTGTGAACTATGACAACATGTAGTGAGTCACACTCTGCGTGACTATCCTGAAGTTGACTCTTGTTGCTCACAGCGTATCGTGGGAAACATTTGGCTAGATAACATGGAAATAAAATGAGAACTGTTTCGAGGCATGTTCAGGCAGGCTCTGTTTTGGTGTCATCATTCAGTCACATTTTACTTGCCAATGGGGAAATTTTATTTGCAGAGAGGGTTTATAATAGACACATACAGTAAAAATGCATAAGGATATCAGACTATTCTTATGTCATGTTACTGAGATAATTATGGTGTAATTTGGTGGCAGCAGAATTTCTGGTCTCAAAGCTGTTTCACTCAGAGTAATTAATAGATTAAGCATAAATATTAACATGTGAGTAGTTATTACAGATACATATAAATTAAATGAGCAATACTGTGTACTGTGTACTGTTACCTCACAGTGAGCAATACTGTGAGGTAACAGTACATGGAATCTATGCAACAGTGTGATCAAAATGAAACAAAGTCAGAAACTTGAAATTTAGTTTGTCTTGAATTTTAGTTTAACTTTACAGGCTTCAGTTAAAGGACCATACTGGCGGTTTTGTATGTTTGAGCCCAATAAATACAAACCCTGCATTGTAACATGGGTTGTATTTATTGGGCTCAATCATGCAAAATTACTAGTATGGTCCTTTAATGTATAATGCCTTATTTTGTGTTTTGTAAAGCAGCAGTTCCATAAGAATAATGGACATCATCTCTCACTGCTCTGGTAACTCAGGTGTGTTCATTTGATCAAGAGTTGGCGTCTTTTGAGCTCTTGATCGGTAAACACTTGTTTTAGCTAATCAGGTACTGGAAGAGCAGGAAGAGATGGAAAAGTGACGACATACTCAAGAACAGAACACTCTCCGAGAAACTGATTCAGAAATAGTAAAACGAAACGAGGAAGGGCAAAACACAGATACCTACACAGCTGTCTCATTTAAAGCTGCCTTCAAGGTTGTCTCTTGCCGTGCAAGCGGGAAATACAACTTGACATGTAATCAAGTGCTTTTGCCCGGAAATAATAACAAACGGGCCATATAACAAAAGTCATTTTCTTCTGGCTGGCTGGTGTTTCATTTTAGAAATATGTAATTCTGTAGACTGAAGGGGTAATTTTTAAAATTTTCTGCATATTGGACAGTTCGCAGTAGAGAACGACTGGGAAGATGTGAAGAGGAGGATCGCATGTCATCCTGACTCATGATTTCATTAATCAACAAGCCAAAAGCCAGATTGTATTCATTACAGTTTCTACTTGATTTCCCATTTTAAGCGAGATTAATGGGAGTTTAGCAATATCAGTCAAGTGTCAGTGGACAGGCACCCACGCCTATGTTCTTTAATAAGCATCAGAGAATAACACATTGCTTTTCCAAGTGTTTTTATTTTTATTTATTTATTTATTTAGTTTTAATGAGCAAGATTAGAAGATTAGCTTCCTGCTGGGGCTGTTACAGAGACTGTCACAACCCCACTGATAGAGACAGCAGATTTCCCCTTATTTCCACGAGTTTAATTTCTGCTCCGGGGTAGGATAACAGCTATTGTCCCATTACATGATTTCTTGACTCTTTGAAATTCTGATCGGCATGCTGTCAATGAGGGCCTCCAGCATCGAAATGGCAGTGCTAGGAAAAAAAAGTTGCGAGCTGCAACCAAACATTTCCGCCCTGTTAGGTAACAGGTGCAGGTATCATGTCGTCCCACAACATTTTTGTGCAGATGACACCGACAGCAGATATTTCATGAGAAATTCCAGGAGCTGGCTCACTCTGAATCAACACAGGATAATATTAAAATTCAAATGCAGAAGATAGTTATGGGAGTTGTTCAATGTAGTCAAAGTAATTAAGAAGTGGAAGCAGTAATAGATTTGCATTTTGTAGTGCTCAAGAATGGAGGATTGAATTACTGGCCCTAGATAAGTGAAGAACAGGACTATGTGTCAAAGTCACATGAGAGACATATATATAATATAATAGCAATACTACAAATGCTAACATGCAGAAGAGCTTATTTTCCCCCTTTAAAATCAAAATATTTAAATTATTTTGTCAAATTTCAAAAATGGCTAGGCTTTTTTTTTTTTTATGAATACAGCTAGTTGAAGGCATCCATCAAAGTTTTTTTTTAAAATGCGTTTTTTTTTTTTAAATTTACACCACTGTTCTGCAATACATTCCCACAAAAACATTATCTGAAGACAATGAACTGCTTAAATAATCAAGTATAGATGAACAAAGTTAATAAAATAGTTTCTTTGATTTTCAGAGGCATTGCACAATGATTGTTAAGCGTTCATATTTAAAATTTTTTGAAGTATCTAGAGTTTCTTTTAGACGGAGTGGAGTAGCTGTAGTTTGATCTGTAAAATGTAAACTGTGGTTTCTGCGCTTGTTAATCTGTGCGGATGATTTTGAGTCGGCGGCTAAATAGATTAATACTTCCTCTTTCAGGTAATCTCATCTACCTGATCTTCACTTGCTTACCTTGACTTTCTCCAGTTCCAAGCCCCTCCCTTTAATAAACCCGCTTACGTAATCAAGGCCAATCCAGCATCACCACCGCAAAATGCAATTACCGCTGTAGCTTTAGCATACTGTCACACTGTTTGTCTTGTGTGTGTGCTGACAGGTTGCTGTCGGTCTACCTGCCTTCCGATTTAATCAACTTCCCACCAACATGAGGCAACCTGATTTCAGTGGCGCTATTATACACAAGGCTCTGCTATTATAATGGGCTTCAGTTTAGTTCACTTCCCTCCCAAATCACTTAACAATGGCTTTTTATGAAGCTAACAACTTGATAAGACAATAACATTATATGATTATGAGTCAAAACCACACTTCCCAGAAATGGATGATTTTCATTTGAAGCAGAATTACTGGGGAGGGGTTCTTTTTGTGTGTGTGTAAATTATGGTGCAGCACTGTGATCATTTCGAGCGGTCCTCCCTCCTGGTGTTTTACAGGATCTCTTGTTGGCTCGTGTTAAATGGCTGCTGTGACATTAGTCCTGCACTGGGACTGGAGGCTAACACCAGAGGGATTTTCCCTGCCACAGCAACTCTCAGGACATCAGATCCTCTAAGATCTGAGCTGCCCGGTGGCACCAACCTGCAATAATAAAATGAGGATTCACTCTGTCTACAACAAGCTTGATACCCGTGTTCTCAGAAAGCAGCGCTCTTTAAACTGCGGGAATTTAAAGTTGATAAATAGAACATTAGCTGCTGCTCGATTCTGTCTAACTCTTCTCTCCTGTGTGCTTTGTTTTGCAGTTACTAGGCGCAGCATTCCTGGGCGTAGGCTTGTGGGCATGGGCGGAGAAGGTACGTATAAACGCGCACAAAAACACACACACCAGTGAGGTACAGTATGATTGCCCCAATTGCATAGCTCAGATTCTTCCACTTACTCCTGCTATTACCTAAGCTGGAAGAAAGATTTAGAGTTTAGATGAAAATAAGGTTATTTAGTGAAGTGGTGTGTGTTTACTGCCATGTGTAAAATAGAAGCACTATTCCTGTAACACCATATGGCACTTTAACACATATTACCTGATAATAATAATAAGTGTCTTTGCCATCTCCTGAATTAATGTTGCTGCAGCTGAAGTATGATGAGCCTTTTAGCTGTTTTGTTGTGCCGATGTGTCACTAGCATACAAATTGAGCAGACTTGAATAGGACCTGGAACTATGGTATGATTTTCATTAAATAAGCAAGTTTAATAAACCGCATTGTGAAATTTACATCAAAAAATAAGGAGCCATATGGCCAAAATTCCAAATTCATTTGACTCAAAACCATCAAGAATGCAGTGTCTCGGGCTTTAGGACTGAGACTGTCGACAAAAGGGATTATGCTTCATATTTGAGAGGAAATTAATGGTTCCTCAGGATCCTCTGTGGTTACAGCTTTCTGCACTATGCTAGCTACGAAAAGTCTTTCCTTTCTCATGTCTGATAGAACATGGCAGGATTCGAAACTTCTTCCGATCAAAGTAACAGTCGATTTGTTCATTAATTAGCCTGGAATTGTGCTAATTAGTTCGCTAAATGTGGTACCAGTGTGAAAAAGTGTTCTGATTAGGAACGCTGAACTCTGTAAACGCATGAACTCTGTAAATCGGCCTGTGCAGGAGCACGTTGGTGGAACAGCATGAATAATTTAAAAGCATTAGGCTGAATGATGAATTATGGCTACTAGAGAAGCATACTGGTGAGTTTGGGTCTCGTTGACGATGGTGATTAGTTTAAAGCCTGCTGCGTTCAACCTACATTGTTGTTTCAGGACTCGGGCTTAAATTAAAACAACCACAGTTTCTGCTGCACCAGGGCCAGATGTGTTTAAAAAAAACAAAACAATAGAATGTTTTATTCCCTCTGTCCTAGAGTTGTCCCCAAGTTCAGTCCAGTGGGAGCTTAACTTAAGCAGTATGACATTTCATCTTCCTGGATTGTAGCTGTAATTTTCCGACATATGTTCTGCGTGAGAACATAACAGGATGTGGAAACTGATGTCGACCAGAGGTTGACAGGAAGCCATCTTGAACCAACCGTGGTCTCAGGGCTGCGCGGACAGGATCTGCAGATAGGAAGGAGAAATATCTGTGTCTTAACATTTAGCATGCTACGTTACTGATAAGTATTTTCCAAAACATAAAACCGTAGTTTGTTATTTTACCAAATCCCCTAATTTAAAAAAAAAATCAAATGTTCAGGTGATAAACCCGCCTTAAAATTCAATGTTTTGCCTAACATATACGTTTGAATGTAGAAGGCAAGGTCGTTTTTAATGTCATGATAAAATTCATCTTCTTGTGCGATTATTTTCCCTGGTGGAGACATACATTGTTTTCCATGCAGCTCTGTGTTGGTTTGGTTAAATTTAGTAACTTTGATTAAAAAAAAACAAAAAAACAAAATTCGAACGACGTTTGGTTCGCTGTGATGGATTATTTATCTTAAGCACATTTCTCGTCTCTACAAGTTGATTTTAATAGTGTACTGGAATTAACTGAAGGAAGGTAGGGAGAAACAAATTTAAAATGTACCGCTTTCATAGTATGTTTTGGAAAACAGTTTGCAGTAATATAACGTGTATTTGGGTTGTATTTATTGTGCTCAATCATGAAAAATCACAGATATGCTCCTTTAAGGTGTGTTTTTGTAAAGAGTGTTTTTTTGTTTGTTTTTTAACTCCGTCCTTGTAACAAAAATAGTAACATCTTATTTTAAGCACACTGCTTTGTCTGTCTTCCTTCTCTGCAGGGGGTGCTGTCCAATCTGTCATCCATCACAGACCTGGGGGGCTTTGACCCCGTGTGGCTCTTCATTGTCGTAGGAGCGGTCATGTTCATCCTGGGCTTTGCTGGCTGTATCGGAGCGCTCAGAGAAAACACCTTTCTGCTTAAATTTGTAAGCCATCTTCTGATTTTCCAAACACCGTTTAGCCAATTCACGCCCCCCCTCCCTTAGGCAACAGTTCACACCACAGCTGAGCCTCCACAGTAACAGGTGTCACACTGACTCACCCGTGCAAAGTGTTCCAGGCGATTTCCTCCCACAAAGGTGTTACCTCAACGCTAAACCAAGTCCTGTCTCAGTGGAAAGTAACGACCATAGAGACTGATCCATGCAGAAAAGCTTTCTAAAGCCTAAAGCCCAGAAGCATCATTTTGCCTTTTTTGGTTCGGCTGTTTTGATAACAGCACGTGACTTACAGAGACAAACTCGCCTTGCTGCTTGGCTGCAAGTCTGAGTAGCTATTAACTCCAGCCCATGTCCATTAGCAGCAGAAAGTCAGGCGTCAGAGTGAGGAGCTGATGTGGCTTTTGTGCATTTATCATTAGCCCTGTCTCCTCCTGCATTTACTGTAAAGGGATGATATAACGGTACCTCTGGGACTGCGGTCTCGCTGCTAACACTCGCACTCAGCCACTCTGAACAGGGCCGACCACGAAACCTGCACATGGCCATACACTCAGTGGCCAGAAAATAGAAACACTTGTTCTTTGTAATACAATCCAATGCAGCAGTCCTGTAATAAATACTAACTTTATGAAATTAATACTTTTCAATTGCTGATGATGATCAGAGAGGTGATGATTCATCTCTGAGGTCTTTTTTTGAGGCTGGATTCTGTATTGCTGTTTTACTGGACTGCATTATATTGTACTATCTAATGATTTTGGTTTCTCCACGTAAGTGAATGAGGTGGGCAAAATAATAGAAGCACCCTTAAATATAATGCAGTCCAATACAACACCTCCACAAAGTACAGCCTCAAAAGTGTATCACGAAGTTGAGTCAGCATACAAACAGCTTGAATAGCAGTCTCAACAAAAATTTAATATTTTATGTAAGATAGTATTTATTGCAGGACTGTTTTATTGCACTAATTACATTGGACAAGGGTTTCTACTTTTCTGGCTGCTGAGTGTACATCCATCTACCCTTCATTTGTTGCTTCACAAACAAAAGGAGCAAATATATTGGCAGTATTTGATCCTCACCCGTTACATAAAGCATTGCCTTGGGCGTGCACAGATTCTCTGATTGAAATGACTGGCTTATTGTTTTCCGTGTTTGTTTGTGTTTGTTGAATACAAACACTTGTGTACATTTGCTTTCCAGTTCTCAGTGTTCTTGGGTTTGATCTTCTTCCTGGAGCTCACCGCAGGGATCCTGGCCTTCGTCTTTAAGGACTGGATCAAAGACCAGCTCAACTTTTTCATCAACAATAATGTCAAGGCCTACCGTGATGACATTGACTTGCAGAATCTCATTGACTTTGCCCAGGAATATGTGAGTCTGGACTGCTCAACTAGCGAAACAGTCAAAATGTCCAACCTCCTTTGTACATTTCATGCTTTTCTCTTTTTTTTTGTTTTGGCTGCATTTGTGTCTAAACCGATCTTATGCATTTGCACGCTTCTCAGCAGAGTTGAATGACTCAGCCACTGACATTTCAGAAGAAATCCCATGATTAATGTGATTGTAATTGCTTTAAATGATTATCCAATTATATGAATTAAACTATTTAGATAATTGGCTCCCGTGTGTAAATGCTGGGCATAAAGGCGATTAGATCCGCTGTTGTCTAGCCAATTGTGGCTACTATCTGTAGCCCTGTAATAATTCGGCTGCTCATCCAAACGACCTGAGTCAGCTTCTGAGAGCTGTTTCAGAGCAGATCAGATTAAGTAGGTCTGTCCTTTAATCAGCTGATTAATCTCTGCTGCCTGTTGGTGCTGTCGTAGTGGTTGTGCTGCGGAGCTCATGGTCCTGACGACTGGAACCTGAACATTTATTTCAACTGCACTGAGTTCAATCCCAGTAGGGAGCGCTGTGGTGTGCCCTTCTCATGCTGTCTCAAAGACCCTGCCGTAAGTCATTCGAAATGCCAAGGTAGACAGACGAGTTTTATCAGGCCTACATGGTGAATTTTGCATAATAATACAATAAGAGGATATAAGTGCAGTCAGAGAATGTTTGTGGTTGAAAGGAAGGCAGGATTTTCACAATTTTGTTCTCTTCTTCACAGGAAGACGTCATCAACACGCAGTGTGGTTATGATGTTCGGCTTCAAGGGGTTGGTATCTGTTGCTTCTTCAGATCTCTCTATAATTAACCATTCATGTTCTACTTTCCTCTCCAGTGTATTTCATTAGAAAGTGTACTAAAGCTACAGTAGATGACCAGGTCTCTCATACAGCATGGCGTGTGATAGTACTGGGCCTTGATTGGCAGACAGTACCGGCCTCCCTGATTAAAATGACACAAAGCTGCTGAGTGGCTCGCTCCAGAGGGCGAGTCAATTCATACCCCGCAAACCCGTTTGATGGAAGCGATGTAAGCAGTTGTCGAGGGAGGAGTGCCAATCAAGTCCTTTTGCGCTGAGCTTGAATGCTTCTCACACTTCCACTATGGATGGATTGATTTATAGAAATAAAATAACATTGAATGGAACCTATGGCAGTATTTTTTATTAAACCTTTTTGTTGGCAGACGTTATATAAAAGTGTCGACGTAGAATCAGTTGGCCAGCACAGGAGACAGATGAGAATCGAAGGGGTTAACTAGCATACGGGCTTCTGTGCCTTGCTTCTTGCCTTAATAACAGATTGTTCTTCTAACGGGCATAATTAGGCTCCAGTTATAGCCCAGAGAGCAGCCTTACTACACTCTGTAATTGGCGACTCAGTGGGTTCTGCCAGTCCATTCCCTTCTCCTCGGTGTGTGGGTGTGGTGGTTACAAGTCACTGCACTGCAGGCAGAAAGATTGGTGTTGATATGCACGCTGCAATACAGTGAACCACCTGCCACTGAATTGCTGCAAAATCATTCTCTAGCCAGTGACACTCGTTGAAAATATGGAAGTGGAATCAGTTCCTGTGCAGCATGTTTATGGAGCGCTGGAGCAGGCTGGGAAAAGGGAAGAGCAGGAGACATGTGGAGGACAGAAGCACAACAAAGGCAGAAGACTGAAATAGCTTCAGGGGAAGTTCACAGTCAGAACAACATAGTGCTTCCTGCTTTTTTATTGGCTGGTGACGGGCTGCCTTTACCTCCCATTGGTTCAGAGGGCTCGGAACTGAATTTCTGGTTTTGCAAGAGAACAAAGACTTTGCTTGGTGGACTTGTCTTGAAGAATAACAAAGAGAGCATTGTGTGAAGGCCTGTCTCACCCATTCTTACTCGTCTTTAGTCTCTTTGGCAGCTCTAAATTACACCTTTTTGTTTCCGTCTCTGAATGGACCGCACATATCATCAGCTGAAAGTTTGAGCACAAACCACCATCTGTGCTGTAACAGGAAACAGCTTCTATCTGTCTGTTTGGTCCTGACTGAAACTCTGAAAGCACTTCCCTGAGTTTACATCATCAGATACTGGAACACTGAGATCTTACACTGACTCAACCTTTGTGCTTTCATCAGCAGGAGTCAGACGGTAAAATGCTGCATGTTAGTGGGGTTGCCGGAAACTGTTTGGTAGTCATAGATCAGAGTTCAGCTGTTTGAAGAAATTTCAACATCCTCTCACAGAGCTGATCATTTTATCTGATTGCAAACAAAACATATATTTCTTTTTGTATGACTGACCTTGAATTTGTTTTTGTTTATGAAAAGGACTTGGATCGGCAGAAATATATCTATACCAAGGGCTGTGTGGGGCAGTTTGAGAAGTGGCTTCAGGACAACCTGATTATTGTAGCTGGAATCTTTGTTGGAATTGCACTTTTACAGGTAGGAGTCTTCATTTATGTAAATTCCACTGGCATGATCTTGAAATTACAGTAGATATTTACCTGCTGGGTTCAGATTTTATATTATCACTGCCATCTAGTGGTAAGAGCACAACATCGAGCACATCCCTGCCCTTTAGCAGTCACATTCATTACCTCTGATGGTTTCTTTCTTTTTTCTTTTTTTGAATATCCCCTCACTTTATGTCCTGTGTGGCTTCCTCTTCAGATTTTTGGAATCTGCCTTGCTCAAAACCTGGTCAGTGATGTCAAAGCTGTCAAAGCCAATTGGTGACGTCCCCGTGCCATCAGACAGGTGACGTGAAAGAAACGCTCCTTGCCAGGAGAACGCAGCACACAACTGGACTGAGACCAAGGACTGAGAGCCCAGAATACTAAGCTCTGTTTTCCACTGAGCTAAGCAGCACACACACACACACACACATACATGCACACACACATCCACATACAGACATGAGGAGTTTACTTTCCTGTTTATGAGTGACACTTGAAATGGGGGAAAGTATCTCGCAAACAGTCAACAGCAACGACTGCGTTTACCACTCAGTTGGGAAATTTACCCAAATATACAGGGGACTTCAGAGTTATATGCTTTTTTTTTTTCAAATTTTCCTCTTGATTTTTGATTGTCCAACGTGTCTATTTATAGGATTCAGTTGCACAAGGACTCCTGCCATCTAGGAGTGGAAGCCATGGATGAAACTAAGAGGGACAAAAAACAAAAAACAAAAAAGAAGCAAAGAATAGGGAGGTTAATTACTTGTTTTTCGGTTCATGCATTACATTGTCACTCAGCCTCAGTCCATTCAGCAAAAATGTGTCTCATCCTAAAAAAAAGCCTCTTTTTTTTTTTTTTTTTTTTTTTTTTTTTTACACATTTCTCCTCACTTCTTGCTGTAGAGGATTGTGGGTGGCTGGATTCCTCTGCGCGTTGTTCTCTCCATCGTGACTCTTTATGACCATTGAAGGACTGAACACTGGTTTGTAAAGTGGGCGATTTCAAATCATTTCAGGAGGAAAAAAAAAATAGTAAAAAAGTAAAAGTGCCATTAAGTTGCAAAGATTTTCCCCCTTTTCTTTTGTTCTTTTTGTGGAAATTCTGCACCCTGTCCCAGAATACCTCAGGGTCCAGCTGAAAATGTATGCTTTCTGCCACAGGTTAAAGAAAAGCTGATCTATGTTTTCCATCTGCTAGAATGCAAAACAGAAAAACACTGACATTCCCTCGAGAAATATCCTGTTAGCCGTGTGCTGATTGTATTATCTGTTGCTTTACTGAAGGGTATTGTTGTGTTGTATGGAACGGCCTGGTTAGGATTGTAGGTCTGTGTCAGACGAGAAAAGGGGTTTAATAGTAGAGATTGTTGTTTATCTCTGAGCATCCCTCAAGCACATGGGATTGCTGGTTCGGGGCCTTTTTACTTGACCTATGTTACCATGTTTGTCTTACATTTATTGTATATACTATCTGCTGCATATGAATTATGAATTATGCATATGAAAATTAGTTTTTGTGACAGACTTTTTTAAACTTTATTTTCCTTTCCTTCATGAAAGATATCCTAATTTTTTATTTTTTTTTTTAAATTCTACATCAGATTTTTTTTCTCTGACACATCAGAAAGTACTTGTTTACGTCGTTAGCAGTCCTAATGTAGATCAGACAACATCGATCGCCCGGCTGCTGTTTTGATTTTATTAGGAATGTCAACCATCAAAGCATTTATCCTTAAGCCTGGTTTATGCTCAACGCAGACAGGATGGTGGACGCACAGAAAATGTGACATAATTGCAAAGCAGCCATTGAGGCCGGCTGTTTCGATCGCGCACCACTCGAGTTTTGAAACAATGCCACTGATGCAGATGTTCCTTCACTGATGATTGGCCAAGCGAAAAGGTGCGGAGGAAGGGGAAACAGGTGTGTAGGAGAGAGGGAGAGGGACAGAAAATCAAACAATGGCGAGCAACTTTTCTGTCTTGCAATGAAAATTACAGCAATTCCTCTTCTTCTTTCATCAGCAAAAACTCTCTTTTCACCGCCTCCATGTTTGGTTGGGTAGTGATGTTACGTCTGACACCGACACTGAGGGTTCGAAGCCTGTGTCAGCCTCGCTGGCTGTTTGTTCTGAAGCAGTGTGCTGAGACTCGTTCTCTCAGAAAAAGCACGTGACCAATGGTGTTTTACCCACTTTGCTGCTTCATTCTGCTTGTGATTCATGGAAATGGTTTCATTTGACAGCTAGACCTTTGAAATTTTGCAGCATTCAAAGCTTTTAAGGGCACCAGAAACAGTGCATTACTCATGGGTTTCAGCAGTGGTAGTGATGCTGGTGCTTTTTTTTTTAATGTTGCTGATTATTTGTTTTTGCTTGCTTTAATATGAAGCCATCAAAAAACAATTAGAAGTGTGGAATATTTTAAATAAGGCAAATACCAGATACTTGTATAAGCCTTTGCATATATTATATTAAACTTTGATATCAATTCTCAGAACAGTTTTCAGTCACCCGGCCTCATCTGTCCCCTTTGAAAGTTGTTCATAGAAGTCTTCGCACTGTGTAAAAAATTGTTGTTTCTCAATATTTTTTTAAACTTTCATCAGACACAGTTGCAAAGCACATATGCTCTACATGTCTCCCTGTAGACTAAATGCACCCTCTGCATTAAACCCATTTATAACACCCAGGACAAACGGTCTGCATGACAACAGAATCATGCTGATCTATACTATCAGAGCAGCCAATACAGGTCATTTTGTTACATTTATTATTTTACAGGTTAGTGCCAAAAACCAATTATGAGTGTGCATGATGTGACTCATTGAAAATGATTATTCCAAATGTGTAAAACGATGGTTCTCCGTCGATTCGCCACTCAACATTATTTTTATCAGCCGATATCACCCACGTGCACTGACTGAACCTTCGAGTAGCGAACCAGTTTTCAATACAGTGGTTCAACAGTTTCAGATATCGCGTTGGTGTTAGGCATAAACCAGGCCTCAGCCAAAATGTGAATTTAATGTCCTTTAATGGAGGAAGTGCCAGTTCTGATGATAATCAAAAAAAAAATCAAAAATCAAAAAAAAAATCAAAAATCTTAACAGTACCGCTTTTATCTTTATTCCAATGCTGTGTGACGTTTCTTCATCTCTTTTCTTTGGACTGGTTTTAAATGGTAAATGCAAGCTGTTACCTTTGTTATTAAAAACAACTCAATACAACATGAATGCTGCTTTAACTTTGAAATGATTGTTGATAAGATGTTTAGTAACCAACCAACTCAGATATACTTGCTGGGAAATTATGGTTTGTTTTTTTAAGCAATACTAAGTTTACACTTTCTACTCCCCAGCTTATGTTTCTCTTTGTTGTTCGGTATAAAAACCTGCTCAACTTCCATGAGTTTGAATGACTTTGAACTGAAGCCCCTTTTCATCTTGAACATGCTCAGACCTTCACAGAATGCGGTTTTGTCTCTGGATAATATTAACCACTAAAGTTGTTTCTGGTTTTAGAGGTATCATGGAGATACATGGCAGCAGGATTTGTGTGGGATTTACTCAAACACGCACACGCTCAGCAACATACTTGCTTTGAATTTTCACACGCACACTTTATAAGATCCGTAGCATTACTATTCTGTGACCAGCACACCGCAGCCGCCTGCTCTTTGGTGTGTGTGAGTGTGAGTGTGTGTGTGTGTAGGAGGAGGCTTNACCGCAGCCGCCTGCTCTTTGGTGTGTGTGAGTGTGAGTGTGTGTGTGTGTAGGAGGAGGCTTGGTGCTGTAAGTTTTGTCTCATGTTGTCACCTGCGCATTCACTTTTCAAAAAAACATCTGATCTGACTGCTCCAATGCCTAAAGCTTCATCATCTGGCATCTGTGTTTTTTATTAAAACATAAGAAAAAGCCACATCCACAGCCAGAATGATGTCTCCATAGGAGCAGCCATTCATCTCAATAAACTGGATGTGACAAGTGGGTGGATTTCACCTTCCGTCATCTGAGAAAACAGATCGGATTACAAATTCTCACCTAAAGTTGCAGTGTTTACCTGATACAACATGTTTTTTTTGTTTTTTTTTTTTANTTCTCACCTAAAGTTGCAGTGTTTACCTGATACAACATGTTTTTTTTGTTTTTTTTTTTTAAATTATTGTTATCATATTTTAATTCTGTTTATTTCAGGACACACTGTCTGTCCCGCTCGAGTCTTTTTCTTTAGCTTTTTTTTCCCCACCTTACCTTACCTATGTAATCTTTCAAAAGTGGGTTCCCAGATATTGAATCTTTGAAGTGTTTTTATTTTTGTAAACCATCTTTGATTGGAAGTGTTTGCTCAGAGCCTTAACCTCCCCTTCCCCTGCTTATGCATGCAAGAAGATTCTGTGCCGTGTGTGATAAAAATGGAGGGCGGCTGCCTTTTTTAGCGTTGGTGAGGACGTGGCTGCAGGCAGATGGAGATGGCGGGTGTCATTTCTGCTGCAGTACAGACCTGCAGGTCTGAAACAGAAAGCACTCTCGTTCCTCAGCCTCAGTCTTGCCTTGATCTCCCAATAATCAGTCACTTTGGTAATAAGGCCAATAATGCCATAATTGGTAGCAGTGCGGCAGGACTTTAATATGCAGACTCCACAGAGGAGATTTATTGGGGATGTTTGTTTTTACAGCTTGTGGTGATTCTGGTTTTGTATTCCTTTTATGTCAGGAAAAGCGGTGAGAGAGAACATTGCTAATTATGGTTTGTCCTTTATCATAATGGCCTTGCATCGTGAGACACCCTCTTAATTTCTCCGCTTTCCCTGTGGGCAGTTAAATCATTCCCGAGGAGGAGCCTTATGCATACCATGAATGTATAAGTGCATCATTATGGACCTGCTGCTCCACACTCGGTCGAAAATTCTCTCTTTTATAGCACAATGCACAGTGGGAGTGAAATTTCGGAATGTGAATAAGACTTGTCGCTAGTGACATTAAATATCATACATATTCTAGCAAGCATGAAAGCAGATAAGCATTCCATTATTTGTTCTTTTTTTAATATTTCTCTGTCGGGAGTGTTTGCAGACCTACATACAAGTTTATATGATATCATAAAAACAATTTAATCACCAGAAACAACCAGTTCAGCAGCTGTAAACAGTGAGATGATTATAAATCTCATTAAATATCAAACCTAAGGGTTTTGATAATCATTCCTTGATGCTTCATACAGACTGAATGAACTTTATAAATTTTTATGTCATATAATACAAGAATCTATCCTGTGCTATGGAGATGATCCTTTTAAAGGACCATACCGTCCATTTTGCGTGTTTGCACCTAATATATTCAATTTTCATACATGTAACGTTACTGACAATCATTTCCCAAACTGGAACGGTGAANTAATATATTCAATTTTCATACATGTAACGTTACTGACAATCATTTCCCAAACTGGAACGGTGAATTATTTTTTTCCTACCTCCCTTCCAGACCGCTATTGGTTTCAGTTCATTCTGGCACGCCACCAAAATGAACTTGGTGATACTTGAAACGTTCTTGGGATAGGTAATCCATCATCGCGAACAACACATGTATTTTTCAAAGGTTTTTTTTCAAAGTATGTAATTTTAGCATTTAATTGCAATAAAAAAACGCAGAGTGAATGTATGTCTCCATCGGGGAATATAGTCCCAAAAGAAGACCTGCGTTTATGGATAAATTTAAACGACCGTGACTTCATAAAGCTGCGAACAGGAGAAACATGATTTTTAAGGTGGGTATCGCTTGAATATTTGATTTTGAAAGATTAAGAGATTTTGCAAAATATCAGGAAAGCTGAAATACGGTTTTATCCTTTGGGAAATGATTGTCAGTAACATAACATGAAAATTGAATATTTTAGGCTCAAACATGCAAAATGGTCGGTATAGTCCTTTAAAGCTTTTAAAAAAGTCTTAAGGCATTTTTGTTTATATTCCTCACAAAGGCGAGCAGTGCAAAGAACATTCCTATGTCTACCTCATCGCGTGCAGGCGTTGATCACATCAAACCACAGAGATTCACCGTAGATGACTTATTAATGAGCACAATTATTACAATTATTAATAGGACTCCAATCTCCATATCACTACATCGATCAAGACATGGGCCTGGTTTGACTGGAATGAGTTCTTTTTTAAGTTTATGATGGGGTTTACATGTTTTGCATTGCTCACAGTTTATGATCTGTTGTCCACACAGAAAGCGACATGGCAAACATAAATCTTTCTTTTTTTTACCCCTTTTTTTTTTTTTTTTTTTTNTTTTTTTTTTTTTTTTTTTTAATTTGCAGCAGAATCGAACACCACGCCATCCATGCATTCTTTCAGTTCACTCTTGCCTTATTCTTGTGAAGAAATGTTGAAAATGAGTAAAGAAAACTGTGGGACATGGTCTGTTACACTGTATAATGTGTTTAAAATATGCCTCTTTCATATATTAAAGGATTTATGATAACAAAGCAGTGGTGTTTTTATACTAAAGCATGGGGGGGAGTCGTCATGCAGGTTAATTAAATAAATTGTTATTTTTATAGCATATTTTACACAAGGAGTCCAGTTCCAGTGACTTTTACATTTAAAACAACAGGAAACACTGGCTCAAAAACAGAGTCCAACGTGCAAACATTGGACATAACACATTAAAATACAGGAATTCATTTAAAATAAGCCAAAATAAGCAGGAACAAAACACATTTCACATCACACAAATAGTATGATTTCAGGATTTACGGTCTGTGGGTGAATTTGTGGGCAGCACAGTGGCTTAGCGGTTAGCACTGTCGCCTTGCAGCAAGCGGGCCTTTGAATCTGACGGGCTTTTCTGTGTGGATTTTGCATGTTTTCCCCGTGTCTGCATTACTTTCCTCCCACATCCAAAAACATCCAGGTTACTTGAATTTCAATCTTGAAATTGTAAGATACATGAGTGTAAATGTGTTGTGCGTCTGTGTGTTAGCTTGTGATGGAGTGGTGACTGGTAGGCTCCATCTCCATTACTGATTAAATCTCCCAGATCTTATGCATACCCAGAATCTCACATTCCAAGAATCAGCTTATTTCTATCATCCAATAAGACTCAGATTTTATTCTTGGTTTCAGCTGCAAACCAAAACCTCATCAGTCCAGTGCAGACCAGAATCCCCTATAGGAACCATTCTAACTTTGTCCCACACACAATTGATTCCCCAACAAGTTCAACAATTAACATGTTATTTGGATTCTGTCAAGCATAAACACATAAATGATGACTTGGCCTAATGATACGTGTTTTAAAAAGCAGATTTAATTTTTTTTAAGAAGTAATAATTGAAATGCTAATTAAAAGCTAACCGAAACAAATGTTTTTAGTCGTTGTAAAGGACCATACTGGTGATTTTGCATGTTTAAGCTCAAGAAATACAACCTGCATTCACGTTGTGTTACTGACAACCGTTTTCCAAAACATAAAATTGTATTTTAGTTTTTCTGTTATTTTGCCACAATCCCCCAATCTTTCAAAATCAGCTGTTCAGGTAATACACCCACCTTAAAATTCAGTATTTCACCTGCTAACACCTATGTCCGAATGTAGAAGTGATGGTCTTGTTAATTTCACAGTAAAAGCTGTCTTCTCCTGGGACTATATTCCCTGGCAGATACATACATTTTCTTCTGTGCAGCTATGTTTGACAGTTTAAATAAAGTTATTTGACCAAAAAAAAAAAAAAAAAAAAAATAATAATAATAATAATAATAGAGATCTGTTCGCTGTTATTACTTACTGGAGTGAACTGAAACCGATGGCAGTCTGGAAGGTCGTAAAAACAATTCTAAAATGTACTACTCCAGTAGTATGTTTTGGAATGCAGGTTTTATGTATTGGGCTCAAACCACTGGCATGGTCCTTTAAAGATGCTCACTGAGCTTGGGAAAGCTCTTCCACAGTCTAATAGAGTCTGAGAGTCCAGCAGTGGAGGATCTGAGATCATGAAGGCACTTCAAAGTAAAAGAGACTCTCCTATATAAGCCGGTCCAGCAGAGCATTCAGGCTTTAATGTACCAATAGAAGGACTTTAAAATCAATGGGTGCATCAGTCAATAGAGGGAGACAAACAGTGTCTATCTGTAAACTCAGACTGACAGGGTGCTGTGATGTCATATTTTAACTGCAATCCAGCAAAAATCTGCTATAATCACACACTGTCAAACATCAGCAGTGTGTGAATATTATGTCATTATCACTATTAACTGTTGGAGTCCAGCTGGAAGCTCCAGAATCTAATCTAGAATTTAATTTGCTCCCCTTTCATCTTTCCCTTAATGTGTTGAGATCAAAGAGAATAACTCTGGCAAAATTAGTCCAATTTCAGAAATTATTGATAATTTTGAATCCGCATCTGAAAGATAAAACACTAAGCAATCTGGTGTCAGCAGGAAGAGCAGAGTGCAGCTGTTTCCATGACAATGAAAGAATGAAATGTTGGACATAAGCTTCAATTGTTGTCTTTCTGGCTACAGGCAACAGCAGAGACTGATCATTTTTAAACCTATGATCCATCCTTGCTCTTAAAAGATGACAAATGTGAATTCAGAAATTTAGCAGCATGCCTAGTTAAGTGAAGATTGCAGTTTTAATGGTTGCTAGGAAACTCCTCCTCTTTGACTTAATTTAAAGCAGTTGCCGTAAATTTTATCTGTCTGATAAATACGATCATCCTGCTGGGTTTTATTTTATCTGCACAGGACATGTCATTTATAGAATCAGTTTCCATATATCCCCACAATAATTCATCATTCAAAATCAGATCATTTAGTATTATTTAAAGGGCAGCACAGTGATGCTGCTGTTAGATATAAACTCCATTTCCTTCATAAGTGAACTTGTAAAATGTAATCAGCAGATTGTAATCAAACATCTGCAACATCAGGCAGAGTTGGTGCTAATGGCTTTCCTACTGAGGACAAACTCAAGTATAAGAACAGGAAGCCCATGCTAATGCATCTGACCCCCTCAACCAGAAAATTATGCTGCGTTCGACTCAACTCAGAATTTCGAATCCATGACAGGAAAAAGTTGCCGAAAATGCCCCTTTAAAGGACCATACAGGCGATTGTACATGTTTGAGCAATATGTTACGTTACTGACAACCATTTTCCAAAGGATAAACCCATATTTCAGCTTTTCTGATATTTTACAAAACCTCTTAATCTTTCACAATCAAATATTCAAGTGATCCACTGACCTTAAAAATCGATGTTTTGCCTGCTAATAGTTACGCAGCCTTATGAAGTCACAGTTGTTTAAATTTTTCCATAAATGCAGGTCTTCTTTTGGGACTATATTCCCCGGTGGAGACATGCATTCACTCTGCGCTTTTTATTGTGCTTAAACGGTAAAATTACATAACTTCAACANATGATGGATTACCTATCCCAAGAACGTTTCAAGTATCAACAAGTTGATTTTAATAGCGTACCAGAATGAACTGAAACCAATGGCGGCCTGGAAGGTAGGAAAAAAAAAAATTCAATTCATCGTTCCAGTAGCATGCCTTGGGAAATGATTGTCAGTTATGTTACATGTATGAAAATTGAGTATATTAGGCTCAAACATGCAAAATGGCCGGTATGGTCCTTTANATGTTACATGTATGAAAATTGAGTATATTAGGCTCAAACATGCAAAATGGCCGGTATGGTCCTTTAACTCGGAATTCGTATTTGGAAAGTCTGGCAAGGTTGCCAAAATCTGATTTTTAAGTATCATTTCTGGATGTTACTGCTGAAAAGTTCATTTGCAAAAACAGATAAATGAATCTGTAAAGTCATAATTTTTATTTGTGCACCCGGTAATATTTATTTTATTGGATAATTTAGATTTTTTTTTTCATTTTAATACCATCAGATTAACTGGTATTCTTGGGAATGCATGAAATTATTTTATTATTATTTTTTTTTTACAATTTTCTGCAAATTAAGTCTTAAGTTTAAATTCTTAATTCATTAATCTTGTGCATGAAGTATAAATAGCTTTAATGATTTTAGGTTTCAAAATAGTGGCATTGAAAAGTCACATTGAAAAATACATAGTTTTTTCTTTCTTTTTTTTTAACTAAGTTTTTGAGTTTGATATTCTTTAATGTATTTCACTTTTCTGATTACAAGTCCAACTCTGCAGATGACAAGTGCCTCCTTCAAGGCTGCTACTTCAGGCCTGGATTCCTCTATTTTCCGATGTTCTCTATCTTTACACAAGTGTACTTAGGAGATGCTGCTGCTGCACAAGGACTCCTGTCTGCTGGAAAAAGTGGATGAAAGTAGAAAGTTAAAAACAGCTACAGAAGATATTAACTCCCTATAGGTCAGGCATTATTGCCATGTGGTGCCGTGCTTCTCTGATCTCTCAGGCAGCAGCACAGTAACTTACTGTAGTCATTTATTTTATGTGAGCGAATGTTATCATTTGATAGATTGACACGTGGTATTTTACACAAATTCTTCCAAAACACTGTATTGCTTATTGAATGCTAAATATCCTTTAGTGATAACTCTACACCACCGTGATGGAGATAATGTGATTATCCTCTAAGCACTAAGTGACTTATCTACCCTAGTGGTTCTTAATCCCGGTCCTCAAGTACCACAGCACGCCATATTTCCATTTCTGTCTTCTACCCACATTTCAACAGCTGAATCAAGTGTGTTCACTTGATCAAGACCTGGTGCCTCCCAGATTTGAAAGGCTTAATTGGCTACACGCTTGATTTAGCTAGTCAGGCGTGGGTGGAGCAGGGAGAGGACTGGATTGAGAACCACATTCAACATTTTTAAAGACTGTAAGAGTTTTCGTGGAATCTTCCAGAGTCCAGTCCTCTGCAGAATCTACTCGTGAGTTTCCCACAGATCAATGCATGACTGACTATATGAAAGACATCAGGAGGCAGAGACTCATTTTTGTAGGCTTGCAGCCTTGCAAACTCATATTTGACTTGAAGTTTTTAGACCAGGAAATCGAACTTCAGCATCTCACTGTGTTCAATTTGCACTGAGAAAGAAAATGCCCCCTCAACTCGAATTCCTACTATGAAAGTCGAGCAAGTTTCCTCAACCTCAAGTTCAGTATTGACTTTATTTCAATATGGCTGCTCAAACAGTCATTTCTCTATTCATAAATGAACATAGAGAAGCTTTATTTATTTATTTTTTTTAAATCATTCAGCATACAGACAGTAACAGGTTAAATATATAACACTGGTAATGCCTGTCACTGTTTTGAAAAGGTAAATTGCTCATAAAAATTAAAACCAAGATTATTTTGGTCTGACAGAAGTTTTCATGGAGGCATCCATGTAGTCTCCCACTTTGTTTAGCTCGAATGCCCGGTGGTTGTAAATGACATAAGTCTGAGTTAAGGCTTCCCAGTTCTGAGATACAATGAACACAGCATAAGTTGGGAAAATATAGTCTTAATCATTGGCTGGAGATGAGTTAGACTGCCATATCACTTGTAATTGGCTATTGAAAGAGAAAAGCTACTTTTTGGTCTTCAAGTCAACAACTGGCCTCCATTTGTCAAGAAGTTACTCAGAGAGCTTGACCTCAATTAAGTGATTTTGAAGTTCAATTCTAGAATAACCCTTTAAATCTCAAACCAGTAGATGTAATTTCAATTTGCAAATTAGATTTTTGAGCTATTTGCTCCAAAAACCATTATGATTGTGACATTACAGTTTAGATATGACACAAATACAATCCCTGCTAGAAATAATCTCATTTTCAAACTTTTCAGAATAAATTTCACATCTGTCTGTATGCTCACTGTGCTCCATTCAAATAAAACTAAGCCCCTCCCATTCTGTTATTAGCAAAAAATAAATGAAGTCTTAACACAAATACTCTTAATCTCATTCAGTGTAGCATTTCATTCCGATGGTGTTGTTATAATTGGAAACCTTTAAAACCACGACACATACTCTGATCTGAAGGAATATCACTGTAACGGTAACATACATTAAAAACGGGAAAGAAGGAAGAACCATGACAGCCTGCAGACAGGCTTATTAGTCCCACTGGCTTGGAATGCAATTGATTTTCCTGACTTGTTCTGGCTGGTGAACTACCACCGCCAAACTGTCAAAGGCACCCATTCAGTAAGGTGTGACATCACATCTGTGTCAGATTACTTTGGGAAACAGACATCACATGACAGCAATCAGCTCTTTGCCTTTTCATGTAGTGTGTTAAATGAAGCACTTTTTGAGAAGCCGAAAGGAGAGAGATGGAGAGGCATGAGGGACGTGCACACACACTACAGGCCAGAAGTTTGAGGTGACCCCCAGCTTTAAAAAAAAAANTAAAAAAAAAAAAAAAAATATATATATATATATATATATATCTCATCAATACACTGTCTTACAATTTATTTCACAGGAAATGACAAAAACATATAAAATAAATATAACTACTTAACTTTCAAGAATTAGTCAACAAGAGCACATTATGTAGCCACTATGGCTTAAGAAATGATTTGTAATGAAGGCATCAGTCTGTATTAGTNAGAGCACATTATGTAGCCACTATGGCTTAAGAAATGATTTGTAATGAAGGCATCAGTCTGTATTAGTGCACCAGCATTCCAGTTGTGTTCCAGCTCTGTTGCTGATGTGTTTTAACATTCTATTCAATAACTGCTGTCTGCCTTCTCCCACATCATTTTGGGATTAATTTGCTACAGTCTGCTCATGCTGCTGCTCTGCATGGGGGGGGGGGGGGNGGAGAGAGATCTGGAGACTTGGTCCAAGTTAAAAGAATTATGAAGAAAGAGAATTACCATTCTGTCCTTCAAAGACACGCAATTCCATCTGGTTTACTTACTGGTCAAAATTTCATTCTTGAACAGGCCAACAATCCAAAACTTCTTCTTCTTCTTCTTTTCCTTTCGGCTTTTCCCTTCAGGGGTCACCACAGCGAATCATCTGCCTCCATCTAACCCTATCCTCTGCCTCCTCTTCTCTCACACCAACTAACTTCATGTCCTCTTTCACTACATCCATAAATCTCCTCTTTGGTCTTCCTCTAGGCCTCCTGCCTGGCAGTTCCAACCTCAGCATCCTTCTACCGATATGTTCACTATCCCTCCTCTGTACATGTCCAAACCATCTCAGTCTGGCCTCTCTGACTTTATCTCCAAAACATCTAACATGCGCTGTCCCTCTGATGTACTCGTTCCTGATCCTATCCATCCTCGTCACTCCCAAAGAGAACCTCAGCATTTTAGTCTCTGCTACCTCTAGCTCTGCCTCCTGTCTTTTCCTCAGTGCCACTGTCTCTAAGCCATACAACATCGCTGGTCTCACCACCGTTTTGTACACCTTTCCTTTCATTCTTGCCGAGACTCTTTTGTCACACATCACACCTGACACTTTTCTCCACCCATTCCAACCTGCTTGCACACGTTTCTTCACCTCTTTTCCACACTCTCCATTGCTCTGGACTGTGGACCCTAAGTACTTAAAATCCTCCACCTTCTTTATCTCTATTCCCTGTAACCTCACCATTCCACTTGAGTCCCTCTCATTCACAGCCATGTATTCTGTCTTGCTGCGGCTAACCTTCATTCCTCTCCTTTCCAGGGCATATCTCCACCTCTCTAGGTTTTCCTCCACCTGCTCCCTGCTCTCACTACAGATCACAATGTCATCTGCAAACATCATAGTCCAAGGGGATTCTTGTCTAACCTCATCTGTCAGCCTGTCCATCACTACAGCAAACAAGAAGGGGCTCAGAGCTGATCCTTGGTGTAGTCCCACTTCCACCTTGAACTCCTCTGTCACACCTACGGCACACCTCACCACTGTCTTACAGCTCTCATACATGTCCTGCACCACTCTAACATACTTCTCTGCCACTCCAGACTTCCTCATACAACACCACAGTTCCTCTCTCGGCACCCTGTCATATGCTTTCTCTAGATCTAAGGCCAACAATCCAAAACATTCATCAAAATTATGCCAAAATTACATCCATTCAAAAGAGAAACCAAAATTAGAGCCTGAAATGACTTTGAAGTGCTTTTATGCTGACAGATTCTTCTTGAAAACTAATTTGTTACATTTATTTTATGTATTTTTGACATTTCATGTGCAATAAATTGTAAAACAAACAGTGTATTGATGATTTTTTTTTTTTTTTTTTTTTNTTTTTTTTTTTTTTTTTTTTGTTAAATCTAGGGGTGTCCTCAAACTTCTGGCCTCTAGTTGCTGGTGTACTTGTGCAGTCTTCTACGTTATAAAGAATAGCACCCTATGTTGTTTTTAGCTTTTGTCTTTGACTTTTAGCCACACGTGATCTATAACTCCCCATGAACCGGACATGTTCTCCCTGTAGGCAGGCCACAGATAGACAAAGACGTCAGATGATATCATGAAGCCTCTTAGCTTTGTGCCATTTGTTGTGGCCTAATGGGCCTGATTGGTTGATGGTGTAATTAAATGAGTTTCTGCAATTACCACAGAGCAGTGATTGAATCAGAGCCCAGTTTAATTAATGTGAGAGGGATTATTGCCAAAGCACAAAACTGGCAGCATTGCTCTTAATCTACTAGCACCTGAGTCGCAGCAGCACGCCATAGGGTTAAGTTAAAGGAGAGAGCTCCTCAGACCGGCCATAACTCACCCGAGTGGCTCCGCTTTAAAGACAGAATCACACAAGAGCTAATTGCATGTCACCCATTTTTAGCTGGAATATTTATCTGTGCAATATACAGTATATTTATAGTGCTTTCAAGGTGTTCGATAAGAGGAGCAGTGTGTGTATGTGTGTGTGTGTTTCTGGGAACAGCCAGATATGGGGACGCATTTTAGATTTAAACCAGTTAATAGGGAATGTTGTGTCTTTCTGGAGAGAAATTGGTGTCCACAAATTGGTTTCACTGCAGCACCATTTATTACAATGCAAACCGGTTCCTGTTTTTCAGGTTTGAGTCCAATAAATACAACTCGCATACAGGTTACATACTGCTAACCATTTTCTAAAACATACTACTGGAGTGCTAAATATTAGAATTGTTTTTCCTACCTTCCAGAGTGCCATTAGTTTCCAGTTCATTTCAGAATAAAATGAACTTGTAGGGACTTGAATCACACTTGAGATAAGTAATCCATCACGACAAACCAAATGCTGTCTTTTTTTTTTTTTTTTTTTTTTTAAATTTTGTCGAGATTACTTAAATTAACCAATCCAACACAGAGCTTGCCAGGAGAAGACTGCTTTTACAGAAAAATTAAAATAACTATGCCTTCTACAATCGTGCATAAGTGTTAGCAAGGGGAAAATTGAATTTTAAAGCAGGTTTATCACCTGAACATTTGATTTTGAAAGATTAGGGGATTTGGCAAAATAACAGGAAAGCTAAGAGTTAGAATAAGACATAAAAGTCGTTAGGTTAAAATTTTCTCATTGTGAACATTTTCACTTCAGGGTAACTAATAATATTAGTCATGGCTGCATTCCATTTACTGTGTGCCTGTGCCAGGGTCCTGGCGTTCTGCATGCTGGCTTACTGGCAGACCTAAATGGAACACAGCCAACATTAATGTTGTCGTTTACACTTGTACTGTTCCTGCTATGACAAGTCAAAATGTTTACCGTGAGAAAGGTCTGTCATGGTGAGCCTTCAGGGAATGAGTGCAAGTCAATGCAGTGTCCTCACATGTTGCATTAATCCATACGTCCACGTAGCAACAACGAAACTCTGACTGGTTGGAAACATTTTCAAAACCCAGCAACAACAAATTTGCAAATCTTAATGTCAGTAATACAGCTGCAGGGCACTTCACTGCAGACACACACACAGTCAACTTGCCAAGACTGTCTAACTATCTATATAAATGATGTACTGCTCTGCACATGAACATATCAGACTTTGTCATGTCATTACTGTTAGCAGTATTTATTCTTTAAACTTCAGAGCAGATTTGTGCCCCGCCATGATCGTTTGCACTTATTAAACTGGTCCGCTGAATTTTGCTGCCAGAACTCGTCTCCTGGCCTTTTATTGCCTCTTCAACTGAGCCAACAGATGAACTCGTATTCCCTTAAGCATCACCACTTGTGCAGTACATTCTAGTAAATACAAGTCCACCACCACCTTCATCACCCATGAATTCCTTACACAGGCTAATTTGCTGAGTAAACAGAAACATAAACAAAATTTGAATACTGTAATATGCATTGTATCCTGATATGTTACCTGGATAATGATAATTTGATGTCTGGACTTAGTTTAGTTCAGTTTAATTGTTTTCACATATAGAAAAAAGAAAAATACAAGATTACATTAAAAAAAAAAAGAATATGTGAAGGAAATCAAGAGGCTTATACCAGGCAATTCTCCAGAACATACATGTCACCATTTAATTCATAAGACAAACTGAAAAAGAAATTGGAAAAAAGAAAAATAAACAAAAGAATATTTGAAATCTCTTGGAGCAACTCTGGCAAAATAGCAGACCCTGAAGGCAACATACATAAAAAAAAAAAAAAAAAAANAAAAAAAAAAAAAAAAAAAAATCAGAGTAAAAGTCCATATGGATAACACTGTTGAGAACAAAATAATCCCTTCAAAGCTTTCTAGAACTGAAGGGGAGCCAAATTAATGAAATTAGAGGGCAGGACGTTCCATAAAGTTGAACCTCTGTATATGTAACCAAATTATAACTGAGCAGTTCAACAAGCAGGAGGTTTGAGTTTACAATGAGTACGAGTAGAATAATTACAGAATTGGTAATTAAAGGAATAGAGTTCTTGAAATGATGGGGGAAGGATTCTGTTTAATGACCCATAAACAAATAAACAGGTTAACTTGGTAAACAGTGAGGATGCCAGACTGATGAACAGAATTTGAGACGGATGATTTCAATTTACACACTTTATAATACGCATTGCTCGATTGTGAAGCCGAACTATAGAGCCCAGTTCTGTTGGATAAGTACTCGCCCAGACCATATTGCAATGATAAATGTGTGGATAGATGATAGAATAATATAAAAGAGTGTTTATCAGTGTTTATCAAGGGTCAAATTCTTCCCAGTATTCCAACACTTTTAGCCATTTTTGATGCAAAGGTCTGCTTTTCCCAGGATAAAGATTCATCAAGATGTACACAAAAATCTTAAAGACTGTGCTTTAGCAAGGATAGAGTTGTTAATTTTGATATTTAAGGAAGGCTCATACTTCCCAGACCTATTACCAAAGCAAACAAAACACATTTTTCTGATATTAAGGAATAATTTGTACAATTGAGCCAGTCACTTATCTTAATAAGTTCTTCATTTAATATATTAACTATAAAATTTGGATCTTTATGTGAGTAAAACACAGTTGTATCATCAGCAAATAAAACCTTGCACAACTTACTAGAGGCATTACAAAAATCATTAATATGAATCAAAAATAGTAATGGCCCTTGAGGTGCACATTTGTAACTGGACAAAAAGAAGAATTTGACCCATTAGAAAACACAAATTGTTTCTTATCACTAAAGTAACTGGAGAACCAATTCAAAGCAGCGTTTTGGAATCAAAGATTGCCTTGCATTGCATTTACACTTTGCATTAAAAGGCGTTCTTGTTATCTGGATTCTGCCTGCATTGTGATCAGATCTCAGTATGAATTATTGCATTATTAAAGTCTGTGCTTTCCATAGACAAGCTTCATCCATTTTTTTTTAAAAAAAGAAGGCATTCTGAGAGCACATACCTCCATCAAAGCCAACAAAATTCCCAATAACCTCCCCACCTCACCCTCTAGTAAAACTTAACATTTATCACCTGAAAATTATTTGTATTTTTGTCAAACATTTGATCAAGTTTTCACATTCCATGCTAGCAAATCAAATTTTCATTGTCAAAATCGGTTTCCGATTGTTTTTACATAATTTTTCTTATGAAACTTTACTGTTCTTCTGACTCCCATATGATCTGAATCACCACCAAAATGAACAGGTCTTCTTTTTGTTAAAAAATGACCACCATGTTAAATTTCATTGAAATTGCATCGGATTGCATGCCACTCTCAAGGTGTTCTGCCAGCATTTTCACTTCGCGTTAACCTGCATTTTCCCTTATCTCGATAACATATCTGGATACAGATCATAAACTATTTTTTTAGTAGAACAAACAACTTGGCCCTTTACAAACTTTCTTGCTTGGTAACATATATGATTTTTTTTTTTTTTTTTTTTTTTTTTTTTTNCTAAAAAAAAAAAAAATTTACAAACAACAGCAGCAAGCTTTTGGGGAACGTGCATTTACTGGCGGCAGGCCTCGGTTTCCAGCGTGTGTTGTGTAAGGCCTCAGCAGGAGCTGTCTCAGCAAGATAAACATCCCATACCTGCAAGGCTGCGTCTGGCTGTGCGTATGAAAGCGGAAAAGTGTTTTTCATAGCTGAAATTGAATGTCGAAATCGATGTCCAGATTTAGTTTTGATATGGCTTTTGGTTGTCATATCACATTAAGATGGATGCCCTCTAGGAGGTGTTGCCAGGAAGTGTGATGGGGAAGATCCTTGAATCCAAGAGCAGCTAATCAATATGCCTCTCAGACACTCTCTTTTTCAGCCTGAGCACCACTTTTTTTATACACTGCTGACATAGTTCAATTAAACTTGTGCTGCAAAAAGGGCTGTACTCAGTGGATGGAACAAAGTTGAAGGCATTTCACTTTCAGTACACTCAAGCATTTCTCTGATATTTAATCTGCATCTCACACCTTTTAATAGAGACTATAAAAACAAAGGTACCATGCATCTGGATAAAACTCTTGCTTTTAGAACTGGTTTCTGGATTCACAGAGCCATTGAATTATGAGAAACCACACCTATAGCGCAGCGTGGTTGCATCCCCCGTCATCACTCTGTAAGCACGACTCAGAGAACAAGTGTGGAAGTGATTATACTGAGGTGCCTCAGGGTTGTACACAGACGCCTGATCAATATTCAATCTGGGTTATTTCACCTCACATTACCATCCCGCTCAGAGCTGCTCAGTGACTGGAAGGCTCTTCTCTCCTCATTGAGACCAGCAATCACTTAATCAGACAAAGTAACTAGATTCAGACACGTCGATAACTGCCTGTTAGCTAATGTGTTTAACTCATGAGATGTTCTGCTGAACATCTGATGCTCGATGACAAGTTGAGAATTTCACCACCTTTCAACTTCAACACCTTCAATTTCATCACCTTCAGATATGAAACCAATCATGTTCGCTGGTGTGTGTTTGAGAGGTGATGTGATAGACAACCGTTACTTGTTTTTTTTTTTGTTTGTGACCTTGTGGACGGACGGTTCGATGGCTCATTGGATTTGTTCTATTGTGGACAATGTTTTTGTCTTTGTCATAGCCACATGTTCATTTTTTTTTCTTTTATTAGACTTCAGTTCATTTGGTTAGAAATAACAGATGAGCATGTTTTCTAAAATAATGAAAACTTCATTATGGGTTAGAGAAAAGGCTCGGTTGGCTGGACTTCTACTTCCTATGCAAAAGGAAATACCTTGGTAAAGCTAAAGATGCTATATTTTTAGGAATGTCATACTAAATCACTGCTATCTTTGCTCCAACAAGCAAGGAAATTGCATCACAAAACTGTACATGGAAAAACTCTGTGCTGATATATGTAGTACAAAAATAGTCTGTTGCAAAGATAAGTAGATACTGCCAGGTTACATTTGCAGTCTATGGTACAGACTGGTACATCCTGTAATGTTGTTTACTTGACCTTGTCTGAAAACGCCGCTGCACAGCTTGCTTTTGACTCGAGCTGACTTCTGACTGGGTTTCTCTTAAAATAAACAGCGAGGACTTTCAGTAGTGTCTATGCTAAAGCCTTCATAAGACCTCAGTACATTATATTGATCCTGAAGTCATGTGAGAACTATACAAAATGGTCTTTCAATGAGTTCTATATTTTCCAGACTAGCTTGCTTTGTAACTGCATATTCATGTGGGGCAAAGCCCAGAGGAAGGTGTTTATCAGTATAAGGCTGGTCATTATGCCAAGCTGAACGGAGGACATGACTTATGCCTCCAGGTTTTTGAGCATAGTTCATCGCACAAATGTTTCCCAGTGCTAAACATTGATGCATACATATATTGTATGAAAACTGAATCAGGTCAACTGGATTCAAGTTTTTAATTCTGTAATGTTTCACCATTCATCCAAATGGCTTTGTCAGTCAGAAATGAATGCACAGAAGAAGGTTAAATCTCCAGTAACTACAGTAACTCTATGATTGAGTTGATGACTGAGAATCTTCATCAAAACATTGATGCATATAGTTAACCAGCAGTGTGTACAGTCATTTCCACTTCAAATACCAGAATCAGGTTTGTGAATAATTGCACAGAGTTGATCACACAGTTTCTCTAATGCCAGCCTCAGATTGCAAGATTTTAGCTTTGATTTTTCAGTCGGAGGATGCCGGGTTAGAGTCAAATACTGTCACTCATTAAAGGATCACATCAGCCGTTTTACATGTTTGAACCTAATATATTCAATTTTCATACACATAATGTTACTGACAATCATTTCCCAAAGCTACTGGAACAGTGAATAAAAAATGTTTTTCCTAACCTTCCAGTCTGCCATTGATTTCAGTTCATTCTGGTATTGAAATGTTCTTGGGATAGGTAATCCATCATGAACAAGACGTGTATTCAGGTGTTTTTTAGATGTTATGCAATTTTAGCGTTTAAGCGCAATAAAAAGTGCGGAATGAATGTATGTCTCCACCAGGGAATATAGTCCCAAAAGAAGNAGCGCAATAAAAAGTGCGGAATGAATGTATGTCTCCACCAGGGAATATAGTCCCAAAAGAAGACCTGTGTTTATTGAAAAGTTTAAACGACCATGACTTCATAAGGCTGCGTAACTATTAGCAGGCGAAACATCGATTTTTAAGGTGGGTGTATCACTTGAATATTTGATTTTGAAAGATTAAGAGATTTTTCCAAATATCAGGGAAGCTGAAATACGGTTTTATCCTTTGCATCCAGACCCAGTCTTACAGCCATCTCATATGCTACAAAATTTTCAAATATGTGTGAAGTTTTCAGCATAAAATCTCTTCTATTTTGAGCAGATCAACAACAAGTCACCCACCAATGATGGTGTGAGAGGAGGCACAAGCGAAAAACAGCACAACTCTTCCACATTCTGAAGTTTTCCTTGTTTCTGCACAAAATAGTGCAAACTCTACTTTAACGGCAAGCAGCTATTCCTTATTTGGGTCCATATTAGCAAAATCACAGTGACCATGACCATCTTTGTGCTACTTGTCCTCGCTCAGTTGCATAGCGCACACCACAGCATCATTAAGATTAGGGAAAGATTGTTGTGTAATTTGTGTGGTTCAGTGATTGTGGAATTTTCTTGAAGTCATGTAGACTGAGTTTGGCATCAGGGCATTACTTAATTTTGGAAACCAGCATGCACAAAAAGGAAAGGACATTTTAAAGGTCAAATTCTGATCACGCTGCTGTCGCCATACCAATAAGAGTCTGAATCATGTATTAGTGCAAAGAATAGCAAGCAGAAACAGCCGTGCATTGCTCCTATGTTAGCAAAGTCACTTACCATCTCTGCATCTCTGAGTTCCTGATGCTGATTTAACTGAATATCACGTTCCGTTACTCTCCTGGGATGCATTTCCAGACTTGTGTTGTTTCCCCCCCGTGAAACATAAAATATATAAAGTGCCTTTCTGATTCATAACTGGATTTCCCTGAAGAGTTTGACTGAGGGATGATTATCCTTTCAAAATTTTGTATTATTCTTTAACCCAAAGACATTATTTATTTTACATTTTTATTTATCAATAAAACAAGACGAACTGTACATATGAGGTAGCAGGTCTAATAAATTCAACATAAAAATGTTTCTGTCAGCAGGGGCTTTTTAGAGATCCAGAAGCAAAGTTTTATTAATTTATGCATCTGCTGTTTTTGACAAGGATTTTGAGGACTGGAATTAAATTCTAATTTATACATTTTCCTTTTAATCGTTAATAGTACTAAACCAGTCAGTAAAGTAGTAGAATAGACACAGTGATGTGACAAAATATTTGAGTTTGTGTATAAAATGACCTAATTTATATCAATGAAATTTAAACAACATGTGTTTCGAATTGTTCTGTCTGATTGGACTTCTTCCCAGGACAGTGCTGGTGTCCACAGACCATGCTTGATCTTCATTTCCCTGATGTAGCTCAATCATCAAGCCTCTACTGATAGGCATGTTGCCTTGTAAGGCGGGACAAATATCACCTTTAAAGGACCATACTGTCCATTTTGCATGTTTGAGCCTAATATATTCAATTTTCATACACGTAATGTTACTGATAATCATTTCCCAAAGCATACTACTGGAATGGTGAATTAAAAATGTTTTTCCTACCTTCCAGACTGCCATTGGTTTCAGTTTATTCTGGTACGCTATTAAAATCAGCTTGTTGATATTTGAAACGTTCTTGGAATAGGTAATCCATCATCATGAACAAAACGTATATTCAGGTTTTTTTTTCGAAGTGACTTAATTTTAGTGTTTAAGTGCAATTAAAAAGTGTGGCGTGATCTGAAAAATGCTTGCTGTTGTCACTTCTTCACTACGGCACTTGAATGCACCACTAGGAAGCATTTTCAGATCACTCCGTGCTTTTTATTGCACTTAAATGCTAAAATTACATAACTTCGAAAAAAAAAACCTCTAATCACACCTTGTTCACGATGATGGATTACCTTTCCCAAAAATGTTTCAAGTATCAATAAGTTGATTTTAATAGTGTACCAGAATGAACTGAAACCAATGGCGGTCTGGAAGGTAGGAAAAACATTTTTAATTCACCATTCCAGTAGTATGCTTTGGGAAATGATTGTCAGTAATATTACGTGTATGAGAGTTGAAAGCTCAAGCATGCAAAATAGCGGTATGGTCCTTTAAGTAAGTCACCTCTTCAGAGTTGCTGATTTGCCAAGTGTCATCTTCACACTGACCTAAGAGAGGTGTTCAATAAAGAGATATGGTCAATAAAAAAAATATAGTCAGTAAAGAGATCACTCTACTCTGCAGAAGCTCGCCATCCCTCCTGCCTTACAATGTGTAAAAAGTGACTGCTTTCCTAGCATGACAGTAAGTCTGAACTTACACTCGATCTGTGCCAAGGCCTGTTTAAAACCTCAGGAAAAGGAAAAAGCATTTGCTGTTAAACCGTCACAAGGCCACACCCCAACCCAACATCTTTAGCTACATTTGCGATAAGAAAAAGCCAAACGACATCGCAAGACCCTCTCAGTGAAGCTCGAAATGTGAGCTGTCAAATTCTACCAACGCTTGTAAAATTAATGGTGATTATGGCAAACGTTTAGGGTAATACTGAGAAATGTCGATTTAGATAAATGTTCTGACTTGTTCCTACAGGTTTAAAAAAATTACCTTAAGTTTTTAATATTATCTTTGAGTATTTGGAATAGTCTCATTTCAGCATTATGCTGTGGAAAGTCTTTGGAAAAGAATGTCCACCAAAGCACATTGTTGATCATGTTTTACTTTTTTTGCAAGGTTATCCATGCATTGAGTATCTGCATTAGTGCTTTTAAAGATTGTTTCTCTGCACAGACTGATTCATCCCACACTGAAGGAATTCATTTAATGAGTTGAAGAAATTTTGAGATGGCATTTAAAATTCACCCTCAAACTATCAGCTACAACAGTGTTTTCTTTCTCTGTCTCTCTCTTTTTCTTTCAACCTTCCTGTTTCTTAAGAGTGTTATCATCCAGCATCTTAGTAACAGCTGCCTGGCTGTGGTATTATCTTCACTGAGTCTTGTCCTATTCTATTTATTTTTATATGCACTGAGGTTGTGAGGTTATTCTCCTGTAATCCTATGTGCTTACTGTGACCATATAATAACTTTAAGGACCATACCAGTGATTTTGCATGTTTAAGCCCAATAAATACTTCCTGCAGACATATTGCATTGCTGAAAACCATTTTCCAAAACATAAAACTGTATTTTAGTTTTCTTGTTATTTTGCCAAATCCCCTCATCTTTCAAAAATCAAATGTTCCACCTTAAAATTCATTGTTTTGCCTGCTAACACATGCATCCAATTGTAGATGGCACAGTTGTTTTTGTTTTATTTCTCGGTAAAAGCCATTTTTTTCTGGGACTGTATTCCCCGGTGGAGACATACATGTAGCTCTGCGTTAAATTACATTACTTCGACAAAAAAAAGAAAAAAAGAAGAAAAGACAAGAAGATAAGATAAAAGATAAGAAAAACAATTCTGATATTTACTGCTCCAGTAAACATAAAAAAAAAAAAAAAAAAAAAACACTGGTATGGTCCTTTGACTGGGTTTTCAAAAGGTTTTCTGACTGGATTTGCATGACAAAGGCTCATCTGCATCTTCCACATATAACTGGCATTCTGATGTCAGTTTCTGGATGATCCCCCAAATTGCAGGAATGGTTTTCCACTGCTAGCTTTAGGTTGGTGAATGCTAATTCAAGGCAGCTGCAGGTTGAATGACACTCCCTGACTTGATCTGAGGCGTGTGAAGATTATTCCATTGTCTTAAAGGACCATATTGGCGATCATGCATGTTTGAGCCTAATATATTCAATTTCATACGTTATGTTACTGACAATCATTTCCCAAAGGATAAACCGTATTTCATCTTCCCTGATATTTGGAAAAATCTCTTAATTTTTAAAAATCAAATATTCAAGCGATACATCCGCCTTAAAAATAAATGTTTCACCTGCTAATAGTTACGCAGCCCTATGAAATTATGCAAAATTATGAATTCATGGTCATTTAAATTTTTTGGTAACGCAGGTCTTCTTTTGGGACTATATTTTGGATGCATTTTTGGATAACTCCACGCTTTTTATTGTACTTAAATGCTAAAATTATGTAACTAAAAAAAAAAAAACCCTGAATGCACATCTTGTTCATAATGATGGATTACCTATCCCAAGAACATTTCAAGTTTCAACAAGTTGATTTCAATAGCATACCAGAATGAACTGAAACCAATGGTGGTCTGGAAAGTAGGAACATTTTTTTTAAAATTCACTGTTCAGTAGTATGCTTTGGGAAATGATTGTCAGTAACGTTACGGTGTAAGAAAATTGAATATATTAGGCTCAAACATGCTCGGTATGGTCCTATAACAGACTTTATGGGTCTACAATTGTTCCAAAACTATCCCAAACTTCCTAAGAAAACAAGCAAAAACTCCCCCAAAATTTCAACAATTAGGAACCTTGGAGAAACTGTAAAAGAATATTCAGAGAGAATCCTCTTCCCCNACCCCCAGATAGATGTCAGGAGTGTATGTGGGAGATAGAGGAGAAGTTAATCATTATTATAGCCTATGAATAACGTTTGCAAAACAGCTTGACATACAGAGAAGCAGTGGGGGATTGTGTTTTATATTTATGAGATCATGGTGTGGATGTTGGATGAAGCGAAACTGACTTTCATGCTTTTATTGTTGTAACATTCAGCTGGAATCTATTTAATTTCAGCACTGTGCTGCCACAGCATTTTAATGTTAACAGGTGAAGCTGTTAACATTAACAACGTCTGAAAAGCACCATACAACAAGCACAATTATCCCACAAACAATGCTCATCTTTAATCTTTCAAAGCAGAGAAGTTGTCATACATTGCATCACTATGGTAGCTCATCCTGTAATGCGAAAAAGGGTTTGTCTTTTTTCTTTTCCCGAGCCTTGAGACATGACTGTAAAGTATTCATAATTTGATTTATCTTCTCCCCGGCAGAACTGTATGGGATCTGGTTCCTTGAGATAGCAAAGAGAGCTCAAGCTTCAGCTCAGAGGAGAGGTGAAGAGAAAATCATGTGATTTATGTGTTTGCCAGAACATAAAAAGCACTGCTGTCCAACACCATATTGAATCAAGTCTGGAATGCGGATGAGAGTGTTTTCAGGACAGAACAGGTGAACAGTGTGCTATCGAATGTGAAGAAGAGGGCAGGATGACATATTACGATTTTTTACTTTTCATAATCAGCCGTTACTAAACAAGTTGGGATATTTTAATTTGAAAAAGCAAAATTCCCATGCCTGAGGAAAGAAGAACTAAGAGCAGGACTCTTTCTTGACTTTTATTTTGTGATCGAAGTGCAAAGAGCATTCAAACAGGAAATGCACAGATTCAATTACACATAAATAAGCCTTGTTCTTGTACCTATCTCCTCTTTTATCCACTCATCTGTTTCCATTAATTACCCTCCACCAATGAGGCTATCTTTCAACTGTTTTTTTTTTGTTTGTTTGTTTGTTTGTTTTTTNACCCTCCACCAATGAGGCTATCTTTCAACTGTTTTTTTTTTGTTTGTTTGTTTGTTTGTTTTTTATATATATATAACAAAATTTTGTGGAAGGATGGGGCATGTCTGAGGGAAGAACTCATTCAATTTTGTACTCATCTGGATCAGAAAATATATATTTTTTAAATTTCTTAATTTCTATCTTTGTCAATTTCTTCAAAAGTAATACACCAATCTTTATTAAAAAAAATCAGCCATATTTATCCCACAATTGACCATCAATAGACACAATTTGGTCCTGATCTGGGTACGTTTTAAAACTACTGTTTCTTATGACAAATAAAGTAAGCCCTATAATTGAGACTTACAATTATTATAAAGCTTCTTTTCTTTTTAGCAGCACAGTGGCGCAGTGTTTAACCTGTTGCCTCCCAGCAAAACGGAAGCAGAGGAAGAATTTCACCAGATATGTGGAATCGATTAAAAAGAAAACATTAGAACAAGACCACTTTTGTCTTCTTTGGCCTTCGCAATTTGCTCTCTTGAGGGTCGGTTTAGTTGTGCATACAGATGTTTTTGTGTTGTATTCTAACATGAAGATCCAAAATAAAACCTCATTTAGTAAATGTATCTTGGATTTAGCCATTAATTGTCATTAAGTTACAGATGTTTGACTGTCCTGATCCGATTCCGTGCTGTGGAGCCTTCTCATTAAGAAAAGATGTTTGTTTCATGTCATGCCTCTCCTCTACACTTTCTCTTTGTTGGGACTGTTGAGTTCATGACAGTTAAAACAGACATGATGGCATGATACAAAATGTGAAATCAACATATAATCTC
Organism: Lucifuga dentata; assembly: GCA_014773175.1. NCBI lineage: Eukaryota > Metazoa > Chordata > Actinopteri > Ophidiiformes > Bythitidae > Lucifuga > Lucifuga dentata. The sequence continues at coordinate 244,644 of VXCM01001227.1, read as the reverse complement.
TATCTGTATATAAGGGATGTTGTGTATTAATGTGCATGTGTTTTCAAATGGAAAATGGTACTTGTATTAAAAAAAAAAAAAGTCTTTCAAAACCTGTCTATCAGAAGTTTAGGTANAAAAAAAAAAAAAAAAAAAAAAAAAAACACTGTGAAGTTGCATTTCACACTAATTTTTATTGACTGTATCCACAAGCTATTTAAATCATATTACAGTGAGGATTCATCATCTAAAGCAAATTAGCATCATGAAAGAAAAAGAAAAAAATAGTTCATATAGTGCTGTCCAGGGTTTTTCCTGCATAGAGAATTACGATGCCGTACCTCTGTCAGATTTCGCGCTGCCTCCAGCTCTTGACAAAGCTCTGACTGGTGTCTTCATGGAAAACACTATTTTCTAATGAACGTTACACTCAGTGGATTTCTGTCATTTGTAACTGCAATTGCAGCGTTACGCCAATTGTATCGTAATCAGCACAGTGCACCAGGAAAGGAGCTGCCAAAACTGCCAAAGTTACCAATGTATCAGGCGGCAGTGGCACCCTGATATTTTGTGGCTGTTCAAATAGGTGAATACTGTTTCTTTTGCATCCAAGCACATCTAATTTCTTAAAAAAGGTTTCCTAAATTAATGTTACATCCCATCAGTGTAATATTTTCAGCTTTGCAGGTATGGCTCATAGAATCAGCGATTACTTTACAACTCGAGTTAGTGAGGAGGAGAATCATGAGGGCAGGTGAAACAGTGCAGACATCATCTGATTATTAGGCAGGTCTACAAAAAAGTACTAATTCATTTTACTGACAAGATACAGTAAATTTGTCTGACAAGATGCGGTAAATTTGTCAGGTCTGAAAGTAGTGCACAACCACAAGAAGTGGAAGGGACCGGTGATAGAGAGGATCAGAGAGTGCAGGGGTCGCATTGTTAAATGTTGCATAGGTGACGAGCAAAACGGGGCTTGAACCTTGGTGTGCTACTTGGCAAGTTTGGGATTTATAAAAACAAATTTGGTGGGAGAATTTGTGCATCTGTAAGGAAACTGTAGCCTATCATGCGTACGCACATTTTGGAGACTGGAGTGTTTGGCGACTCAGATGGAGAAGCAGAGAAATGAAGCAGACTTCTCCGTGATTCTTCCCACACAAGTCGTTCCATGGAATCAAACTCTGAATTGTAGCATAGTAGATCCACTCTGACAGAACCTGTTTAAGCCAACCTTTACGTCAAAATAGCTCCTCTCCATGTAAGCTATGATTAATAAACTGAATTTGTGTGACCTCGTTAATTTTGATATCTTCAGTTGTGCGAATCAATTATGGTATTCTGATTTCCACATAAATACGGGATAACAGTGGTGCGTAAAGGTGCTTCGAAACAACAGAATTAATCATGACAGACCTGTCTGATTTGCCATTGAGCTATCATAACAGACAGATTGTCACATTTATTTTTATTTGTGTATGATTCTGATGATCTTGACCTGCAGGTGAGAGGTGCAGCTCCTCACTCCTCAGAGCGCAGAGCGGCAGAGCAGTAAATAAAACAATCTGAAAGGGATTTCCAGATTCACCTGCACCATTGTCCCATCCTTTATGCAGTCGTGCACCTTCTGACATCTGCCTTTAGATCTGACAAACTTTTAATTCAATGTAAATTTAAATTTTAAGTGATTTACTGTTTGTTAAACTGACTCATTTCCAGCAGCAGCATGTTGTGTTTGTTGTTGCTGCTGAGGCTCCAAATCTAACATTTTCCAGATTTCATCTCATCCACAATACCTGAATTTCTGATTTTTTTTCTTGATCTACCAATCAGAAGTCTCCATTCTCTTTGAAGCACAATGACATACAAACTCATTTATATGTATATCAGTATTCACATATTCACAAATGTCTTTGCATGGACCATTTATGGTAAATTGTGGGAGTATCATGAGTGGGATATGAGAGTTTTGAACGTGCGCACATTTTCAAGCTGATTGCAATTTATAAAGGGGAGACTGTGTGAAGCCTGCATATGCATGATTTTATAAATCTGAATATTTTTTGTGCATATGCCATTTCCCTGTTTTGAGTGTACGTAAACTTTTAGTATGGATTCCACGCACTGTTTATAAACGACTGAACAGGGCACCTTTCTTTTTAAAAATAAAATATGCTTTAATGTGACAACTTATTTTCTTCAATCTTATAATTATTAGAACTCCTAAAATATGTTGCTTGTAAAAAAAAGAAAAAGAAAAAAAAAGTATTTGCTTGAGCCACTTAAATGCATGCATTTCCACATGATCAGGATGGTAGCACCTCCGCCTCATTTTGAGCCAGAAAAAAACCCTGCTGACACATTGATAGAGGGAATTTCTTTAAGTTGATGAAATCCTCTGCTTTTCCCCCCAATCAGAATTTAAAAACCACGGTTAGAAACTGTAAGAAAAAGTGTGTGTGTGCTATATAATAAATAATCATGAAACCATGAAACGTGATTACGACTCTAACTATAATCATACCATCTAAAGCTCAAACCATGACATTCCTCAGTTGAAAAATCTGGATCTGTATATATATATATATATCAACATGAGCAACAAAGTCCTAAAACTAGAGCCAAGATGGAGGTCAAAGTCATATTCGAGGGACAGTCAGGTAGATTATTTTATGTCATATTTTGACAATGAAACATCACTGGGGATTAGTTCTGGCTGCTGTCTGTTTCTGCTGTCAATCCTTTGACTTTTGCTGTCAAAAGGCCACACAGACCTCCCTTCAATCATGTCAGAGAAACCAGAGGCAAATAGAAAAATATTTCCTAAACTGATGCACCTGACAGAACTTTTTTTGCATTCAGTCCATTTACCATTTACCATTTTTACCATTCACAGTCTCTACAATCTCTACAACTGTAATAATACTAATACTACTACTACTACTAATAATAACTGTAAATAATAAAGTTTAATGTGCCTAATACTCTTGACACATGAAAACATTAGTAGAAGTGAATTAATTCCAAATCAATAAATGGTAAATTAATCCTATGTCACTTTTCTTTCTGCCTCAGCATCTGTTCATGAAGCAACATAAGAAAAAACAAATACTGCAACCATAAAAAAAACAAAAAACAAAAAAAAACAGTTACTGCACTTAGGGAAAGATTATAAAAAATACCCCTACAGAATAACAACAACAACAACAACAACAACAACAACAACAACAACAACAATAATAATAATAATAATAATAATAATAATAATAATAATAATAATAATGAAATAAATAAGAATACTGACTATAAGTAGCCTTTGCCTCAATAAGAATCTGAAATACTCCTTGAATCTGTTTTTCATAAAAGTTTAGCCAGCAGCTTTTCTGCTGATGCTGATATGGAAATAATGGGTGTTTAGTTTTAAATTAAAAAAAAAAAAAAAAAAAAACATGTTGATATTTGCGTCATGATTAAAACTAAATTATTGCATGTAAATTAAGATAGACTACAGCTACATAAAGTATTTTTGAGCAGTGACTACCATATCAGAATAAAATACCAAATATCGAGGAAGAGTAATACATATCAAAGTAATAAACAATGCCTATAATTTCATGCATAGCACAGAACAGAACATACATGACACTTATGATACACGTGTTTACATTTGCTTGATTTTATGAAGAAATGATTTGTCTACAGGGTGTACATCACATTTACTACAGTGCCATTGTAAATATCAAGAAAAACCACGATGATAATATGTAATTTCCTGTATATCACTTCTGGGTTTTCATTATGCAAATGACATATGACATGATATTAATACAAGTGCCTTATCTGCCCTTCACATTGTGTTTGTGGTCCCCTTATTATTAATATACTTATCTTCCGAGTCCATTCTGAAAAAGCTCCTTGTCACAAAAACAACCTTGTAGCATAAGAAATACCAAAAATACATTTACTATGAATACATAATGTAGCGCATATACCTTCTTTGGCAATGTTCTGCATTGACAAAATCTTATGCAGAATGGTTTCAAGGAGTAACCATTACTATTTTTTGGAGATATGTTTATTCTGAAAAATGTGCACTCTCAAAGCTTTTCAAGTTTGTTTTCTAAAATATTCACTCACAGCAGCTTGATTAAGGTTAAGTGGTTAAAGGACCAGTATTTTTGCATGTTTAAGCCCAGTAAATACCCTCATGCATGTTATATTACTGATAACCATTTTCCAACCACACCTATAAGAATGTCACTACTTTCTGTTTCAAAAAATATATAAATAAATAAATTTCCAATGAACATTCAGTGATGACTTGTGTTCTGTAAGATTGAGAATATAATTTATAGGAGTCAGGGTTGCACTATAAATATTAAAATCCAAAAAGGTAAAAATCCAAAAACTTAAAATTCAGAAACTTAAAAGCATCTTCTGAGCTGCATGAGTGAATCCAGATGAGCCTTGCAATGTAAATAAAATCAAAAAACATTTACAACAACCTGAAATTCATCTTACATGAAACAACAAAAGAAATCAGTACGATATTCTTCAATTCACACAACCACGTTAATTAAAACATATCAACTTTATCAAATCAGTTTCACCAAGTTCCCTTACAAGTGACAGACTTGTCAGTTTCCGGTTTCCTTTTGGATGCCACCATTTAGTCACCTTATAAAGGGGGAACTCACTCTGACCTCTGACCTCTGCCTAGTAACAGGATGGTCAATATGTTGTTAGACATCATGCAACTCAACTTACAGCCATAGCGAGAGAGAGAGAGAGAGAGAGAGAGAGAGAGAGAGAGACAGATTTAATTTGAATCCAGATCCTAAAGATTGCAAGATATCCACAATTTGGCTGCACCACCATAAAACTGTGAGATTCTTCTTCGTCTCTGTTTTGAGGAGACTCTGGGTACGGTACTGAGCAGTCTTTCATTTCCTGTTTTATGCTGTATTTTCTGGCAGTTACAGAGTCACCAGCACTTTACGTCAGCAAAGTATCAGCAGCTTCTACACCATCAAAACAATAATCAACAACTCGAAACAGCAAAATAACAGACGATCAGTGTTCATTATGAGCAGCTAATATTTCACCATACGATTATAACAAACACATTTCGTGAAATGTTATGCTAATGTAAGAACAGCATATCTCTCACAATCTGTAGCCATAAGTAAATAGTCAAGAAATAATATTACAGTGGGAATAGTCAGTTATTGTTAGCAATAGACTTCGATTGAGTTTTAAGTTTACCTTACTGTTAATTCACAACAGCACAGTTCAAAGACAACATACATCAGGTAGTTATGATACTGAATTCCCCAAATATCAATGTCATGGATCAAGTGTTAGATGACTTGGTAGCTCAGTATTACATGCTGGACATGCTAATGGTAGCCAGTGACCAGCTGCACCCCAGTGTATAGCACGAGCCCAGCATGTTAGTCAGTCAGATTCTGTGAGCCTGAGGCTGATAAAGGATAATGAAAGCTACCAGTCCAACAGAATAACAGCTACATGTGAGTCCCTTCTCATCTTTTCATCTTTGCAAGTCAGTGCTAATATTCCTTCTCAGAAACATTATTTTTCCTTTTAAGCATGCTTGCCTTCCACTGAGCAGTAGATCAGGTTCCTTTTTCGTTGATTTTTCTGATTTTTGCATGTATTTCACATTTTATTCAGCCATAGTTGCTAATGCTGCTCATGCCAGTTCAGCTTTTTAATTGCCAATTTGTTGATTACGCTAAAAAAAAAATACCTCTGAATATCATTTTTGGAGGGCAAAAATCATATCATTTACATGTGTAGATGTTGTGTAGATGTGAGATTAGATGGCAGTAGAGTGATGGTTGGGGTCATTGGTCATACTGGAGACATCGGCTTTCACCACCGTGGATTTGGATGAGTGCTGGGAACTATGCAGCACATTTCTGCGGCAAAGACGCTCGCGGTAATTCTGGGCTAAGATGAGCAACATGAGGGGGTTGATGCAGCTGTGGGAATAGCTGAGACAGATGCTGATGTTGTAAGCGTACACAAAGGCAGTAGTTGGGGTGTTGTTACTCAGGTTGATCACCTGAATTACATGGTAGGGGGACCAGCAGATCAGGAAGAGGGCAATAACCATCAGCACCATCTTGGTGGCCCTCTTCGCCCAAACGGACTGCTTACGTTTGACCCGGCGGATGGAGCTGAACACATGGTAGAGAGTGAGCGAGTAAAATGTGCTGATGATAATCAAAGGGATGATGAAGCCCAGGATAGTCTGGTACAGAGTGTACCAGTACATGTCCTCAGGCCTGTCCAGGTACAACATGCACATTTCCACATGCTGTTTGCGTACGACCTTGGCGTACATCATGACAGGCACAGTGAGGAGGAAGCTGCCGAGCCATACAAGCATATTGATGATGATGGTCCATTGGATGGTCCTTTTCTCTGAGGTTGAGTGAACAATGGCAATGTACCTAGGAGGGAAAATGTGTTCATTTTTAGAGCTGGACTCTGAATAGAATCATTTGATGAAGTGGAAATGAAGAACATTCACTTTGGGGTTTTTTTTTTCCCTTAACGCCTCAGAGTGTCAAATCAGGCAAGTAGAATGATGAAACCAAGTACCGTGTCAGAAATCCAGTTTCAGTATATTACATGTTCATTACAATGATGATGAATTCATTGACAAATCATTTTAACGTGGAGAGGACAGCTTATGTAGATTAGCAGGAGAGTATGAAACACATTTCCATTTAGCATTTGACAGTGTTTCCCTTTGACTCGCTGTTCACTTCAGTCAAAACCGACCTCAGTCTTTATCTGCAAGAAGCGTTTTATCTGCTCTGTCAGTAAAACAGCCCACAAACCGCAGATGTTGCCTGCTACGTGAGGATTGTTCTTATGAGGAGTCAGGATAATGTGCTGTCTATATTCTCACTCCCTGCAGATACAGGCTGACTTCAAGTGTTCCTGAACCTCAAGAATGTATAAGCTGAGACATTCCTGGTGTGTCACTGAGTACATGAGCACACAGACAGTTTGTCATTACTCATGCCAAGTGGAGCCAATTACAACTTTCCAGTAACAGTCTATGTTTACATGCTTGCCGTGCCTGGCAAAGATTAAACAGGCATGCAGCATGTAGCCCATTAAGATTCAGATATTCTAATGATTTCTTTTGCTGAACATCCAGATAAATTACAATTATCTTAGACCATAAATCGGTAATTAAGTATTCTCATCATGGAGTTCAGATAAATATACTATTAGTCTGATGGTTGCTAATCAATAGCCACTGTTTGGTATATGTTGCCTCAGATAAGCTAAGTTAGCTGCTGATGTGATCTAAAGCATAAACATTTACTATCAGAAGTTCAGCATTATTACAGTGAGCCTTACACTAAACTTTTCATGCTCTAGTTGTGGGAATAAAGTAGAGAAATACCTAAACCATTTAAAAAAAAACTGGCCAGAAAAGGGCGGAAATTGCACCAACCTTAAACTAGTATTGATTATTTATCTCTCACGGGGGAGGAATGGCAGTGTTAGAGCAAAATGTTCCCAGAAAAGGCATTTAGACAGCATCCATGCTCAAACTGTCTTCACATACAAACAAAAACTTTTTTTTTAATTTTTTTTTTTTACATTTGGACTAAAACTGCTTTTCAAAAATAAAATATTTTGCTTTGCTGGGTTGAAATCTTGAAATCTGTAATAAAATTAAATTATTAATTTGGTTTATTTTCGATTGATTTTTGAATTATTAATTGAGATCCGATCTTAAGCAGTGATCTGGGTCTCTTGAGGTTGCTGGACGTGTTTGAAGCCATCACCACCACTTAGTGCTGGGTGTTCTCAGGGGGATCAGGACTCTGGTGATCTGGATTTGGTGCATGGAACTTCACAATCTAAATAAGTAGACTGTTTATTACTGTCACTGCTTGTTTATGTGTTGCTGTTTGTCCTGGTCTGTTGTGTCGCAGGTTTTTAGCCTCTTTGGTGTTTCACAGATTAAACCACTACACTGATTATTATTGTCACTACTCATCTGTGTATTTTTTGTTTGTTTGTCTTTGTGTTGTTCAGGTGTTTAGCCCTCCTTGATAGAAATTGTTTGTTAGTTTTAAATAAAATGTAATAGGTTGGTCAAGGAGGACCGGTGAAGGTCACACACTCACACATATTCACGTAACGCACTAAATATTGTCTGTTGCTAGTTCAAATTGCATATATATAAAAAATGGTTATGCCAATCTTGGCATATACCACAACTATATATGCAGACAGAAAAAAAAAAAAAATAATAATAATTTTAAAAAAAAGGATTTTTTCTCCCCTATGAAAATTAAAACAACTCAGAGTTGGTGTTACCTGCAGAGTGTTCCAACCCCAGAATTTCAATTTGGGAAGTGTTTGATAATTGATTGGGAAATAATGACTTGAGGATTTGTTTGAGGTTTCAGTGGGTAGATTGAGGCTATCACACTCTCATCCCACTGAATTAACTATTTAACTGAATTTAGACACCACATAAATCACAAAGATTTTTTTCAGATTTTTCTTTCTATCTTGTTGAGCTGACACACAAATTGACTTGTTGGCAAATCTGATCATATGTTTCGTGTTATCACCACTTATCTGTTCTGGATTAATCATTTGTTTGCTTTTTCAAAGGCCTATTTAATAGTTTTTAAACACTTTTATGATATGTTGTCAAGCTACAAAGCTAAAGAATATTGCATATTATAAAGCTGATTTGCAGTAATTTCAAGGCTGGATGCCGTGCAATAATTAGAAATAAAAAGGGAAGCGTTTTAAATTAAAATTTCATATTGATTTTAAAATAAACTGTGTCAATGTTGCTATCAGCATTTTATTTGTGATACAGTCAATATATCATGTATGAATTCCATATAAATTTTTGATTTTTTCCCCCCCACTGCACTTCTCTTTGGCTGACTTTCAGTGTTCACTGTATATTTGTTATATTTTGGCTTTTAAAATGCCAAATTTTTTTGGTTTTAAGTATTTCAAGTACATATAGCGCTTATCAGAATTTGTTATTTTACAGAAATATATTATGTTTGTTATTCTGAAGATGAGTTTCTCAGTTTGGTGATTCAAATCTGATATGATCTGCAGAGATTCTGATCCAAATGATTATCAGTTGAGCAAAACTCATTTGCATGTCCAAAATGTGTTCAGATTGTAAACTGATATGTAATTTATGCAAGGAACATTGTATGCTCATGGGCTGTTACACGGATGACTACCCTCTATTATTATACTATTAGATGATTATTACCATGAGATAGTTGTACCTCTGAAGATGTATTTGTTTGATTTAGGTTTTAGTTTTGTTGCTGAAATCATTATTTATTCCAGTAATGCTTTAGTGTTTCCCCAAAGTGAAAAAAAACCTCTGAATGTAGACATTTGATGAGAACTGACGTGAAATATGAGATATCATTGGACTGATATGATACATACCGATCAATGCATAAGACAGTAACTATTCCCACTGTGGTAAACTGGTTGCTGACATCCACCACCACCACAGCTTTACACATAAAGTTCCCGAAGACCCACTGTCTCTCTGACCAGCTGGTGGATGTTAAAGGGCATCACAAGCAAGAAAAGCATGTCGGCAATTGCCAAGTTCAACACGTAGGTGTCTGAAACCATCTTCTTCTTGCAGGCAGCCACCGCGTAAATGGCCAGTCCGTTGGCTATAACTCCAACTGAGCACAGAATGCCGTAAATTGACGGGAAAATGTGCATGAACGTAGTTATGTCGATGAAGTTGTAAGATGGGGAGATTCCGTTCAGACATGACGGCTTTGTCAAGTTTTCTGTTTGATTTGTGCAGAATATATCCGTACCATTCATCTTCAGCTCTTCTGATAGCCGCTGGGTTTGGTGCGCGCAGGTCTCCAAACTTTGGCGCAAACTCTCCAAGTGCGCGTCTGCTGAACTCCGCTTTCTCTCTGAATGAGCTTCTATAATCTCGATTATATGATTCAGAACATCAAAAGTCAGAATCTAATCAAGTTCTGGCTACATCAAAGCAGCGATGCTTCTCGACACATGTTTATCTTTGGAGGAAAACTCTGATCTGATCATTAAGATGCGTGTCCGCCTTGGCTTTTGCCAGCTCGTCTGAGTGCAGCTCAGCAGGCAACAGTTCCCTCCCTTCAAAGCTCATTTGCTGTAACATCTCATAATGAAATGAAGACAAACAGAAAAGGAAGCTGTGATTACGCACAGTTTAGTAATAAAATCTTGTATCAGTTTATAAAAACGTAGTTTTCATTGAAATAGGAGGACATCTAAATGAAAAATATAACAGTTTCCCCTTTTTTCTTTTTGTTTTTTTCTTCTTCTGTTTTTGGTAACCTTTCCTTTTTTTGATGAGTTTTTCAAACAAGAGGTGATTTTCTTTTAAGCTTTCATCCTACATCACTGGAAATTTACAGGACAATAGCTCATCCACAGTTTGAAATGGAGAGAGAGAGAGAAAGAGAGCGAGAGAGAGAGCGCTCTTTGGGGATTTGATCACATCTACTGGTTTTGTGTTGTTCATCTTTCAATGATACTTCCATTCTACTAGGATTTTTGCCATTTTGCATGGTTTCTCGTTTCAAGAAAATGCCCCCCCCCCATCTTAAAACTTTCCACTGAGTGCTGTCCTATAGTGCAGGAAGATCTAAACGGAATGGGATTCATATATTTTATCACAATCATCTTGATGCCTTCAAAGGACATCTCTGATTATAATTGCCTTTTTCCTAGAGGTTCAAAGAATAATGTATTCATAGAAAGTATAAAAAGGGACCATCCTTCACTTGGAAGAGCTGCATTAAATCTCATATCAAGAAGTGATGTTCTGTTAAAATGTTCCTGAGAAAACACAGATTCTTTGCAAGCTCCTCAGCAGTTGCTTTGTAGCTAAATATGACCTCTGACCTCTGATTATCATATGGTGATCAATTAAATCACTACAGTCCGAACATTACAACAAAATAAAGAACAGTGCCGCTTTGCAGACATCAGTGCTTCAACACAACACAAGCAGATGCCAGGTTTAAGTTTATATCATCATGTATTCTGTATATAAATCTGTATATACGGTACATAAATATACATAAAGTTTTTAAAAAGTAAAATAAAAATCATTAAAAATATTGCTTGTGATGCAAAGAAGAGGGAGCACATTGTAGTTGGAGGCTTTTGAAAACTAAGCAAAGCAAAAAAACATTCGTAATGTTGGAGATGTGTGACATATCACCCATTAGTGTTAACTTTAATCATGGAAAAGGATAAGGACCCTGAAGTTTCATCAATATGCAGTCCGCAGCTCTTAAGATATCGACAGATAGACCAAGATGATCTATATTCCCCTTTTCTTTCCTCTTTTATTATTAGGGACAAAGACAGCACAGAAATTAACTTTGTGAATTGGATTTTATTGGGCTGGTTGACATTTAAAAAAGCAATCAGGGTTTCACAGGCATGATGAATTGTAAACTGACTTTGTCAACACTTTACTTGACAAGTAGCAGGGGATTCTGCTGAAGTATGAAAGCCCACATGCTGTCTTATTCAGCAGCTTGTCTCCCAAAGCAGCACCAGTGGGCTTGAGAGCTAAAGCCAGGCTGAAACTTCAGGTTTAGTGTCTCACTTATAAACAGAGTACATCATGATGGCAATGAAAGCTAAAATATCAAGTATATTCCTCTGTGTATCAATATATCAGACATATGTATTAATATGTCATCCTCATATCCATTTTGATGCATAATGGCAATGAAATCAAGTCATAATTTTTTTTCATCTGTGATGCTCCCATATGTGTTTATTGTATTGTCCCTGGGTGCCTCACAAATCCAGTCTAGATTTAGTGAGATCAGTGATTGCTCTGAGATTTTAGTCTGGAAAACATCCAAAGACAATTCGATAAGCCCATTGCTGGATGGCAGAAGAGACAGCAAACTACTGGCTGGTTGATTTACATGATAATGTGACTCACTTCCTCTCCCCATCCTCAAAAACATCTTAAAATTAAACATTTTAAATAGAAAATGAAGCCTAATATTGTAACTTCTTATGATTTTAATCCAAATACCTAGAATACCTAGAATACTTGGAATACCTAGAAATACCTGGAATACCTTGAAACTCTAAAGTGGCCAAGCTGTGAATGTGTGTGTGTGTGTGTGTGTGTGTGTGTGTGTGTGTGTGTGTGTGTGTGTGTGTGTGTGTTATGTGCGTGTGTGCGTGTGTGTGTTTGTAAGCTCTGTGGCAATCTGCCTCTCACCCAGTGAATGCTGGCATAGACTCCAACCCCCAACAACCCTGCAAGCAAGAGCAGGTAGAGAGGATGGATGGATGGATGGATATATCAGATGCATGTGAATATTTTTTCCAGAGCAGCTGTCAGGATTTTGTTTTGGAACTGAGAAGCAAAGACCAATGGCAGCCCAGCAAGTGCACTGACCAATCAGGAGTGCTGAGGGTTGATGCTGATGTGTCACTGAAGGTCAGCCATGATAATGAGAGAAAAATGAGGGTCGCTAAAGTCACCAAAATTTAGATTACAGCAGCTATAATTTATTCTGCTGCACATTACTATTAATTCAAACTAATGGATTAACACATATCAAAAGCTGCCATCCTTGCCATTCAAAAACACACCAAAAAAAAAAAAAAAAAAANAAAAAAAAAAAAAAAAAAACAAACACACAAAAAAAATAAAAATAAACAAAAAACAGAAAAGACAGCGTCCTTCTTTAATTTGTGGTTTTTATTATCATTGCCACAACACAGTTCTAATGATGCTGCCAGCAAAATAGTTGGAAAACATGTAATCTGTATGTGTGTTATATTTAATGGGTTCAAATATGCAAAAATCACCGGTATGTTCCATTAAGGTACGATAGCATATATTCACATACACATAAAGTACAAATAAGCACACTTACAGACTGCATAATCTAAACTTATTGTAAATTTCTTAGTATGTATTTATACTTTATCGTCTAATACTACATTTCATTTGGATGATTTAACAAGCATGATGGAGCTTCATACACAAACTCAGTGTTCAGATGCTAATTCTGATCAATACCTTGTGAGAGCAAATAATTTTCCTGCTTGATAGAACCATTCTGTGTTTTGCTTCCATAAATCCGTTCTGCAGACTGCAAACAGTAATATAGTAATATGCTGCATGTGAAAGGACATAATGGTGTCTTTAATAACTTTCTAAAGCATTGTTAATTGCTTATTGGCTGGTGTACCTCAGGTCTGTAATTAAATCATGAAAATGTCAATTGAAATGTCACAGTTGTCTACATTTGAAGTCTCTACATTCATTGATGACATCTTTTCTCAGAAAATATTAGCTGTTATTACTGTCATGGGAATGTAAATGAAATTTGAATACTAATCTTTTTGTGTTTATGGGTGTTTTGTGTTTGACTTCCAGGAGATGTCAGAGCAGATTTAATTTATTGCACAGACTGCTTAATTTGTATGTGGCAGACATATAGTATCTTCTGCTCTATATTTAACTAAATCCAGTTGAAAGCAATAGTTGTTCTCGCTTTTACTGCAGGTGATTAGATAAAAGAAGACGGTTTAGTCTAAGTATAGAAGGAGTAAACAAGAGCCAACAACCTGCCTGGTTGAAGAGTTCACAGGTCTGTATGTGCTCTGAATGTGGAAACACTTCCATTTGGTCCCACAGGAAGATGGAAAGCTTCATCTGTGTGACTTGGCTGAGGTTAGTAAAAGAAATATATTATTATTGTCTGTTATATCATGATCTTAGATAGACGCTTTCATTCACTGCAAAGTGTTAAAGGACCACCGGCCATTTTGCATGTTTGAGCCTAATATATTAAATTTTCATACATGTTACATTACTGACAATAATTTCCCAAAGGATAAAACCGTATTTCAGCTTTCCTGATATTTTGCAAAATCTCTTAATCTTTCAAAATCAAATATTCAAGCAATACACCCACCTTAAAAATAGATGTTTCACCTGCTAATAGTTACGCAGCCTTATGAAGTCACAGTCGTTTAAATTTTTCCATAAACGCAGGTCTTCTTTTGGGACTATATTCCCCGATGGAGACATACATTCACACTGCACTTTTTATTGTGCTTAAACGCTAAAATTATGTAACTTTGAAAAACCCTGAATAATACACGTATTGTTCGTGATGATGGATTACCTATCCCAAGAACGTTTCAAGTACCAACAACTTGATTTTAATAGTGTACCAGAATGAACTGAAACCAATGGTGGTCTGGAAGGTAGGAAAAAAAAATTTAATTCACTGTTCCAGTAGTATGCTTTGGGAAATGATTGCCAGTAATGTTACGTGTATGAAAATTGAATATATTAGGCTCAAACATGCAAAATGGACGATATGGTACTTTAAGCAGTTCTCAGTCTGTCTTTGTGAATGAAATAAAATGTAATTTTGAAACTGTGACAAAGCATTGCATAGCTTTGAAGTCCATGCCTGTTTTCTTTATGAGCTCCAATTTATTCTGATTAAATGGTCAATCAGACTATGACTCACTCTCAGTGGGACAGCGCTGTCAATATGAACAGGTAATAGGTAAACAGATATCAGAGTATCTCCACATCTTATCATGCATGTAGTGTACATTTCAGTTTATAAAGTCATGCAGGTCAAGCTGAGCTGAGGATAGATTATTTTGTGCTTGTTCAAATAAAATATCCAATGAGCTTTGACGGGTATTTCCCTGAACTTATTCTGGCTATTGCTGCAGTCCTGCTGTGCCTGTTTTTGTCTCCGTTGGCAGCTGGATAACACAGATCTTGTGGAGGATCTTTGGACAGTCATATGATCCCCTGGAGGAGCTGCAGGATGAATTCACAGAATGTTGTGAACTCATTTCTTTATAAAGTAACCACACATCTACACGAATGGAACAAAATATCTCACCATTATTCTTCAGACTTTCTCCAACATATTAAGGATGATAATAACCTCATCAATTTCCCCCCTGGCTTTGGACAAAGTAGGAATTAGGTGTCATATTAGGGGGAAAAAAGAAGAATGTTTTAAAGCATTGCTAACAATTTACTCCATTGAACCAGTGGTCCTCAAACTGTGGGGCATGTGCCATTGGTGATACTTGAAGCTCTCCCTGGTGGTACATGCTGCATGCCAGATGACTATGGAAGTATCTGCAGAGAATCAAAACTGTTGAAATGTATGGAAATTCTCTTATTGTGGCAAATAAATGAGATGCATGTTGTAAGTAGCAGCCTCTGCTTTAACCTGCATCGTTTCAAGGTCAATCCTGGTGCCAGGATCACACTGGGAAGTGGTCAGGGCTTTAAATATTTAGTGTTGTGCATGGATTTCACAGTAAGCTTATACTGATTTTGTTTCTTGTCATACATTTAAAAGCATTGAAAGCCAATGATTCGTTTAGAGAGAGAAGAAAGCACAAAATATTGTTTCTGTTGCATAGTAAATTCAGTAACATAAAATAAAAAAATAAACAATTGAAAGAACCAGTTATATTTGCCAAATCATTTTCAAAGACAAATAATTAATCAACATGCTAATCTCCAAGTACATACAGTATAGAAACAGCATTAACAGATCTATTATTAAAGGACCATACCATCCAATTTTGCATGTTTGAACCTAATATATTCAATTTTCATACATGTTATATTGCTGACAATCGTTTCCCATATTTCAGCTTTCCTGATATTTTCAAAAATCTCTTAATCTTTCAAAATCAAATATTCAAGCAATACACCCACCTTAAAAATCGATGTTTCGCCTGCTAATACTTATACATCCTTATGAAGTCACAGTTGTTTAAATTTTTTGATAAACACAGGTCTTCTTTTGGGACTATATTCCCCTGTGGAGACATACATTCACTCCACACTTTTTATTGCGCTTAAATGCTAAAATTACAAAACTTCAAACAAAAACCTGAATACACATGTTGTTTGTGATGATGGATTACCTATCCCAAGAACGTTTCAAGTATCAGCTATTTTAACAGCATATCAAACTGAACTGAAACCAATGGTGATCTGGAAGGTAGAAAAAAAAAACCCTCACCATTCCAGTAGTATGCTTTGGGAAATGATTGTCAGTAACATTACATGTATGAAAATTGAATATATTAGGCTCAAGCATGCAAAGTGGTCCTTTAATATCTTCTTACAAGGGCTGGTAATAAATTGCTTCTTTCTTTCTTTCTTTCTTTCTTTTTTTTAACCTGTCTTTATATATAGTTCTAGTGTGCGCATAACTGGTAAATATATATACATATATTTAAATGTATTAATACATGATGTATACACATGATAAATTGCTTATGATAACATATTTCAACTTTAAAAGATTCATGCATAAACACTAGAAAGGTGGTTTAGGATGAAACGAGACAATCAGTTTTCATATATCTCATTAATAAAATGGACAGGAACACACTCCTGTTGCACACTCCTGCTGAGTGAAAAATGTGATGAAAATAGCGTACAGTCAGTTTAAATGGGGCGTTGTTTTTGCAGTTGTTTTTTTTTTTTTTTTTTTTAATGCTCGGAATGTGCATGTGGCAACAAAATTCAGTGTTGAGTTTAGTTTTAATTGCATTTTTGCTGGAATATTTTCACAGGATTCAGCATGAGATTGATGATTAATCAAACAAGTCCTAATGCAAACAACAGACTCCCTCTGTTCTGGTTTTGGTTGTTATTGCTGATCACTGACCTATCTGATGATTTATACTTTACCTTTTAGGAATCTTATCAGAGAACTTTGGGTGTTTTCCTTGACTGATTGGATGCAGTGCTGTGCCTCTTGCTATTTCTGTATCATCCTTGAATCTCAATGTAAAAAAAAACTGAGAAATATTTACAGTATGTTGATACATTGCACTCCAAAAAGTGAGGAATATCTGCAGTGTGTTGCATATTTATTAAATATGCCTTGTGCATTTTATACATCAGCCTATATGAAAGTAAACACTATATTAAAAAGGAGAAACTAGCTTCATCATAGTTACAAATGATTTAACAGAGATTTGTCATTTTGGGGTGAATGCCAATTTTGATAAATGTTCTGGCTGGTCATCTGACTCTTGATATAAACCCAAATTGCAAGTGCATCTGCCCAAACACTGCAAAAACATCCTCCATATGGAAAACAGACAGATGGACATAGTCACAAATCAAAGGATAAGATGCACAAATACACACTACAGAAGGTCAACAAATACTGTTAATTACCATGCAAACCACGCCAACCTATAAAGTCTTTTGCATTTATTAATTATTTTATTCATCCCCTTGTATTTCACAATGTAACACTTGTTCCAAAAAAGAGAAAATTTCCATAAAATTCCATTGCTCAGTCACAAAGCAATGGGTTTTTATGGAAATTATGGGTTCTATTCAGTATTCAGTATGAATACTATTTAAAATAGCATTCATACTAAGATGAGATGATGCATATGGGGCAAAAAACGTAAAATGAAGGGATGTAGACAAAGAAAGGGGCTGCTTTTAAAGGCACACATTGCTTGAGCTAAGCTGGATACATTTGTGTGAAAGAAAGATAATAAACAAATGAAAGTGGGCAAATTCTGACCAAATATACTTTCTTTTTTTTTTTTTTTTTTTTTTTTTTTNGTTTTTTTTTTTTTTACTCCTGAAGGACCATTGATGCACCAAGGAGTGACTGATCGCAATCGGTACTTTCGCAAATGTATCTATTATTCTATTTGCCAAAACCCGCACAGTAGAAAGGAAATATAGGAGGCAGAGAAAAATTCTATTAGTTACACTGCCGAGCAGTGTGATCAACATTTGGTTAGTTTTTAAAATAGATTTTTATTCTAACAAAAGCTGAAGTACAAAATTACAGTTTGTCTTCCTGCCAACCCATTGCTATTGCTCTTTTCACCATGCAGTGCCAAAAGCTGCTGGTATAATGACAAATTTCTAGTGCTATTCTTTTCATGTCAGTTTTAGTTTGTAATGCAGGGTTTAATCATTCCATTCTTAAGACTTCAGGGAGGCTGAGAAAATGTAATTTTCATGACAGTCGTCAAAGTGGGTTTATCCAAAAGCACCAAATGACTCCATGTCATCTGTCTTTTGATTGTTGTAATGAGTAAGTGCATATCGGTCAGCTTCTTAGAAATATACGTCAAACAGCTTATTTTCACCTGGAAGACATTAAAAAAAAAAAAAAAATCAGGAGGCTGTATTGATCATGCTGGGCCCAATGGGATTTATGAATTAGTGCTCACCATCTCCATACGATTCCACAGCAAGAGCTCCCACCTCTCTGCAGCATATGAGGATTCATACAGTGACTGTGGGCTGTCAGCATTATCAGTATGCAGCACGCATGCCTGCAGGTCTGCAAATAACTCTGTGGCATACGCCAACCACCCCCCCACCACACGCTGCACCCCACCCCTTTGGTTGATCTGTACTTTATTGCTATTTATGAGTAATACATGGGCTTCAACTCAATCATTCCAGCCGACAGATGGAGTCGAGGGGTTGTGCAAATTTTTTCCTTACTAGCCATAAAATGTAATGAATAATTTCCAAACCTGCTGATGCACATAGAGCTGTTGGTCACATAGCTTCATCTGATTAGTTCCTGAATGTGTTATTAATAACATTACATGGTAACAGACAGATACAACACTTCAATCCCCTGTGTAAGACACCGGATTAACATTGAATAAAATGACTAGCACGTCACCTCTCATAATCTAAAATGATGTCAACCAAATACGATTCAAGCTGGTATTCCTAGCTGCCCTCTTTATACAAGGATTCAGTGCATCAATATAAATGGTCACTAGAAAATCGACCTACAGCCATCCTGAACCGTAATCCTCTGTAGTCTGCTGTGATTTCACCACAGAGATATGTTCGAGCACTAAGCTTACAGAGTCTTGTGGATCAATAATAGATTTTTTTTTTTTACACCACAGAGAAGGAAACTGTACACCTGATATACCTGATAGTAAATGATAATGATAATATCATTTTAGTGATATTAGATACCCATCCTCCCCAGAATGGGACTTAGGTCGACTTTTAGGAAGTTAAAGTATAGCCGACATAAAAGCTGAATGGGCGGGTCAGCATCCACTTGGAAAAAGGAGTTCCTGTGTGGACATAATTGATTACAGCATGGTCCTGCGGATCAAGAAAATCCATTAAACTCAGCTGTGTTTTATCATTTCTCAGGGTGAAGTTCTTTTGTTCAAGGTTGCATTTAAGTATTACCACTAAGCTTCTGCAGGCTTATATTATTGTGTTGAAATAGAAATGGACACTGGTGCAACTGAAGTTATTATAGTATTATTATAGGTATATATCATCAGATTTTAAATATATATATATATATATATTGAAATCAGAACATACAGTATGAAACTATGCAACTATATCAGCATACTTTTTATGCGCACAAATCCAAACATGAAGACATATGGAAAAATGCGCAAACACACAAATAAGAGCAGTAGTTAAATACAATTTGATGAGTGTGAGACAACCACATTAACAGTTACAGATTTAAAAACATGCAAGATCAGTCTGATGTTACAGAAATAATTATAACACTCTACACTGCTATAGTGTTTTCAATTGCATATTTTATGTATTATTAATTCAATTACATTTTACTAGAAATATCTGTTTTATTACCTGAATCTTCCAAGTAAAAATAATATGTTTGTATTAAACTAGAGGTTTTTTTTTTTCCTCCACTGCAGTAAAAGTTGTTTGGCACTGACTCAGCCACTTAATATGCATGTATTTCCACCTACTGGCGAAATGATAATACTGCACATCATCCTCATCCTTTACTTTTCATCTTATCATATAAATCTAAATTACTGATGCAAAATAGAGATCCAAGCAGATATGAGACATGCATTTTAAATTTTAGCATATTTATATAATAGATTGCAGTCAGTGGAGCATATCTCTGGCAGCCTCTGGGTTTATAGCTGTTATAAAAACAGGCTGTTTCTGCAGGCCTGTGCTGATTTGTGTCTCTGTTCTCACGTGTTCCTCAATGTAATTTCTCCAATATGTCCTTTTTGATCTATGCTGCAAATTTTCTCTCAAGCAGAAAACACAACATGCAAACCATTCTTGTAGTGCGTGTTAGATTAAGTCTATCATCTAAACCTGGCATGTTCAGCTACTGGGAGTAAAATAGGTGGTGCCTCCCCCCTCTTGTGGTTTGATGTAATATTACATTTGATTACACTTCGACCTCTCAACTGTGCTTGGTCATTAACACAAGCTTTCAACAACCATATTGATGCTGAAAGTTAATTTTCATAAGAACAATGTGAGTTTATGTTAGTACTGAAGAAATCATGCACAGCCATTTCCAGATCCTTGAGTGTTATACCAGGTTATGTGCTATACGGCTCAAGAAAATGTTTGAGAGGAGGGAGAAAGAAATCAATGTCAGGATTGAAGTGGTTGCCTTATTTCCTTTGGAGTGCAGTGTATTGCTGATTGTGCGTTCAGACCCATTCAGAACTAAGATTGCCTCTCCTCTTTATAGGCAGCTCCAGCTTGGATTGACTATCAGTCTCATGGTGCTGGTAAAAATAGCTTTATTCTCAACAGGCTGGATTTAATTTAGCAGACCTGTGTTTCCACAGTGATAGCTGATGGGAAGAAGCATATTCATAAAGAAGACTGACATTGTAATAATTGTATAGAAGATTTTCTGTTTTCTCTCATAACTGCAGGTTGCAATCTCAATGATCACTATAGCAGAAAACACCATAAGCATCCTGCATATCCTATCTCATATCTGTGTGAGAGTTTGTATTGTTTGCATGTATTTCCACGGTTTTCTGTACATTTCTTACATTACTGTGGGATGTGTTTTCGTCTGACAGTTTAGACAAGTATTCAAAATAGTGAATGTTTCCCCATGCGTTCAGAATTTTCTTCTTTAATCTCCTTTCAGGAAGCTCCCGGGCTTGGCTGCAAAGCATGGGTGGCTGAGTGAGTTATGGTATGCCAGCTCCAAGGGAGGTTTGAGAAAAATGGATGAAAGAGAGGATTTCACCCAAGAACACGCTAATAGTGAAAACTTATCACACTGCTGTGCAGACCAAGAGGAGCTCTCCCAAATACTTACCACATATGAAAAAGCAATAATTCTGGAGAGACAGCATCCTGCAAAAAGGAAGCATTAGTCAGTAAAAACAGTAAACAGCAGTCAAAGGTCAAAGTGTTTTCACTGGCAGTGAAAGGATATGCAAGATCTCAGATTTATTCTTCTTCACCCTCTTGAAAACCTTGAATTGATGCCCTTCTTCACCACTCCTGTGTATATCATTGGGTTGAAGCTTTATAGGATGAAATTTGTCAAAGTCAGTGGAGCATTGTGATGAAAGCTTTGTGAGGGAATTTCAGCCGCCAGGGTCCATGCAAAGTGCTTATTTTTCACTTGACTTTTAATGAAAATTCTCTCCAGCTAGTTTGGTCCAGACAGTCTTAATATAGTTTTAGCCTTTGCTATTTATACTATCTGAATTGGCTGGTGCTGTCTGTTGAATGGGTTATGAAAATTCCAAAGCTTGTTTAGTGTCTAAAGCTTGTTTAGCATGCTGAGAAGTTGACGAGGCCAGGCATCTATTCATCCCCAGAGACAGATTCACATACATATATTCAATTTGTATTTGTTTCATCCGTTATCTGTTTCAAAAGTGATTGAGTCAGTGCCTCCTCATACACCATAATCACCAAATAATTTATGTGTTGTTATCAAGAGGCGGATAATGGAAAAGAAAATAAATCCAAATCTCAGCTTTGTTAGGCAAGCACATTCCAAAGACATGCCCGGCTGTTTATTAGAAAGCAGAATACATATAAATAGAAGGTAAAACTCAGAAGCAACACTGTATGTGATACTTATTCATGTGATTACATTTGTGGTTTCTTACCTGTGCTATGTCATTGTGTTCAGATGACTTCACACACCCAAGGCCAGTCATTTATTTACAATCACCCAGCACATTACTGCAAATGGCATGGCTGAGACCAAATGTGATGTCCTGTGCCACTCCAACAGCATAGTAGAATGAACACACTCCATTGCCTATGCCTTACCACCTCCAGGTAGAGCACATGATATACAATTGACATTAAGTCACTACACTGTAAATGGACCACAGTAAACACATTCATGATTGCAGCACAATAGCCTTCCTTCATGATAGACGTTTCACCATCAGAATTCATTTTGCTGGCAGAGATTTGCTGGAACGGTTTCAGGCTGCAGGTTTGATGGAGCAGACAGAAGCTAGAATACATCAGGATAGCTATGATCAATAAAATAACATTAGCACTTACTGCACTATGAGCTGTCCTATTATCATGATTTGGATTCATTTTTAGACAGTGTTCAATCTGCCACTGACACACTGCAGCTTATTGGCTGAATCTTTAGTAATGTGTAATTTCGTTTCCAGGTGCAAAATGTTGAGACCATCTCCTTATTTTCTTATTAAATAATTAACATCTCAGCCTTTTTTGATGTATTTTAACTGCAGTTTCATTGAGGTATGCAGCTGAGCTCCAGGCAGATTTTATGACACATCACTGACTGAAAACCCAGCATTGTATTTTAAAGTGTATTAATGCTTGGTTTTATACTGTACAATAGTTATCCCTCATTATTCCAATCTACTAATAGAAACACATGCTTTTTAATACCATGACCAAGTAAATATTGAGGATGTACTTTCTCTCCCACTCATACCTCTGGCTATTGTATCTGAATATAAACTTTGCTTCACTGCTGCTCAACATTCCGGTGGTTCTCCTGACCACTCTGCCATTAGCAACTTTGCATTTCAGTGCAATGCAGGGAGGAATGTAAGAGGAAGAATATAAGCCTATGACTGAGCCTACCGTGTCAGTGTTATTTCTTCTGCTCCTCATGCTTCGATGCACAAAACCCTGATATGCAAAGAACCAAACTGAAATGCAAAGATTCAGCAAGTGTCAGTGTTTTAACTTTTCACATCTCTAAATAGTGTAGCTTTTCAAAGCATTTTAGTAGTGTTACATTTTACATTGTTATGGTACATACATGTAGTGATCCAAAGCTTATTACAAGACCTTGTACTTATTACTTTATTTCACTAAATCATTTTTCAATTATGCCTCAATGCTTCCAGCATCAGATCAGTAGCACTATAACATGATTGTAACTGTCACCATTATATATATGTGTGTGTGTGTGTGTGTGTGTGTGTGTGTGTGTGTGTGTGTGTGTGTGNACCATTATATATATGTGTGTGTGTGTGTGTGTGTGTGTGTGTGTGTGTGTGTGAGGTATCTCAAAAATGTCTCAAAATACAGTTTTAACAGATTCCTGCTAGCCCATCAGGACAGTTTTGGTCTTGGCATAAATTGCTTTTACCATCTCAAAACAGTTGTACATCATTCACTTTGGTAAAAAAAAAAAAAAAAGNAAAAAAAAAAAAAAAAGTGCATAATTAGATTTAAAAAAAAATGTAATCATTATATTATTCAGAATGACATCAGTTCTGTTCTCCTAGTGTCACTAAAGATGAAGCAAGAGAAGAGTTAGGGACTACAAAGTTTGATGATAATATTCAACTGCAGCCACACCCTGAAATAGCAAGTTATGAAACAACCATACACACACAACACCAAGTATCATTTACATGATCAAACATGTACAAACATGAAGCAATAGAAAAACACAGACTTGGAAAACAGGTATTGCAATCTAAATTCCCATCAGCAGGACCTGATCTAGTGTTAACTGTGGCTGTGAGAAGCTGGGGCTTGTCATATTTTAGTGAAAACAAATAACATTTTCAGCCTGGCTTTTAAGAAATATAGCTTGCCTCTCTCATCTTAACTGGGAGACTATTCCAATATGTGTTAGCTGCTGGCATTGAACCATCTTACTGGCATCTATCTGGCATCATAGAACCATCTTGTAATCATGGGGCAAAAGAGAATGTTAACCTAATTAATAGATGATACACCTTGAGGTCACATCCCAGCATCAACTCAACACATGAATCCTGGATAGGTCACCAGTCTCTTAAATTTGCATGCATTTGGACAGTGGAATGAAATCATTCAGAACACCTTCATAAACTCAACAACACACTGTGAAAACATGCAGACTCCTCACAGAAAGGGACTGAACCCCAGGAACCCACTGTGTGAGATGCTAACAAATAAACCCCACATCAGCCTATGCATTTTGTAATAATTGGGATATTTAGAGGCAAACATTGTTTGAATTTGGATCATTTCAGTTTAGGAAATCTGAGGGCTAGTTTGTAATGCATATATAAAGTTCAGTCTCATCAGCATAGCAGTAGAAATAGAAAATGAATGCCACATCTTTGGAAAATTTCACAAAGAGGTGACATAGATTTGAAACAGCACAAACCCAGTACAGACGTTTATGGTGCACCAGAGTCTGAAGTCATATGCTCCAGAAATTGCCTGGTATCCATGGAAGCAGTAAATCTTTAAACACTGATTCCTTGTTATATCTTGTTATTTTCAGTTTCAAAACAAGTTCATTTTTGGTGTTTATTTTGATATTAAAACTGGTAATGGGACTTTAAGAATCATTAATGTAAAAATCACTTTGGAAATCTGTTTGTAAAAATTGCCATCGGAGAAATTGCTTTTAGTAGTTTAATGATTTTTTTTTAACTTACTTTGAGCTCTGCCACATAAATAGCAGATTATTTGTGCTTTTTTTCTTCCTTTTCACTTCCTATTACTTAAAGCTGATCTGTGCTCACTGTCATATGACCCTGTTTACAATAAACTGTAGTGAAGTCTTCTTGCAGCCAGAAACACAAATGGTGGTGTATGGGGTGAAAATCAGTTGATGCCTATTGATTCTTTGTAAAAACAAATAAATAAATAAAATAAAAAAATCAAGATATTTTTCTATGAAAATTGGTTAAAAATTAAATGAATATGAAAAAAATATTACTGTAATGTAAGAGTAGTGTGTTTTAGTTCTGCTTTTTTAAGGCATTATGGAAAGGACTTATCTTTCAAAATTAAATGGCACGTGCTGAAGAGTGAAAGGTATTTATTATGAAAATTGTGTTGACTTAATCTACTACCTGCTCATAACCCCCAGCATGCACACGTGCACACGCACATACAGAGAGAGAGAGAGAGAGAGAGACTGTGGTCAGTTATATTTGCAGCTGTAATATTCTAGAACAGCAAGAGTAAACTGCCTCTCAAAACACCGCCTTCTTTATTCCACAATATTTAAAATATTGTGTGTCATTCCTCTCCAGTTTGCAGTTTTATAAATAAGGAGCTCACTAGCTGCAGCATTATTGAGTAGCAAATTCAGTCAGTATTCGTTTTTAGAGTAGCTTTTTATATTATTCAAATGCAACCTTATGTAAGGTTGCATTTGAAGAAATTGTCCTCACTGTCAGTATAAAGAGCTGTCGAATCAATTCTCTGTTGGCTTAGATGAGCATTACGTGATAGTGGAGGCAGACCTAGACATCTGTCTGAATACATTTTTCATAAAGAAGCCATCCTTGTGGGGAAAATCCCTCCAATAGTGTATTAAACATTTACCACAATCAGTGCAATGAAGTTTTGCAATCAGCAAGAAATAATCAAAGGCACACTCTGCAGCCTGAGAAAAGAGCCAACCAAAGCTCTTTGCATTCATACAGGAGACCTCATGCTGCAACACCAAGGCTGGCTGCAGACATCTTTAAGAGTTCTTAGCTTTCATTGCTGCTTCTTCTCAACTCCTCTCATCCTCTTTTCCCTGTTTTTAATGTTACTTTATCACTTTCACTCTGCTCCTCCACCCACTCCCTCTCTCCAATTCTGCTAAAATGAAGCTGGGTCATTCTTCTCATTCCACTTGTTATTCTCATCTTTTCATGCTTAATGGTTTCATTTTACTTAGGAGAAGACACATTTTTGGATAAGCTGCATGATATTTGTCACAGGCAGGCTTGTCACTAGATAACCTTGGTAGAGTATTTTAAATGAAGCAACAAAAGCTCTCTCACAGATGGAACTGCAAAGTGACAGCGTGTTTTATTATCACTTTGTATTGTGTGTCTGTCAAAGCTATAGTCAGCTGTAGTTACACTCTGGAATTAATTTGTTTCTGTAGCAGTCCAACTCACCATAGATGTGCTGTTACAGACTGGATGACAACTCTGTCACAGAAAATGTAAACCAACAGGGTTCAGCCAGTTTTCCTGGACAGAAATCTCTTCTTTCATTTCATGTAATTTGTTACCATTAAAATGTAACTAGATGAGTTTTTGATGGAAGTTCACTAATTGAGATCTCATTTTGCAGCACACCTCATTATTGAAACCAATTATTACACACTTCATCACTGCTAGGACCGTAAGGCATTTAACCTATATCAAGCATTTGAGTTGTGCTCAAAGTTGCAAATTGAATACATGATGCTTGTCATATTCTTATATGAGCTTGACCTTGTATGTTTTGATGTATATGAAATCATTGATGAGCTTATAATTCAGTAATTAGCCATAACAGCCTCTTCATCTTTCATCAAGTGAATATTGAATCATGATGGAAAATCTTTAAATCCTTCCTGTGTTTGTTGGTAGGTTATTGAACACTGTGACATTTTTCAGTTTTCCCCTGCTGAAGTCATTAAACATCAACTCATGACTCCATCAACTGAAACCTCTTGCCATGTAATGACATTTATCAGTATACAGTGTCTCAGCATAGAAATATAACCTCCCTTGTGGTATGATAAGGAAATCAAGTGTTCAGAATTTTTTTATTTTTTTTATTTAAAAATACCAGTCTATTGTTTTTATGCCACATGAGAATGTATCTCCTCTCATAAAATACCATGACATTTCTATAATGAAAGCTTGGGATTCCTTGTTATTGGCAACATTGACGGGTCAAAATAGAAATCCATAAACCTCTTGTGACAGTGCATTAAAGTGGACATATCCCCATGATTTATTAGACATGTAGCTGACAGATACCCAGTGATTGTTTACTGTGGTGGACCCTGGCAATGACTGGGTGTTTATTGCTGTCTGGTTCAGCTGTATTTCAACTTTGTATCTCACTCCTTACAGCCATCAACATCACGTTCTCAGCAACCACACACTGCCAGGCAAGCTGTGCTTGTTTGTTGCTGTACTGCAGCACAAAGCCGCTGGGTTTGCTTGATGCCATCACTTCAAACTCTCGTTTTCAGTCGCAGGTATGTTTACATTTATAGGGAGAGCACTGGATCCTGCTCTGGGTAATTCATGTGTAATTATCCATCACTCTTTAACGATCAGCATTTTTACAAAATTCCCTTGAGGTTTGTAGCTACTCTCAGAGGGAGAAAACTGCTGTTCTCATCCATGTAGATATTGGCAAATAGTAAGCAAGAAAAACATTCAATGCTTAATCACTTGAGTCGCATTGGTAATTTGTTTATTTACTATTTCGGTTGGGATTTTTGCATATCAGTGGATCTGCTTCTCTTGAATTTTGTATTCATTATTCAAAACACAGCCATCTTTGCAAGAACTATTCCTTGGATTTTAAAGCCCTGAAGAGCAATGGAGCTTTGCTGATAAAAACGTTTCACTCGCTCTATACCTTATTATCCATTCAAATCACAGCAACATATCAGGAGAAAGTGACTGACAACAACTCAAAATGGCAAACTACAAATAAACTATGAGCGAGATACTGGTGCTGACAACCCCCCCACCAGGAGTTTTTACATCGGAAAGAATCAGTGTCAGGTGGATGGAGCATTACTTCCTTCCACTGCATTTTCTGTGATGTGTGAGAATTTTTTGCTCTCAATGACCCATGCTTTCCAATGTATCAAAAACAGAGGCATGGTTGACTACACACAGAGAAAAGCATTACTTCCCCTCTTTTTCCAGTGTTTTGATGCCTGAAGAAGACTTATGTGGTTCTACAAAGGGGAATACATTGTTTATGTCTGGAGATATTTGAGGTAATGCATAAACACACCAGTAAACAAACATGCATTCTGGTGGTATCAGTTCTGCCTGAACTGGAGGCAAGGGGGAAAAAAAATAACAGCATTTTAACAAGCCATCATCTGACATATCATCAGCTGCATCTAGAGTGGGAGGATGTGCTCATTGAATTGCTACACCTCTGCTGCTGCATTCAATAAAGAGTGAGTCAAGCTTAGACAGCGGTAGCTGGTTTGATAAATTTTTATTAAAGTAAAGATGGCGTAAATGGGACTGTGGATGGTCTAGTATTCTCATTGTCACATCTATTCATCTCCTGTGGATCACCGCAAGCCAGTCAGGTCATCATGACGTCATGGTCCTCTGCATCATTAATACTGAAAGGTCATTTCCCCCACTTGGAAGTCATGTCTATCACATGCAGGGTTCAATTTCCAATTTGCCACAAGACTGCCTGGGTCATTCTTACTATTTATCTGGTAAAATACCTATCACTGTTATAAAATTCCTGTGGAAATTAGCTGACCACTTACTTTATTGTTTCACATAGGTCTTTGACTTGGAGGAGCACCATAATGTACTATCCATCATCTGCACAATATTGCTACCATAGGATATCATACATTTTTAAAAGACAGAAAGAAAGTGTTATGAATTATAAAACTTAAATGTTTTTGTTATTTTCCTTCATTTCTCTAGTAAGGGAATATGTGTGAGAGTGAAAGTGGATTGATCATGTGTTTGCACATTAAAGGTTTTAAAATGCACCACTAAATGAAAATAAGAAATGTGAAAATCTGTGTAATATGCCCCCTTCAAAATAAAATGTACTGTATAATCCATGCATTTTACAATCAAATCCTGCATTGACTCTATGTATGTCATAGGTTAAGCATAGAAAACACATTACGCTAGCTCAGTCTGAAACTATGTGAAGCTAAGTTTTGGTCTTCAGTCATCTGTGAGTCATTAAAATTGGGCAGTCTAAAGATTAAGTTTCAGACCCATATCTACATTAGGTTTCACACAGTATTGTTTGACTCCTTGGAAACAACAAGCAACAACAAAAATGTGAAGATTTTAAAATCCTTGAGGCTTTCTTGTAGTGCTCTAACTAGGAACCTTAGGCTATGATGGTTACTATAGGGGCATAATTATTTTCAGATCCATCCAATAAATCATGCTTCTAACCAGCCCTCATCAGTGCATTCAGAGTCTTCTGTACCTGTTTCACTTGGATTTATTTCAATTGCTACAAAACCCTACAAAAGCCCGAGGACATATAAGATCATATAACATACTGTATATATAACATATAACCAGTTCTCTGTGCACGTAATGTACTTGGCTGCCAGAGGTCACAAGATTTTGAAATACAAATTGTGACATGCACATGTCCTTTAGCACCTTATTAATAAATTATGATATGCTGTCTTCAGCTGTTTCAGTGCTGGTAAAATTCTGACCTTATGCATGCTTAGCACTTACACCAACCAAGAGTACTACATATCTGTTCTAACCACACATGAATCCTTTAGGTTTAATGGCCTACAGTGTAAAACAGTCGTCCCAAAAGCTTTGGAGGGTGTCCGGACCTGTGACTCATTAAAGCTTTGAATGCATTACATTATGTTTCATTTTGGGGCTTCCTCCACATTCTTCACCTTCCTTTTAGCCTGAATCCCACTTGGAAAGCAGGAAATTAGGGCAGTTGCTCCCTGGAGAATTTTGGAATAAAACAAGGTTTCTGGAGTAGTGACTGTACTGTGAATGAGGAGAATGTTTGCAGTCGGCAGTTAGTTGCATATCAGTCAGTAATCACTGACTGTGTAAAAATGATTATAAGCACACAACTGGCAGCACATAAATTAAATATATGTGGTAATGAAAGCAATACAGCTCTAAGTTGCCTGACAAAACACTATGAAATGTTACTCAAGCAGTTGAGCACAGATACAGGTTACACAAGCATATTATTTAGTTATTTCCTGCCCCTTCTAAAGCCAAGGTCAGGTGGTGCACATTCACACTAACTACAACAAAACAGCAGGTAAACAATATGATACCCTGATTCAAGCCAGCAGGTGGAGCTCAACAGACTGCCAACAATGAGTTTCCAGCAGTTGAGTCATGGGAGGACTGGAGACTATCTCAATAGTCCAGTCAGGTGATAAGACTGCCTTCTGATGCTGCGACATCCTTGAATAATATTACATCATATCCTGATACCTGATCGTAAACATATGTGATCTCTCCTCTCAGGGGACTTGTGTTAATCCGACACGCTAACTGCATTGTAATGTGTTTTTTCCCCAATAAACTCATAGGGCATGACTGCCATTGATGATAATCATGAGTCTCACTAGTCTAATCATTTTACTTTCCACCCCTTGGGTTTTGCTGTGGATGAGTGAGGTCTACATTGCACCATAGTCATGACTAATTATGGTGGGGAAGTAAATGACCTTTTTCAGGCTGCAGGTGACATCATGCGGCTCTACGGACAGCTGTCAGGATGAGTCAAGTGCATGTGGGCAGACTGGAAGTAGCTGTGTTCCTTATATCAGCAAACAAAATACTTTGCTGTGACTTTCAAAATACAGTAAGCTGTAAGATAACTTCCATACATTCACATTTACTGTATAATATGTCATAGAATCATTTTGCTCTAACTTGCTCTAACTCTTGTCATAGAATCATTTGTTCTATAATTGTGAAAGAACTGACCCATGGCTTACTTGTGACTGTTTTTCTTAGCAGGTTGCCAATTGACATAAAATTATTGTGTTTCCTGAATAGAAATATGAAACTAATCTATCACTTACCATAAAGATCAGAAAAAAACACTTCATAACATAAGAGTCATTTTTATGTTTTGGAAGGTGAAATGGTGAAACGAATATGTTTCAGCGGCTTCTTATTCTCTCGACCCACCGCCATGTTCCACACTGCAGATTTGTGTGTGCTCAATTATACATTCAGCGTGTGACAAACATGTGCACCTCCTCATTATGAGAAGGAATTATTTATAGCGTGCTGTGCTCTTCGCATTTGCCGGCACAACAGGTACAAAAAGATGGAGTTCAAGGACACCTAAACTTGTCCTCCCAGCAAGCTGTTACTTGGGCAAACATTCATCATTCAACCCCACAACCACACCATGTCTAATACTCCTTCACCACTGAGGAGGATTAATCAAATAAACAAATCTGAGTTATACTTCACATGTAGGAAGTTTTCTGTTCTTGACTGAATTGAACATTCAATTCAAGACAGTTGATTGATCTATCTCCCTGGAAAGTAATAAATCTATTAAATGCATGACCCTTCAGTTTTTGCACTTACCTCTGCAAATTGTTATTGCAGAGAAGATAATCATATTCTGAGGCCTTTATTGAGAGATTCATAAGTATTTGTTCACTAATTCTCTTCAGGATTGTAATTCATGCTGCACTAGCACAGCTTCTAAATTAACACCTACTCCAGCCAACTAATAAAAGTGTGTTGTACTTGCTTGCAGAACAAAAACGGCATTGTGTTTTTTAATCTTCTCTTTAGCCTCCTCAGATTGAAGATGAGGGTCTCCTCTTTTATAACATTTTTTCTCTATATATAATTGGAATTATGGCCTATGTGCTTGTACAAGCAATACAAATCAAATTTCATATTTGATTTTACTTTACTTTATTGGATAGACTAACTCTTAGCCAATCCTGAGTACAAAAATTATGTAGCTTGTGAAAACTAAATTACCAACTTGCAGTACCATTCCAGTAACTTTAGATGTAAATGAAATAGAACATGTGGATGCAGTTTATAGAGACAGGGTAGTTATTGTGTGCATGTGTGTGTGTGTGTGTGTGTGTGTGTGTGTGTGTGTGTGTGTGCGCATGCATGTGTTTGTACCTGCTTGAAGTGGGAAAGCAGGGGGAGGGGCACCTGGCCTCTTCATATAAAATGTTTATGGCTTTCACATTTCATTAAGCCTGAACAAAAATCCTTGGCTCTTGAATCTGTTCAGCAAATTTCCTGTTGTTATTTATCAGTTTCACAGCTGCAACAAATCATCCAACAAAGGTGCTACTACAGCATACTGATCAGAGTTTATATTGTTTAGTTTAAATGTCCTGGACAGGTGTTATCCCAGCCTTGTTTGGTGACCTGATCCAACCTGAGATCAGAACATTCTTGACCTTTATACTGTAGACTTTGTGGCAACAAACCAAAGATATAACCTGCTTGCTTGTGTACTCAGTCCTGTGTCAGCTGGAGCCTGTTCTTTCTGGTGTGCACTGCTATTTTTTAAATCAATTTTAGTGGGATCTGTGGGGTCTTCTCTTACTTTAATTTACTTGAAAATGTGAATAAAACATTTGAATCCATGAATACACAGCATTCTCTTAGGGTAGGCACATACAGTATGAATACAATAAAATACAATTTCTCAGGAGGAATGTAATTGAACTGTTCTACATTTTATGCACATCTGTGCAATATAAAAGTAAAAACATTGTATATGAAAGAATTTATTTTATTTTTCAAAAGCTGCTGTATAGAAAACTCATGACAGAAATGCAGATAAATGAAATAAAAGCAAGTAAGAACAAGCAGAAAGTTCAGCATATGGGACATATGGGTATGGCAGTTTATTTGAATGAGTGTGTGTGTGTGTATGCATGTGTGTGGATATGAGAGATGTAACACACAGCAGATAATAAACAGACTGAATTGTAAAAGACTGTAGAGAAAAAACAAAGGGAAAGGAAATGTTTGATTGATAGCAATAAAGATGGATTATAAACTGCTAAAGACTTTCTAAAATGAAAATGTAACATTTCTTCTTAATGGGCAATAACACATTGTTTCAGAAAAATCCTTCCCCTAAAGTATATTCTGGTGAAACATGTCATGTGAATAAGAATTATGATGTTATTGTCAACTGTGCCCCAGTGGACCAATGGAGTCACACCAATACTGGGATAACAGGAACAAGTTTTCTGATTAATTCTAGGTGTTGATTTGTGACAGCTGGTACAGATGGACATTAATGGAAAACAAAGCACAAGTAACAAAATCAATTCAATTTTCCTACAACAGTAAAGAGGTAAAATCCCTAACCTCGGGATGATTCCCATGGTTACAATATGTTGCTTTGTCTATTGCCTTGACCCAATTATGGCAAAATTTATCTTGTTCAAATAAAAAAACTGGCCTAAAGAGAAAGAAATTACTATAATAAACTGTTTTCATACTGCTGAGTCAGCATCATCTTAGTTACGCATTAGTGGTTGTTGCATGTTTCTAACCTATTTGTTACTGTACAGCACTTCTCTTAATGTATTTAAGCGGCCCAACATGGAGAGCTACATAGAAGAAAATATGTTTTTGTCAGGGAATTAGACCCAGGAGAAGACGGCTTTCACTGAGAAATTAGAAATGACTATCCCTTTTACATTCTGACATGTTAACAGGTGAAACGTTGAATTTTATGGTGGGTGTATCACCATTTGATTTTGAAAGATTAGAGGATTTAGCAAAATAACAAGAAAGCTAAACTTTTATGTTTTGGAAAATGGGTGTCAGTAATATATGTATGTACAGTAATATATATTCTTTTGTTTTGCACTTATTATGATGAGTTGAGAGGATTAATGTTTGAGGAAATGGTTGACCAAGATCTGGAGAGATTTTGGTGGACTGACTATAGAAAATTGGAATGGCTGTTTGGTTTGGGGGTTTTTAAGTTAGCTAATTTTGTTTCCAAAGCCTGGAAGAGAAGGCAAAAGGGCTTATTTCTTTAATATGTTTAATGACTGTAATGTTTAAAGAAGAAATTCTTATTTGCTCTTTTTTGTTTTCTTTGATGTAATATAATACCACTGTATCTGTACAAATTGTATTATATCTGGTATGTACCTAGTGTCTTGTAAGCCCATGTGGGCATAATCTATGTATGTATGTATGTATGTATGTATGTATCTATCTATCTATCTATCTATCTATATAATTCATTTTTACTTCAGTGTACATATGTATGTACATAGATAGATAGATAGATAGATAGATAGATAGATAGATAGATAGATATGCATGACACTGAAATAAAAATGCATTCATTCATTATATGCAGGTAGAATTTACTCGGCTTAAACATGCAAAATCATCGGTATGGTCCTTTAAGGTAAAGTAACACTGACACAAACGTGATTTTGTTTTTCAAGGAACATTATTTTAATATCAGGAACCCACATGACACAGCTTGTACAGGCCTATCCAAAGTTAAATTCTTCAGAAAGAGTAAAACTGGAATCTCAGCTTGCCCTGGGTTTTCGTCACATATTTAAGGTTTATGAAAGCAACAATTAATCCTTATATGGACTCAGGGTGAGAACCACACCTGTTTTGCTGGCTTGCTGCGTCCTGTGGTCGCCCTGCCCTAGCTGCTCTAAATCCAGGAAGTCGGTCACCGCCCAGCCCCCCTCCGCCTCACCCATTGTTGGGCTACTGGCTACGCCGTCGAAACAATCTTTACCGAAACTTTCCAGGTAGCTCTTGAAGAGACATTGAAGCTTAAAGTCTTGTGGCTATTTTTACTTTTTGATTTTTATTTCGAAAGGTAAGATCGTGTAAATTCAACAGTGAGGATCAACAAGTTAAAGCGAGTGTGTGTAAAAGGTTGGAAAACTTCCGAAGCGAGGAATTCTGTAATTCCCTATCCACCATTTTGAACTTTGACTCAAGTTTTTCGAGTGGACCGTTTCGGTAAGTTTATAACGCCATTTTTCGACTTTATACTGACAAAATGTTCGTACGTTTGTTTGTAAAATAATAAATTGAACAGCCTGTTGAATTTACGTTAATTGAGCTTGTATTTCTATTAAAGCTAGCTAACGTAGCTCTTGTTAGTTGTGTAGGTTAGCTACTTGTCTTGTTTGGTATGGCAGGTAACATTCAGTAAGTTGATGTTAACAGTATGTGAAAATAAGGAAAAATCCACGAAACATGGCTAAACTCATCCAGACAATAAGAAAGGGGTGTTTAAAAGGTTTCATCGCACATAACTGTGTACCTTACTGGTTATAGTTCCCATTAATGGTAGTTGAATGAGTAAACTAATGTAGTTAGCGTTAGCCAGTTCAGCTGGCCTGGTGTTCGGCCCAACCTTCCAATAGTTGTAGTTGAACACACCTGAAACTTTGATAACGGTTATCTTGGCATGGATCATAATCAGGTTTTCTCCTCACGGCTTTAACGTTTTACATGGGATGGAAAACGTTGTTTGAGGTGATAAATACTTGTAGATTAAAGCATTAGTAGATGCAATAGAACTGCCGATAAAATGTGTAGCAACTGTACCATTATTCATTTAGAATAACTGCAAACATTTTTTTATAGAAGTGGAAAGGTGATCATAGATTATACTAGTTATAACCCATCCAGATTCAGATATTAAACAAAGATTACTGAACAGGAAAGCAGAGCCTCCTGTTAAATACCGTTTTTATTTTAAAACCAGTCAGGTCTCATTCAAATGCAGCACGTTCAGCATTTGTAATTTTTCAGTCTTCTGTTCACTTGACAGAATAAGGTTCTTGTTAGTTATTACAACACAGTTCACACAGTAAGCTGACCAAGTTTCAGATGAAGCTATTCAACCCCAGGGCTTGCTGATTATCCTTGCCCCTACATGTTTGATAGCTAATCAATGGAACTGCAGTCCCTGCCTGAAAAGGGAAATTGAAAATGGGCCAGTGTTACCGTGCTCTGACACTGGCAGTCAATCTGTGAGAGTTACAGTAGTACTTCCTTTAACAAGGACCTGAATATGATGACTACAAGATAGAAAAAGTTTTAGTCACTATTTGGCATATCTTATATTAAGTTTCTGTTGGGCAGCTGGAGTACTATTTTTATTGCTGCATCTTTTTAAAGTATAAAAACCAACCATGTCTACCACACAGACACAAATGTCTTATAGATCTTAAAATATTTGTGCTTGTGTGTGTGCTCATTGAATCTGAAGATTGGTTTTGACTTGAGACACATCCATTTAATCTTTATCTACTTCTTGCTATCTCCTATTTTTTGCCCCCAGAGTTTGAGAGAACATGACAACCATCAACACACCCAACATCAACTTTAAGTGGGACCCCAAGAGCTTAGAGATTCGTACTCTGGCAGTGGAGAGGCTGCTGGAACCTCTAGTTACTCAGGTAATGCATATACAGTGTGCATTTTTATTTAGAATGACAATGAATGATAAAATAGCTCTTGTGTGGCAGTGGTGCAATTTTTTTTGGGTACAGTTGCACAGCAACACATTATTTTAAATTTGAGGCCTTCATAAGACCGTAGCAGAGCTGATATTAGTTGTAGAAACATACAAGCTCCTCATCTGCTATATTAATAAAATATAGCAAGTGACATCACATATTAAAAGCAGCATTATTCCTTGTGTCACTCATTCAGGGTAATTGTTCATGCATGAATACATTCTGCATTATTATTTTTTGAGGCTATATTATAGCAGCGTTGGACACTTTGAAAACATATATTAGCACAGCTCAACTTCATTCAACATCCTGATTCAGCTGTCTGACCAGAGGTGTATTTTTAAAACATTTGCTGCATTAGGTCACCACTTTGGTAAACTCAAGTAACAAAGGCCCATCTAACAAGAAGAAGGGACGCTCTAAGAAGGCTCATGTCTTGGCTGCCTCTGTTGAGACTGCTACCCAGAACTTCCTGGAGAAAGGAGAAAAGATTGCAAAGGAAAGCCAGTTCCTGAAGGATGAGCTGACTGCTGCTGTGGAGGATGTTCGCAAGCAAGGTATATTGAAAATAGATATATCGCAATTGTGTGTGGTTTCACGCCTGCACGAAATGCTTCCTTAGGTAGGAAGGCTGTTAAATCAATATATCTATATCTGGGGTATGTGGTATGTTTTTCTGGGGTATGTGCCCCAGGAAAACATATGCCCCAGTGGAAGACCGTCAAGTGAGAATGGGCTACAAACCGGTATATTTCCTGTGTTGTGGGGAATTCATGGAGCCTATTCATACTTTTTATTTAATTATGCTGACTTTTTGTCTTCATTCCAAGTTATACACTGTAACTACCTTGCCTGATACAAAAACACTTTACGCATGGTACATCTCTGTATGTGCATGTGTTCTTGTAGCCCAGTTTAAGGTGACCCACAGGCATTTAGTTCTGCACATCTCCGCTCTGTCTAGCTGTTGCATTTACATTTGTGTTTTCCTATAAAGAAAAGTGCAAGGAGAGCAGTTAAATTAAGACGCAACCCTCATAAAATTCCCAAGTACTTCAGTGAATTTTGAGTATTGCCTTTTAAACCTGCTTATAAACACTGAATGAGTTACTCGCATGGAAATGGTTCTCAATTCAAAACTCCTGTAAAAAATATATTATCTCAGTATATAAACCAGGCCATGCAGGAATTCGCGATCCTGTGATTGCAAAAATTACACCTAATTCAACCAATGATCATGTTAATTATATGTGTAAATTTGTCTAATACCCCTCAAGTTTTTTTTTTTTTTTTTTTTNATTCAGTTCATAACTGAGGCCAGATCAGACCTTGGCCTCAATCCAATTTTATTATTATTATTATTATTATTATTATTATTTTATTTTATTTTATTTTTTTACAAATAAGTCATATTAAAAGAATTTAATCCCCTCAAATTGTCTTTTTCATGTAGACAGTACTCCTGTGTTGTTTTTGCTCCAAACAATCTGCACAAATTCAATTCTCTGTAAATGGTTTTTCTGTTCACAAATCAACAAAAAATGAGACGATGGAAAGTGATACATAGAGCAGCTTTTGGGGCAGTCCCCAAGGATGCATTTTTCAATGAAACATTGCCATGCGTATTTTGTACACCAGTTACAGGCTTGGCATTATTTGTCTAAATCAAGAAATTTCAACAACGAAATATGGGTACGTGTCCTTGCAAATAAAGTAGCTTATTACGTTGGTTATTGCCTTCACCTAAAAAGAGTTATGGGCAATGTGCTTTGAAAGTAACCTGCCAGTGGTAGTGTTGCTGCTACTTTTAGCTTGACTGCCTCTGAAGGCAATATTAAGTCAACACTATTCAATATTCTGCCACCTTCTTAAATGAATAGTGAGAAAAATGTTGCCAACCATATATTCTATGATAGCATTGCATGTTTTCCAGACTTCAGTTCCTTTATCAAAATTTCTGTATCTCATATTTCCATATGTACATGCACTACATGATTGAGTATGACATTTTTCTTTGTGTGTACTTGATTGGCACATCATTATGGATTGTACACAGACCATTTGAAGAAATAGCAAGTTATCAGATTTGAGTCACGGTGGAATAATGGAATAGGTTTGGTTGTCCTTTATTTTCAGATTGTAAACAATGTGTCTAGATGAGTAGTAGATTGTCAGTGAGGAACAAATAAATTCCTAGTCCATGTAGATGTGTTGGTGTGTGCTTGTCTGTGGTAGTGGTACGTGTTTTGTGTGAATTGTTATTTACTGGGTTGCTAATCTATAGTGGAGTACTGGCCTATTAAGAGACACTAGAATTGACACATGTTATTGAATGTGTGCATGCGATTATTTGGTTCCACTTTATCATCATCATCAAAAAAAGAAAAACTTCCCCTTTTTGGCTGTTGTCAAGGAAATGACAAGGGAGCATGACTCCTGCATCATGGGATGGAGATGGAGAAGGAGAAGGGAGCAGATGTCAGTGATGATCTCAAATTTATTTAAATGGCAATATCCACCTGCCTGGTGAGACTCAACCCACATACGTTCTATTTCAGATTCAATTTCATGTTTCCCACACGACCCGAGTCAGGGATCCACCATCAAGTCACGATCCAATTAAATTACCATTTGTGTTGCGATAGCAGCCCCTCATCTAGCAGTCCCACTTGCAAGTCTCATTTTTTCGCTTGTGCTCCTGATATCTGGCTGTCTTTTGACACGCTCGCAGTGCTTTTAGACCAGGGAGCTCCGACGTAAGTGGTGGCCGTTATCACTCTGTGAAGCCACGTCTTTGTCACCATGTCTTTTCTCCCAGATGCCCAGCATGTTAGATGTCCCCTGCTCGAGCTCTGCTGAGTAGTTGGGAGGTAGACGACATGTCAGCGGATGGGCCGAACTGTGCTCAGTGCCCAGGAATGTTACTGTAGTTGTGGTAAGCTGTCACTGGGCAGCACTTCAGTGACTGTTGTTGGCGAGTACCGAGGCCTGGCTGTCAGCTATGCCATGCTGCTTGGCGGTCCGTGCTGAGAGTGATAATGTGGCCATTGAGCGGTGTTAACCCCCCCAGATTCAGAAGTCATTTTCCATTCAGTTCTGGCTTACCAGCTGTTTAAATGGGAGAAAAAAAAATATTCCTGACAATCATCTGGGAATGACTGTGTAAACTATCCATACTGAATGCAGTGGCATGTTTTTCCTCAAATGATTTGAAAGTTAGGTGTTCTGCCCACAGAAATTTTTGATAATTATTTATCTTAATGTCTTACGCATCAGTAACATCACTACATGTCTTACCCTGTTAATGAGGTTGTTTCCTCAGCCATTTCTATCTGCCTTTGTTTGTGTTCTTTCCATCTCAACCTTTCTGTCTGCACTTTTGTTGTCCTGCTTTTTGAGGCTTATTGTGTGATATACATTTTAATCTTTTCATGGTGCTCTTGGTGGACTGCAGGTGAGTGTAAGATAAATGGAAGTTCATTAAAGGAGCACTGATCACTATCTGCCCCCTGAAAATGGCCTTATTGATTTTACTCACGGGGGGAATAACAGCCTGAAGGTGTGGAATGCATTTGAGCTCTACGTTGTCCATCATTTGCACAAACTGTTTTTGCTCTTACTCGTATTAGTCACTGTTAGTATCATTATGTGTTTGTTATCAAACCATTTCTCTCTCTCTCTGAATGTGAAGTTAATCGCCAATGAACAATTGAAAGTATGCAATTTGTCTGTTGGTGAATAATGCTTAAACAACAATAAATGTTACAGTCAATAATTGTCATTTAAAAATCACTTTTCATCATTGTAAAACAAATACCTTTGTTTTTTTTGTTTTTTTTCCCCCCCACTGTTGGTCAGCGAGGAAGTTGAAAGGATATTTTATTGTCCAGATGATTAATAAATGTGTGAAAAACAAGTGATAGGTCAATCAGTAATGAAAATAATCATTAGTTGCAGCCCTACAGGAGAAGAAGTTTTTGACAAACTGTAGACTGGGTAGAGGTTTTTTTTTTCTTCTTCTTGTCCAGTACTTGATGATTTAATGACAGCTGGTGCCTTGTTAACACCACGTTCACCTCTGCCTCCACATGACAGGCACAGGTGATATGATAAGGGTTAAGGGTCACACATTCCACTCACTGGAAAATTCTCCTTCATTTGCTCTTTTTTCTGATATGTACAAATGTTTCAATCCTGGGGTCCACAAGTTACGTGTATGGTTGATACTAATGTATGGATAAACTAATCAATGTATGGATAAACTAAAATGAAAAATAGCAAGAAATGTTCTAGTAATAGTTAAGCACAGAATTATACAATGGAATAAGTGAGGGATCAGATACATGTAGGCAATAAGAGGATTTTAATGTATAACATTTTTAAAACACTGAAAACTTTTGGTGAATATACAGTTGGCTACGCATTCTTACAGTGTTGT
The DNA here is from genome assembly GCA_014773175.1 of Lucifuga dentata. NCBI lineage: Eukaryota > Metazoa > Chordata > Actinopteri > Ophidiiformes > Bythitidae > Lucifuga > Lucifuga dentata. Next base: position 203,856 of record VXCM01001227.1, on the reverse strand, counting down.
TAAAGTTTTAAACAACGTTTTGATATTTTCATGTCCTGTACAGTCAATCTTTATTAAAGATTGTCACCCATAGATCTGTTTTTGGAAGTGCAGGACTGGAACTCTCGATATTTTTTTGTGTGTGCTGCCAGCGCTTGCCAGTATGTATAGCACGTCTTGTTGAGTAAGTGACGGTACATTTTCAGTAAGTAGTTGTTGAAGTGCACGTCTTTGCATATTGAACTCTAAGTGCTTGCGGGTATGCATGATGCTGGCATTAAAGAAGGTTGGGGATTGTGTTTATTAGCACAGCAAGCAACAGCATTAATCAGAGTTTCCCACAGATTGTCAGTTTACTTATGCAGCGTCTGGAGGGCCTATTGATGATTGGTTATTGATGATTCATTTAGCCAACCCAGTAGCCTATATTTTTTCCAGGATGAAGTTTCTCCGTCTAGTGTAAACCTATGGCATTTCAGTAGTAGTTAACCGGCATAAATATAGGCAACTATCAAATCCACATTTCAAATTGTCTCCAGTTTGCGGTTCTTCATGCATTGTGGGCTGTTCATTTACCAGGACAGCTCACTCAGATATACTGTTGTATGGGCAACACGAGTCCTGACATCACTGTCAGAAGATGTGGCGATCACAGTGGGTAGCAGGACAGGAAGCAGAATTTGAGTGGCTGACCATGTAATACATCAGCACTGGAGCTGAGAGGCAGAAAAGTGTGCAGAAAAACTATACATGGACACAGTAGAGAAGAGTGACAATATGTAGTTTATTTCATTCTGTATATAGAGCTGCAGAGCAGTGGAACATTTCAGAAAAGAGGCTAGAACAAGTAAATGCTTTTTTGTTGCCTTTGGAACTTAAAATTGAATGTTGAATAATGCAGATGGAACTGTTATTGGTCACAAAACTGGCATTTTTTAGAGTTTAAATTCGCCAGTGCCACACTAAATCAAACCATTGGGATTTATTGTCTTGTTCATAATGTGAGCCTACAAACTCAATTTGTTTGCCCAGCCAACTGTAAAGGCCCATCCAGTGCAGGACAAAGCATGGTGCTGGACAAACAACAGCAGTCTTTGTCATGGCTTTGACCTCTTTTTAGAAGACCGCGTGTGCACGTTCATGTGCCAGCAGAAATTACTAGTAGACATAGAGAAGTTGTGTGTTTGTGTGTGTCTTTGTTACTGTCATAGTGTGCTGACCTGAGCCAAGCAGTGAAAATGTGTCAGACTGTTGCCCCTCGTCTGCACTCTCCCTGTCTTCTCAAATGAAAAGTTTTAATGCAGTAAACTTGTAGCCTACAATGGATTGTGGTTGCTCTCAACCACCTATATTTTCTGCAGTACACAGTATCCTGCACTCAGAAATGTTAAAATTTAAAGGATGTTATGCATTTATTCTGAGATAAACAACAACATATCATTGAACTTTGCATTTTGTTTATTTTCTGGGAGTGCCACAGAAAATGATTTAAGGCCTTTGCAGATTGGGACAGTTGAACAGCACTTAAATAGTTTCATAGGCAATAGAATAGAGAGATGATCATGAGACAAAGCATGTTGGCATAATTACGAATTTGGCAGTTAGCAGTTCAGCCATGAGTTCTGAGTAGAGGGATGGGTCATCAGCAGTATAAGGACATTTATTTATTTATTTTGTTAGAAAATGCTTCTAGATGTGTGCATGGCCTCATAGAAATTGCATGAAGTGGACATCGCCATTAACAACAGTGTTTTTTCTATACAAAAGAGGGACGATGAAGTAAACAAAGCACAAGGATCTCCATAAGACATTCTGTTAAACCACAGTCAGTAATATTTTTGTGTTTTCTGATTACTTTTTGTTTTAACACTGCACATAAGCTTTTCTGTTGTCCATTGGGAAAGTAAAACAAAAAGTCACCTTCTATCGTATTTGTCCCTGTTGAACTCCAGATGGCATTGAACCAGATGTGCATGTGTTTTATTACCTCAGTATGTCACTTTGACAGTGTGTACAAACGGCTACAGTATGTTCATATTAACAGTCAGTTTGTCAGTATGGGCATGCTCAAGCAAAATGAAGTCAGTGTGTTGTACTGCTGCGCAATGAATCGAATTAAAATCAAAATCAAGATTTGGCCTTGTGTGGTTACTAATTCACAAAAAGCCTTCATTTAATTAAATATGTAACAGACTGTATATGTAAACAGTGCTCCAAAATGCAGTCATTGCAGTAGTGGTAATCATAGAGCTGCTTTGCTGGGGCCTACAGTATAAGAAAGTCAGTCACCATAAAAAGGCAAAATGCTCCACCCAGGGAGTTTGTCACTGCGGTCAAAAGTGCTTCGCTGTCTCACCGCAGTGACAAACTGGTTCGGTGAAGGACGCTGCCATTTTGGGGTGACTTGACTTCCTTTTAAGCCCCCACGAGACAGCTGTAGGATTACTGTAATTACCCCACTGCATCCAAGGAGCACTGCCACTACGTAATGAAAGCATTGTAGAGCCTTTCACGTGGTTGTCTTAATTAACTACACCTGCCTAGATGTTTATCATAGTCATAGTTCAAGTATGTGTGGCAGTAATTGCAATATAATTTTTTATTTATTTTTTGACCAAATCTTGAAGGCCTGGTGCATTGTTTTGACGCAGCACTTTCACATTCTTTGAACATAATTTACTGAAATGTTAACTGAAATTATGTTGATGCAACAGTTGTGACTTTGACCTTCCTTTCTCATCTCTACTACCTTGGAAATAAGGTCTATGCTCAGATTGTATAATGAGGTGGAGAACACATTTTCATGCTACGCCAGAGTTAGCAGCAGAGCTCTGTTTTCGAGCCAGTTTCCTGGTGTTTCAGTTTTAGCCTTGGAATTACAGTAGATGTTTAATTTTCATTCTTTTGTCAGGCGAGTCAATGAGGTTGGCTTCTGGAGAGTTTGCAGAAGATCCCTGCTCTTCTATGAAGAGGGGCAACATGGTTCGTGCTGCCAGGGCTCTCCTCTCAGCGGTCACACATCTGCTGGTGCTGGCAGACATGTCCGACGTCCACAAACTGCTACTGCAGCTCAAACTGGTGAGACGATGACCTCCTAGTATTATACATGTTTAAGTCATTGCCCTTTTAAAAACTGAAATGATTTCACTCAAGTCATAAGCCTTCTTTATTTCTGCTGGATCAAAAAAGGGTTTCCAATTGATTATCTATGTTAAGCATTGAAATTGTATACAGTACATCTCAATGCATGGTACAATAATCACATTAAGGTAATAATTTGATTAAAGCAGTAACATTGTTTCAGTAATCAGATTTTCCTTAATAACCATGATTACATGATTTGTCTGATGTCCAGAAGGATACATGATAGCTCTAAGGAAAATGGTGGGAATTCTGGTTTGTGAGGTTTCTGTGTTGAAGACTTTGCTTATAGTTTAAGTTTTCTTCACTGCTAATCATGCTGCAGTTTATGTACAGAAACACCATTTTGTGTCCCCTTCACACTTTCTGGCACAGTTTTGAATTCAAAACACTGAAGAAAGTCAGATTACACTGTTTACATGCTTCCGTAAATCATCATATTCACAAGTAATTATGGCCGTTGATCAGGTTATGCTTACTTTGTTTTTGACCTTAGTCTAACAGAAATAACCCAGTTAGTGTGTTTACATGTAATTTATTTTTAGTTGTAATTTATTTTTTTAATCACGCTATAATCAAATTGAGTGTGCATGCACATGCACAGATACTCCCTGAGTTAACAGGAAATGACTGCCCTTGTTCATTTCAGTGTTTGCGTAACTGCATATGTTATCTGTCTTCAGCACAATCACATGTTATGACTTGTACAGTGAGATTCATTTGGTGAAGAAAAAAGAATGTGCCTCTATTACAAAATGGAAGGATGTTTGTGTACAGCCATATTTATAACAATGAGCCATGTTATGAAAAGGTTTAAACAAGAAAAAGTATAATTTGACTGCTCCATATAAAGTTTCAAAATGTACGTGACATTGAAATCAGTGGACTCTGTGTGTGTGTGTGTGTGTGTGTGTGTGTGTGTGTGTGTGTGTGTGTGTTCTGTCCTCTCCAGTCATTCAGCATTCTCATGTAGGTCTGCCTAAGCATATTCTTAGTGCACTGTTGCTGTATCTTATCAGAGCTCTTTATAGCTGCCGACTTCATTATCTCCACTTGCTGCCATTCCACATCAGAAAACAGAACAGGAACATGGACGCCAGTCATAGCTAAAGTGGCCAATGTTCAGATAAAATTGACTTGTTTGAATGTAGTGTGTCAATCTTCTGTAAGTAGCAGCACATTGATATGGGCTTCAGACTATGGTGGTGGTTAATACGGAAAAAAATATATCATGATTTTTTTTTTTTTTTTTTTNTTTTTTTTTTTTTTTTTTTTTAAGACAGAATCACAATTCACAGTATTGTAGACAAGAAAACTCTGGATCAGTCTATTATAGCAGATTGTTGAGCACTTATCTAAAATCATTATATTGCTCAGTTTTACTGCATAAATAATACTTTCAGTGGCGTTAACTTTATCACATACTGATGAGGATAGACTTCAGTGTGAAAGTGCATCTGCAGTGAAATACAATTAAAAAGCAAAACCCAGCAAACCATTAATGATAAACAAGCGAGTTTCTTCATTTTCTTACAATCGTCAGGTTATACTGCTGTGCTAAATCTCATTTTAGATGAAAAGCCAGTGAACTCAGTAATGTGCAATCATATTATCAAATGCTTAGTTTCCACTTTAAGGCCAATACATTTGATTTGCAGAAAACTGGCTTTTGCACTGGCTGAGCTATTTGTTTTCCTTGGAGATCCCTGCAAGTGCCCACATTCAGTCTATTAAAATATAAAGTTTGCACCTGCTGTTTTAGAATGCTTCCAGTCACATCACAGCTTTATGTGATACATATTAAGGTCTTTTCCCACCAAGTTTAACTGAACCAAGTTTAAAGTGACAAAGCAAATGGGTGTGGCTTTCACGCACGCAGTTGAATTTGCATGAAATTCATAGATTTTAGGGTTTTGGAGTAGAACTACAATTCTGACTTGATTTCCACCCTGTTTTTGAATGATAACTGCATTATTTCACCTAACATGCTTGTTTGGGATGTTTCAGAGCGCTTCCAGTAGTTTAAGCCCATAAAACACATTTAAACTGATATAACATCATTTTCTGCAGTTGTATTTGCATGAAATTCATAGATCGGGTGCATTTTTTCATATAAAAACATTTGCAGCAAAAAAATTTAAACCTTCAAACATGCCTCTCCGAGTGCTCTGAGTGGGAGCAGAAACTCCACAGCATTCATGTGTTCCTGTTCCCTTTTTCCCGCTGCCTGTCTGATTTTAGTATCACGTAGTTCTCTTTTTCACCTCACATACCGCCGAGGTTCGTTTAAACATCCAAAAAAGGTTGGCACAGCTAAAGTTAACTCAAGAGAATAGCAGGTGCATCAGCAAAGATTGCTAACATACACAGCCATGTTCCATATTCCCCAGGTTGTATACTACTTTCTCCACATGCTTTTTTCAGTGCTGTAATTTTCTACATGCCATCCTGCGTGCCATGTCTTCTTGTGCTCAGACAATGTACAGATGTACAGTATCTGCTGCTTGGGTGACATGTCTATTTGACACATCACATGAACAGCATATGTAAATGAATGTAGCTCTTTTAATTAGCAACTCAGATTTTTAACACATATGACCATGAAGGAATCAGTGTAAAACATTAAAGATACAATTCTGTGCTTTTTTTTTTCTTCATGCAAATATACCAGACATGGCATGAAAAAAACCTTTAATGGATGAAATGGAAAAGTAATTTTATGTGTTGAAGGTCAGAACAGTATATTTGATACAATCTGTATCCTTTTTCCCACATGGAAGAACTTTGCTGGTTATAAAGATCCATAAAGAGAGTTGGCTTGTAGTATTCACACACAGGTCTCCAATATGGAATAACTCCATGTCATGTGTGCACAGCAGAGCCATACTTTCCCCAGGGCATTATGCATCTCTTCTCATCTGTCTGGTTCAGGTGGAGGACAACCTGGTAAAAGTGCGTAATGCAGGGACAGAGCAGGACCTGGGGATCCAGTATAAGGCTCTGAAACCAGAGGTGGACAAACTGAACATCATGGCTGCCAAGAGACAGCAGGTAATGCACAGTTAGCAAAAGAGAGCAACATGGTCAGATTGTAGGGACGGAGGTATGTGGTGGATTTAATTGGGTGGGGAGGTTATCAGGTACCTGAATGGCTGTTAGTGGCCCTGTCAGTCATAACAAAGCATATTTTCTAACCCACATAGCGAGTGTTAGGTGAAACAACAGGAGGGAACTAACAAGTAATAGTGCCTCATGCTTTAGCTGGAAGATTGGATGCTATAACCATGAACAAGCTACTTATTACCAGTTGTAATGAAGAGGGTTGGGAGTTCAAGAAAGGAGCATAAATATCTGGTGAAAGGGTGACCAACCCATTTTATTTTTTTTTTATCATTAGGAGTGTCATGGTTTTTTCCATTGTGGTGTAAAAAGTTGTCAGCAGTAAAGTGCATTTCATGATGCATTTTCCAGGTGAAAAAAAACTAAAGGTGGGTTAGTGATTTCATTTACAAATAAATGGTTTATATAATTGAGTAAAATGGGACTTTAAAACCACAACCAAATGTGGTTGTCCCACCCCCTTGTTTTAAAGTTGTATTTCATGGTGTCATTGCATCCTATTTCAACAATTTTACTGTTCAACCAACAGCTGGTATGTCTCACTCCATCGCTGAGCTGTTCGTGGAAAATAAAATGAAAACCTATTCATATTCATGTGTCATTGTTGTACATGGCTATGAAGGTTTAACCATTCTGGAGCTGGAGCTGCTATTAAATGTATTGATAACACTTAGATACAGTATTTAGCAATAGGCTTGGTAATACGATTTGTAAACATCACTCACACAGCATCACTCACACAGCTTTAGTTTCCTTTTGAGGAGCAACAATTGTATCCCCTTAAATGGAAAACTCATTGCAATGAATACTGCTTTTGTAATCTAATTGCAATCTGGTTAAACTTTTTAATATATACCAAATGTAATTATCCAAAATGAATGTATGATGTAATGAGGCCTAAAAATGAGCATGTCTCAGGCTGTAGAGGAAAAAGCCTTGGGACTATACAGTTTACAGTTTACATTTTATGTATGCCAGCTGCTTTTGTATGCCATAAATCTACGTCAGTTGATCACCATCTCCTCAGTGTGTTCCTATGAAAAAGTAATTGCAATAAAATAATGAGATCTGAATAGCAATGCATGAAACTGCAAAAGGCGAATCCTAATGGTCTGATTATGATTGTGTTGTGTTACCGCAGGGGACAGAAATAAATCTGGGTCATCCAGAACAAACTCTGTCACACTTAGTGTTGCCATAAGGGCATGACAGGCTCATTTTAAATCTAAACTACACTCACTGCCCCCTTTCCCCCCACTAAGTATTCTTGCTTTCAGTTCAGTGCTTTAATTTTTTCTCTTTACTACTTTCTTTTGATCTCTTCCCTTTGATCCTGCAATCCCCACCTACCGGTACTTTCACTCCTGATCTATGCTAGGAATTAAAGGACGTCCACCACAAGGATCAGATGGCAGCTGCCCGTGGGGTTCTACAGAGGAACATCCCCATGCTGTACACGGCGTCCCGTGCCTGCCTGCAGCACCCTGACGTGGCAGCTTACAAGGCTAACCGTGACCTGATCTACAAGCAGCTGCAGCACGCAGTCTCAGGCATCTCCAATGCTGCCCAGGCCACTGCCACCGAAGACTCAGCTCTCAATCAGCCAGCAGGGGGAGGAGAGCTCGCCTATGCCCTCAACAATTTTGATGTAAGTCAAATGAGTGGGTTGCACACCTCTTTGCTCTTTTTTTTTTCAGCTGTTCTATCAGACATCCAGATATCCGTCACATCAGTTGAGCTATCATTAATTATCGATCACATGCTTGAACCTGATATATTTCCTTTCCTGCTAGGGATCTGTTCTAGCGGAATGATTATTTTTTAATGATTGAAAGGTTGTGCTCAGTTCAAAAAGATATTCACAGTTTTATTCTAAAGTACTAATCCAATTAATTTATAAAATAACCAAAAACCTTGAAGGGCTTAGGGTTGGACATGAGTATAACCTATGTGGGCAAATTGGGACATGGTTTTGGAGACCTTTATATATGTTCTTATGCCAATGATACCTCCATAATTTGCTTCAGCCTCTGTCTAAAATGAAGCTTGCACAGCTCTAGTTCAGTCTATGTAGAGGTATCTTCAAATACAGAAGGAGACCTTTACTAGGTTGTTTTTGTAATTGCATTCTTTGAATAACCCAAGTTGGCTGCTTTAGATGAGCCTCCCTGCTGATAGCTTTTGAGCTTTTCTCTACAGTTGATAGGCTGATATGTTCTAATGAATGCTGCTAAAGTATATTTTACCCTTCAGCAGGAAAGCGTGGCATGCTGAGATATATAATATCTATAATATCTTGTGTTCTTGTGCTGCGCAAATTGCACTGACCGAAACTGTTCTTAATGTTGGTGTTTAGCACAGGAGAAACTCGAATCAAAAAAAAAAAAATAATTTTTTCACTTTCCAGTCCTTATTGTCATGTTTCTTTCTGTTCTCACCATAAAACTTTAAATTCTGTTAATGCTATCAAATGTTCACTCAAACTACATCCAGTGTGTCCCTTCAATCTACATTTTGACTCAAGCTCTGTAAATCAGTATTAAGTTTGTTTTTGACATTTATGTGTTTACTTTATGCATTAATATGAGCAAGACTTTTCACTTGAAATTTTATTTTAAATATTGACAACAAAACAGACCAGATGTAAGTGTAGAGTCTTGCACTGTATTTGCTTTGGTCTCTGTGTAGCACCTGTTGCCAAAGACTTGCCCCCCCCCCGTTTTTCTTTTCCATACATGTAGAAATTGCAAATAAATTTGCACCAGCTAGGCATCAGTATAACAATATAGGAAATGTATGGTATAGTAGTCATCAAAATATTGAAATAAAACAACATTAATGTAACAGCTGGATAAGCTAGTCAGATAATCATCTTAATGCTGCCTGTGGTGATAAGTGCAAAGATGATTACACAGGTTTTTTTTTCATTGCCACTGACTTCTATCAGTCTGGTGGGGCACCTCTTAATTTACTGGAGACTTGTTAAAATTCAGCCTCTGAGGAAATCAAGCAGATCCATACTGAGAGACCGAGAAACTTGTGCAGTGAGTTCTGTAGAAGCAGGATGGAAACATCACTCATCTTGTATTGATCATGCAGCAAGTTCCAGTATATACTATAACTTGATGTGGTGCTGCTGCTGTAACATTGCCTAACTTTGTGAATACTTAGTCTGGGCATTTTGCGTGTATCTTAGTGGCAATTCTAATGCAAACCAAATATTGCCCACACCTCGCAAAGCAGTGGGTGAGGTGGTAGTCATGTGTGAATTGAGTTTATACTGCTCTTCTCAGCAGGCCGCTAAATTCGAAACACTGATAGAAAAGTTTTTGTTTTCAGGGATGTGTTGATGGTTGTTTGCTCAAGCTGATAGGAGAAGTCATGAATATTATTTAAATTAAGTTTTACTAAAACATACACCTGCTCTTCTCTTCAGCCAAGCAGATGGCATGCTTCAAAGAAATGATAAATGTATGTAAAAAACGAGGTGACAGCATGCAATATCTCAGCTATGTTGCATTACTGAAAGTTTTTTCCTCCCAACTCATATGTAGACATTTTCCAGATCAGCTCCTTTCAGATTCCCAATTTTAAGTCCAAGGCAAAATTAGCAAATGAGTCACTCCTTCTCCCCCTCCCTCCTCTCTGTGTCTCTCCCTCTGTTTTCTCATCCTTGTCTCTCTAGTGTAGCTGTTGCCATGGTGATATGACACGCAAGCAGAGGAGGTCAGATGAGATGGAATGGAGGGGGCTGGTGGGGGTTGTGATAGAGGGTGGGCTGCCTAATAAACCAGAACTCTTTTACTGCGAAATTATTTAGAATTTTGTGATAATAAGGCATCAGCGGTAGCTAGAGTTGTTTTGTCATAAAGGAAGTTGGTTTTCTTACTTCTGGTGTTACGAGTGTCATGGTGATACCTTACCCTCTGCAGTGCCTCTCCAGAATATCAACTAGTTGCCTCTCTCAGCAGGCTTGCCTCTGTGAAATCAGATGTTTTAAGTGTTTTTTCTCATTTTTCACGTATAAAAGAGAGGAGACAGGTTTGCTTTGCACCCAATTACAGCACTTCTGTTTTTCAAATGAAAGGTAGCAAAGATATAAAATCTGATTCCTTTAAAAAGAGATTCATTGGCTTATTGGATGGCTGAAATGGATTTCTTAGTCCACATTGAAGTTATGGATACAAATATCTTTTCATTCCCTCATGGTTTCCAGCGTTGTGCCATTGTTCCAGCATTAGAGAAGGCAGTTTAGTTGTCAGTTGTGTGGTCGTTTTTCTTCTCCTGGCACATTTAGCTTTTAAGAATTGGAGGGGTTACTTACTAGCTTGTCTGTTGTTGACTCACATTGTTCGCCAGTGTGATGATAATGCGACGACACAGCAAGAGCACAGGAGCAGCCATTGTTTACCTTGATTGTGTGAGTTGGAGGTAAAGTTTTCCTAAAGTGCTGCAAGTGCCTGCAACCCTCCCCATAACCATGTCCCGTATGTAAAACTAATTCAGTGATTTAAAAAAAAAAAAAAANTTTAAAAAAAAAAAAAAAGAAAAAAGTGTGAGAGAAGGCAGTACAAGATTGTCCACAGTGATTGTCAAAATGTAGATTTAAACTAACGTCCAACATATCTAACCTCAGTTAAAACCTGAAATACTGCAAGTGACTATCTGTATTGTCAGTGCCCCATAATAGTTAATATCATATCATACCATATCAAGTCAAATCCTTTCTATCATGCTAAAGATGTGGCCACTGTGAATCCACGTCTGAAGCTGTAGATCAAGGTATCATCTGTTGGCTTATGGCCAAAAAGATATTTTAACAGTCTTGCCTTTAGGTTTCCCAGCCGGTCTGTCAGAATCTGTCAAATCAACCCTCTCATTTCCTAACAGACATCTTCCTTCAGGCTTGCAGGAGGAGAGTTCAGAGGGCCATGATGACATTTTAGCCTTTTTATCTACATGTTTTAATGTCCCCTCTGACCCTTTGCTTACAGAAACAAATCATCGTGGACCCGCTGGCGTTCAGTGAGGAGCGCTTCCGTCCCTCCCTGGAGGAGCGCTTGGAGAGCATCATCAGTGGTGCTGCCCTGATGGCCGACTCTTCGTGTACACGCGATGACCGCAGGGAGCGCATCGTGGCCGAGTGCAATTCTGTGCGCCAAGCTCTTCAGGACCTTTTGTCCGAGTATATGGGGAATGTAAGTGTCTTACTTTCATGTCCTCTTCTCTGTATTGCTGGTCTATTCTTAATTCACAGCCTTTCACCTTCATTGGACAGTTTGACAGTAGAACGCTGGGTATTTTATGTCCTTAAAAAGTCTCGATGTCTTAAAACTTATTCATACCAGAAAACCTTACTAAAACTTTCTTGAGAAACTGTGCACACGACAGAGTTAAAGTTCAAGATGAGTTTGGATTACTTGCAGGCTTAAAGTTATACTTGCTCAAGTGTTTGTTTGTTTCTGATTAGCTCAGTTGTGCATATAATGGTAAAAATATTGGTTTATCCTACAGGAATTCAGTAATTTAAAATTAATGCACCATTTTGAATTTGATGTTTTTCCTAATAATTTGAATGGTACCTTTTCACAAGAGATTCTTTCAATACAACACAGCTTGTTGGCTTTGCCACATTCTCACACATACTCTTGAAATTTTTTCCTGTTTTTCTGTCATGCTGTTTTGCATATCTTCCACACTGTTCCCCCTCTCCCCATTTATTATTCAAATCTCTCTCTCTCTCTCTCTCTGTTTGGGTACATCTGTGTTTAACCATCCTTTCAAATCTCCTCGTAATTTAACTGCAGAATTGCAATGGAAGCCACTCAGCCAGAGAAATTTTATTGCAGTGGTAATGCCTTATTTCTTTGCACCTGTGTACTTAAACTTGAACCGTTTTCTGCTGCTCTTGCAGGCTTATGGATTTTAAGACATAAGCTCCACAGTGTGTGTATTTTATTTACGTTGTTGCTGTGGTATGTGACAGTCCAGGCAGGGGGTGATGGTACAGATTTTGACCCCTAGATACCTTCATAATTCCACAAAAATCCTCAGAATGCTGAACTCCCAATTAAGCCAGTTAATAGTTTCGCTTCTGACATTAAAGCACACTGGATGAAAGTGTCGCTGACCTATGTTTTAGGTACAGATAACAAACTTTTTCCAACAATTCTGATGTCATATGATTAGAATTTAAGTTAGCCATAGCTGCAAAGAGATAATAATGGAAATACTCTAATAGCTTCTGCCTCACTACAGTTATGTATTCGCATAGTGTATTAATTAATATGCTTTAAATTGACACTTGGGGAAATTAACACAAAAAAGGGTTTTCCACCTTCTAACCTGATAATTGTTAAAAGTTGTTCACCAGAAACACATAATTTCACAGTAGTTCCAATAGAATGTTTTTAATGTCTCAGTGACAGATAAAAGTGAAGTTAACTATTGCCTAAATTAACAAGTTGTTTTCTCTCAATATTAATCTGTCCAATCTCAGGCGTCACTGAGCTCCATAGTCTCACCCCGTAGCCCTTCATTTCTTGAAAACTTAGGTTTACAGGAGAACAGAGATCTCATCACAGCTGTGGTGAATGGACATATGAGCAATTTAGTTGCCCAATTCTTCTGGAACACATTGGAGGCATAACATGTCATTGTCCATTTAATGTACTTGCACATCCCCTGAGAACCACAGCTGACATGTAGTTAGCATAGTGAAATAGCACGTGCCTCGACCCGGTGCGTTGAGCCATCAGTAGACAGCATGACAGGTAACCTGACTGTGTCTGTGATTAAGCTTGACGGACTAAACAAACCTCACATGGGCTTGATGATGATGAGTGTGCTGTCATTCTGAGGCAGAGCCGTTCATGTGTGATGAAAGAAGAGAAATATCCTCCATAAACCTTCATGCCGGCAGAGGAGACAGTAAAGGTCTACGCTTGACAATGACTTTTCCTGGGTAGATATTCCTGCATTTCCATATGACAGGAATGACATTATAAAAGTTGTTACCTTCCTTTGCTGTGTTGGAAGTTTGAGGTTCACTCAAAGGGCCTGTCGCCTGCAGCTCTATCCTACCAGCTCAATGTGGCTGTGTTCTTCCATAATATTTAAAACTAATCTGCCAACCAAAAAATGTGCAAAAAATGTCCAAATCTACATCTGTTGGCTATAATTAACCTAGACCGCTTAGGTCAGCACTTTCTGTAGCTGCCTCACAATAAAATCCTTCTTGTGTGCCTCCAGTGGAAAGCCTTTAGTATGAAGCAGCAGGGCATTTTTGCTTTGTATTCAGCTTAAAAACAGCAGTGGACTTCTTTATGGGTGTCATGGCACAGCAAATGGGGCAGATCACAAATAGTGAAGCTGCTGTCTTTTAGATGATAGTAACAGCAGAAACTGAGTGAAACAAATTCCACAGGAAATGTGCGGCGAGAGAGTTGGACAAACAAATGACAAATGACCCCAGACATATTGTAAGTGGGGACATGGCAGTTACATAGTATGCATTTTGCACCATTCTACAAGGACCAACGTGCCAGTTTTACAAAACAAAATATGGCTTCATACACGTGATTTGTTGACACATTATTCTGGTGGCGTACAAGACAGTTTATGTATAGAGTATGAACAGTATGAGGCTGTTGGATAAAATCCTAACTCATTCTATCTTTCTCGCATCCCTTCTGCCTCTTCATCCCCTCTAGCTTCAAGTCATGTTTAATCCCTTTCTCACCCTTTTCTTCTATCCTTAGACTGTTTCACACTAATGAAACCAAACCAAGGAATGCTTCCAATTGAAGAAGCAACAGTTGCTTACATATTGTCATGACAGCTCGATGTGGTACATGTGGAGTGTAACAGTTTCTGGCACTTTTTATTAATTATGCATCCCAAGTTCCCAGCATCTGTCTGGGTTTTGTTTCAGCTTGGTGTTAGGTTTTTCACAGAAGAGAATGATGCTAGGTTGCTTTGACATATTGAGCCACTGACATTTAAATGCCTTCAATTTTAAATGATACATTATCTCTTGGACCGAGGTGGATAGGACATGCATTGCCAACTAGTTGTAAATGGCAGTAGGACCTCTATGTCCCCTTGTCTTTTCTGTCCCCATATCTGTATACAGGCTCTCTCTAACAGATCTCTTGCAATTTAATTTTTCTTGCACTTTGCTTGCTTCCTGCAAAGTCTGGTTTCTTGTTTTCTCTTTCTTTGCTAACTTTCTCTCCCACTTTTGCCCCATCTCTCTTGACAACTCGCACTTTTTTCTCACTGTCTTTTTGCTTTGGGCAGGATTTTGTTTTATCCCCATTCCTATAAGCTCACATAGACCCATCTCATTCCAAGCACATTAGCCTGAGTGGATCGTATACCCTTCTTACCTTGTGCTATTATGAGTTGTATAAACCACAGATAAGATGATTGGCTTCAAGTTAAAACAGCTTTGTGAAAACATGAGCTACAATGTTATGCCCACAAAAAAAAAAAAAAAAAAAANAAAAAAAAAAAAAAAAAAAAGAAGCATTTGCCCAGGGCCAGGGTACTCAGAAAAGAATGTTGGTGAACACTTCAAAAAGAATTTTTAGACTTGTTTACTTCCTGCTGTGATTTTGAAAGAAGTGGAAGAAGGTTCAGCGGGGCTAGATCTAATGCGAGACCAGTGTGAAAGCAGTTCAATTTATCTAGTTGTAATCTCATCTAAATGTATAATTAAAACAAATTACACCACACACAATGTAACAGGGAAACGATTTAGTGTCCCCAAGGCTTTTCGTATATTTACAGCCTCCATAAAATACTGGTCTGTCAGTAACAGCCCGTCAGGCAGCATTTCCAGACCTGGCCCTTGATCTCTTGCTGTTGAAGTCGAGGCTTTTTGATGGGCTTAGCTGGTAGGTAGATCAGATGCCCCCTGCTTGCCACAACCATTGAACAGAATAAAGAATACTTTGGTTTCCCAGTGTGGACACTGAGTGATAATGACAAAAGGCAGCTTTTTTTTTTTTTTTTTTTTTTTTTTTTTTTTTAAACATTCATGGGTTCATGAATGTTAAAAGTCACCATGACTTTGGTGAATGGAAGTCACCATTGCTGCTTTTATGACCTTGTTCTGCTTCTTTTATTACTACATGAATTCATTGCGAATGACGAGGGCTTTTGTCTTTGCAGGTTAATAAACATATATTTCTTCAGATTGATATGTAATTGCAACAAGTGGGTTTTCCTCTTCTTGTACAGTGTGAGGCATATTGTGTTTTTAGTCCTGAGTAGATGGGCCTTTGTGATTCGGCATCTCTGAATATTGTGGTTCTTTTTAAATGCAGATCCTCTCTTTGGTCACTTGCCAGTTGGTGATATCCTCAGTTGACTGAGACATAGCCAGCTCAGTTGAGGGTGAAGACTGTGGCGTTGTAGGCTTGTTTGTAAGCAGGTCTGTAATGCTGCATGTCAGCTTTGCTATCTCTTAAGAGCCCACAGAGACGTGTGTTCAAAACTTGGTTGGTATGACACAGCTAAATCATGCAATACAGAGCTAGTGGAAAAGTGCCACACGTCATTTTAAAACACAGAACATCAGTCAGTGAATAGCTTTTAACTGTACACTCCTAAATGCAGCATATTCTGTTGTTAAGGTATCAAGGAGTGTTTTTCTTTGACACGTAAAAGTACAAATTAGTCTGATCTAATTAATAATAAAGTGCATATTTCTTGAATAACACCTGTTTAAATATACAGCAAAAAAGGATATTTATAGGAGCTAGTACTAGCCTTAAAAAATAATGAGGGAAATCCTTACTTACCATGTGTGACAATGTTCAATCATGATTTTATTCCTTCTGGCTTATGGATTCATCTGTAGTCTGGGAAGTGACTTTCAGGGGCTGTTTGGATAGCATTATCCAGTATTCTTACATTTTTTCAAGGGTGCCTGACGACGTCCTAGACCTTTTCCACAGCAGCTGAATAAGAGGCTATTTTTAACTAGAGCTTTATCTGAAGGCAGTTACTGCTCGTTACTGTTGTATGTGCTGGCTCACATTTTTTGTGATATACACCATTGGTATGTAATCAAAGAAATTTTAAATTACATGCTGTTATGTTCTAGGTTGGTTAATTTTCATATAGCACACTTCATGTATTAACATGTGTTTCATTTAATATCACCGTAAGAAATCATGAAAATTACAGATACTTAGAAACGCTACGCTGTGGGCTTTTCAAATATAGTGACAATAGACAGAATAGAATATGATAAGATGTTTATTTTCTTATGTTGTGTGTTTGAGAATGTTCCTTGCATTGCATTAATTTCAAAGATGGAAAACTCATTCTGTTTGAGGTATTGGGCCTTGTTTGGCGTAGTTTCTGCAAGTTGGCCATTGGAATTTGTCAAAATGTTTGTGCCATGTTCACCAGCCCCATTGCACCTTTGCCTATAATTGTTAACACTTTTTCCATATCTGATCTTGGGGCACTTGCATTACCTGTCCTTGTTTTCCTACTTGGGCAAATGGACAGATTGTGAAGCAAATAACTAAAATATTTCTCATGTTGTCATAGCACTGCAAACATTTTGACACCAAATGTATATTAAAATTGTGAACCTTAGTGAGAATTTTTGATGACTCATTGATTTGGCCTTACACTATATCATCTAGGAGAAGTGATAAATAAATAAAGCACATTTATAGTTAGGCTCATCTTGAGCACTAAGGATAACGAATTGCTTTGTCAGGAAAACCCAAGATGGCTAATGAAGTTTATTTGTAATGCTGTAAGTGATAAAGAAAGCCTTTCAGCTATTGTGTCACAGCTTCTGGAAAGAGCAGTGTTGCATTGTTTTTTTGTTTTTTACAAAAGTACTAGCTGCCAGCTGGGATAGTGTTAACTTACTGGCAAAATGTGACTGAATTGAATAGATTTAAACAATTATATATAATTTACCTTTTACTTATTTTTCTGTTACATATATTCTGGACATACAGTATGCAAATAATCACTCAAAGCAATAGGATCATTGTTATACAGTATAATACTGTGAGGTCAGAGCTGCCATAGTTGCTAAAACCAGCAGCAGGCACACTAAAAAAAAGGCAGTTTTGCTACTAATATTGCAATACAATGTCGAAATGTAACTACAGTTCAATAAAAATATGGTACCATCTGAAAACCCACCATCTAGTGCATCACTGCCCTCCAACAAACTGCTGTGTTACCAAGAGGGAGCTTTACTGATGTGTGCCAGGGGAAACACTAAGAAAATATGCAGTATGATTTGAAAAGAACATGATGAGTATAATCATGTGTAGTGGTTTTTGTGAGCTTATAAACTATATTTAGCCAGGCTATCGTATCTCTTTAACAGGTAGCAATACTAGCAGCACAGAACCATGTTACAATGCAAAGAGGAAATAAATTCCAAATTACATTCAGCTGACAAGGCAAGTGTCTTGACCAACTGTTGGACTATGTTAACAGTGGAGACTTGCATCGTGGTCACGTCACTGCATCAAGGACAACTGGCTGCTAATGTTATTGGTCTGACTAAAAGATAGCAATCCAGTCCAGGATACAAGAGATAACTTGAAAAGTTGAAATAGGCTGTAGAAACGGGGCTAGCTGGCCCAAGTCATAGCTTCAGCTAATAATCCTACTTACCATCCTTGATGAAATTGCAGCTTGTAAGCTGGTGAGGCACTTCAATCACAGCACAATTGTGAAAATGCCGAGAGTAAGCAGCAACAATGAAAACTGCCAGCTCAGTCATGCAACACAAGATGGGAATCTTTCAGTCTTTAGGACCTACCCAGTCACTTCAGTCTGGTCAGCTCTCGCAAACTGAGGATAACAGTAGCAGTGTAGTGGAATTCAATCCCAAAATGTCTCACTATAAGAACAAACTAGCATATATCCCAAAACAGGACAGAAGGATATCATTGGGTTGCTGCACTAAGACAGTTAAATTAGGTTTATAGCAGCACAACTACTGTAGGATGTGGAATCAGCCAGAGTATCTTTTATGCAGCTTCCTACAGCTGCATCACTTCTGCAAATTAGTGTTAAGAGTTGGCTAATCTTTGTAAACCTTCCATCTGAGCTGTTATGTAACCACAGACAATGTATCCATCATCACATATTTATACGAGTGGGGACTGAAGTAGCAAAGCTGTAGTGAAGCCATTTATAGCTGATAGCAATCACTGATTTAATGTTATTGTGTCAGCCAATCCAATTACAGAAATCTCTTGTATGGGGAGACCCTCAAGAAGCTGTTGTTTTGCCCCATGTCTGTTACTCTGGTATTACTGCGCTATTTTTGAAGATGGGATCACTACTACAAAATATTAATACATTTCTCAATTCCACATCTCATTTTAAAAGCAATTCTTCTGTTAGGTCTTGCAACCGCGTCCTTACTTTTTGAACAGGTCATACCTCTGTGAATGTCACAGAGCATATTGAATAATATACATTAGAACAGTCATTTTTACATTATTATTATTATTATTATTTTATTTATTTATTTTTTTTTACATAAGCTAAAAAGAAGACGACTACACAGTTGCTGTTGCCATAATTCATCTGCACCATTTTGAGTCTGTCCGGAAGTCTTTTTGTCCTAGGGGAAAAAAAAAAAAAAAAAATAATAAAATAAAATAAAAATCCTCTATATACAGAGACTAGGTTTTGTAGGCTGTTTTACAAGGTCCATCACAGTTTCCAACAATTGACTTCTGAAAATAACTTTCATTGTTGAGGTCTGGACTTACTGAGCTCAACAATGAGCTCCATTTATGCAAGCTTCAAGCCACATGCATAGAGTTTGTGTCTGAACTTCACAAAAGACATCAGTGATGCAACAAAATGTAATCAAAGGTCTTAAATAATTTCCTGCAAGGAGAAAAGTGGCCTAATATGACTTAAGCATTTCCTGCAATGCTTTATAAGTCAGAATGCTCCAGAATGAGCTAGTTCAGCGATTTCCTATTCAAGAAAAAGAAGTGGAAATCAGACAACATTTGATTTATGCATGGTAAGAAAGAGGACATTTATATTTATTACCTTTTTTTAACCAGAAAGAGTCACAAATATTTTGTCATTTATGACAAATTACTTTGTGGCAACTACTTTAGATAATTCTTGCTTACAGCATATTTTCATTTCTTTAAATACTCAGATGATATAATGAGAATCAGAATCAGGAACTGACAAAAAACTGGACTCAAGCAAAATCTGAATAAGAGTGTAAAATCTAAACGAAACCCAACCATACTGTTAACACTTTGGAAAAGTCAGATGGTTTAAGAAAATAAAAACTATGTGTTTAAGATATTGCAGCTTTGACTTTATAAATGTAAAATGTTGAAACATAGGGGTGTTCATGATAACCATTTTTATGGGACCAGGACAACACTGTCAAACCACATCAGAGTGACAAACACACAACAAAACACTAACCATTTTACTAAAAGTAGATCCTGTCTGTGGCATCCATCAGAGCAATTTTAATAATTTGTTTGATTCATTGCATGAGAAGCTCACCGATTAAAGCATCTCATTTACTCTTCTGACATCCATCCATCCATCCATTCTCTACTCCTTTCATTCACCAACTACAAATATGACATGATACGATAGTACAGTATAGATTTATGTGGATCACCCGTTACCCTATTTTAAATGTCCATATTCAATGCTACAAGCCTATCACTACCCCACCATTGTACCTTAGAGCAGGGGCAGGGCTAGGGGTGGGCTTATGGGGCTTAAGCCCCGGATGTTTTCCACAAAGCCTCAAATCTTTTTTTAATAGTGTGTTTTGAATTTTCTGTAGCATTTTTGCAATTACCCAAATTCAAAGCCAAGGCGGAACCACAGTGTTGTGAATGGATTGGTCAGACTGAATTGGTGGATGGAACACACCATATAGCGCTGCCTGTTTAGATCTTTGTAAAGGTTTTTGTTTAAAAAGATTTTTACCTTCATATACAATAATATTACTTGTTAAAACATGTAACATGATTTGTTACATTGCTTAAACTGATGTATCAAAATTTACATATATTGTATATTTATTAGATATTAAATTTATATTTAGCTTTGGGAGATATAAAATAGCTTTAGCTATCTACCAAAGCTTTGGTAGATAGTGGAGATCTGGGCTAAGCCCTGGATCTCCACTAACCCTAGATCTGCCCCTGCCTCAGAGTGCAGGTTGTTACATTTCCTCACACTGTGGGCCACCAACCCAATGCTGGGGACCCCTTCCTTATTAAGTGGGATGTGGAAATCCTTGCTTTGCTACATACATTCTTATGCATTGACTTTTTAAATAAATGAGCAGACAAACAACACACAATTGCATTTGTCCTGAGATCTTTGAAAATAACATTCTGCGTTAGCTAGTCCCCAAATGTTTTTATGATTTGTCACTGTCTCCTCAATTATGCACTTGGTGAGAAAGCTGAATGAGAAAAAAATCATTTCATGGTGATCAGTTGGCTCGCTACTGGCTAGGTTCAATATTCAGAGCTCATGATGTCGTTTTGCCAATCTCAGCCAATAAGACATTTTATTAGTAATATTTTATAATTAGTAAGCAAGCTGTAGTCTTAATTTGAAAAAAAAAATCTGAAAATATTGAATTAAAAAATGATTTTAATGATAATTTAGTGATTTTGCTGGAAATTTCACAGTTCCCCTGCAATTTCTATATGGATCCCAGAGGTAAGCATGGACCTCCCCACCCCCCCTTCTCCTCCAGCTGAAAGCCCTTAAAATGAATTTCACTTTAATTTAGTAACTGACAATTATTAAAACTTATATATTGACTTGAATTAATGACTTAAGCACAATGATGCGAGGGGTTGTCTTGGTAAGGTGTTTAGCCCAGCATTGAATCTTGTAAGGGTGCAAAAGGAATTTTATGTGATTTTGGCGAATTTTAAAGTTAAAAAGCCATTATTTGTATTTCTGCCTGTTATGTGAAACATTATTGTAACACGCAGCATTAACTGCAGCTCTTAAACTTGAAGCATGTGATATACTTTAAGAATTAATACACTAAAATGAAATAATACACTTAAACACCTTGATGCCATTGTTTTAAATCACTTTAACTGTTGTCGTTCACTGTAAAAAAATATGCCTCTGGTAGCACAGTTTGACCCTTGATACCTACATTTGAATGCAGTCTTTAAGGCAGCATTTCAGATAGCATTTATGCTTAGTTTCTGTGTGTAGGAAACATTCAAGCATGGATTGATAAACCTTTTAAAATGAGGTCTCACAGGTCTGACACCCAGGATAATGTGTATAGAACACAATAAATACATCTACTTCTGCTGCCTGAAACTCACTTTGAAATTTATATAAAATATATATAAAATGATGTTGTGGTATAATTACTAATAATACTTTGAGTTTACACAATTCATCTGTTGCAAGTGATTTTTGTTTTTATTAGTTTATATGATTTACAGATTTAACCAAAATATATCAGGTAAAATGATCAAAGGATGGCATTGGGAATTTGAGAGATCAAACAAGTTGTGAGCATCCATCAGTTAGCAAACACTTGATAAATTGTAACTGTTTTATTAAAAAATATATGTTTTGAGGGAAAATGTTTTTTCCAGTTTGGCACATCTTATCCACTATACAGATAGGAAAGTGTACATATTACAATACAAAAGGAAAAGGGAAAGAGAAAAGCATTCATTTTGCACAAAGAGATTAGGTAGAGAGAGGGTATTGGATCACTTGTTTTTTCTTTTTTTTATTTTTAGGCAGGGTGGGGACCAGGGCTAGAGTATGACAAGAGGAAATCAAAAACAGTTTACAAAGAGCCAGAGTGCAAAGGGATGCATATTTCTACAAAGTGTGTCGATTTTCAGTCACTTAATACAACCCTAATATTAAACAGTGAAATGCCAATGATTGACAGAGCTTTGTAGGGAATCTACAATCATCCCCATCCTTGCAGTTATCCAAAATGAGATCTCTCCACAATGATTGCTGGATGACATTAAGAAAAATTCAACTCAATTTTGATTTTTGAGCATGCAAGGACAGATTAAAAAGGCAATAATAAAAGCAGTGTGAAGCTATACGAAAGCAAAAGTTGAAACAAGATGGAGCTGCTTGACTTTGTAAGTCAGTATTATCAGTGTATTCAATGCTTTTGAAATGAATTCAGATGTGAATTGTAATGGTTTTAGGTTGATGCAAACACTTTATAAGTTGATGTGTGCATCCTGTGAGCATATAATGAGATACTAGGCTATAATTTGGACGTTAGAAGCTAAATTTAGATGACTCATACAAACTGGAGATATGGTACATCGTAACACTCTCTAGGGGGCACCAGTCTGTAAGAGCATTGTAATTGCTCACAACCAGATATATTCTAGAAACTCTACTGTTGTCTGGACAATGGGATGTTTATTTTTTCTATTTCAAGACCAAGGTTCTGTCAGTCAGTATTAACCATTCCATTCTGTGCTGCCATTACCAGAAGGATCCTCATTGGCTTAGATAATCTAAGACATTACCCCATCATTACCCCTCTCCATCGTCCCATCATTTCCTCTCAATCCCTCTTTCTTTCACCCTGCCCCCACCACCAAACTACACAAAGAAGTGCGGAGCTGCTGCAGCAGCTTTAGTCTGATGCTAATGCACATCCTCTCTCTGCTGCATACAAATGTGTCCTGACCCAGGCTTGCTGTTTGCTTATCACTGGATCTGCATTTGCTCTTAGGGTATTCATCACAATTTAACTTGACACTTGTGACAGTTACTGCAGGATTGTTACAATATTTAATATTCACAGTGATCCCATTTCTAACCAGACTGTAAATGTTAACTGAGTACCTATAACAAGGAGTGTCTTGCAGTAAAAGTTCAGTGATGTTCTTGTCTAATGTGGTGGATGTTTCTACTAGAACTATTTTTGAGTGGTTGAACAAGCTAAATGTTGCTAGATCACTGGTGTGGGTGACAGAATATTAGATTCTTTTTTCCTTGCCTTAATTGGTTCAATCTTGAGCCTGTCAGACCTGATTAGTATCTAGGCAATAAAGAGCCTGAGCTACCACTAGGCTATTGGGAGAGGTTTTATTTTCAGAATGAAAATGGAATTTTAGATGGATATTAACCTTCTACTCACCACTTGTACAATTCACACTAGCTAATCTCGTGTTAACTCCTAGTGTGATGAATTGAAAATCAACAAAAAGTATTAACCTATTTAAGCTGTTGGAAATATTATGGTCACAGTGTGCATGGTGTTTGAGAGCTGAAGAAATGATGTGCATGGAATGGTATTCATTGACACATATCTGCAACAGTGATGAATGTGTGTACTTTTGAAGGTGTAATAAATCTGATCTTGATGTCCAAGGTGAGGAAGACACTGACATGTTTTTGCTAAGCAGCTTGGTATAATAGACATTCACCATAGATGAAAAATGCTCAGTGTTTTCCCCTAGGATGAAAATTTACTTGTGGTGGTCAGTCCCTGCGGCAGCAAGCTCAAACGTTCAAAAATTAAGACACAGATGCAAAACAGCATTGCATTTATGAGCTGATTTCTATTTAAGGATATTATTTTCCAGTCCAACTGTTGCAAATAAAGTCACCATTTTGTTCCATTTGAATTGCATTCAAATTTGAATTGCTTTAAATTGCATTCCCACACAGAAACACAAAAAAACTTTTTGGGTTGGGGCAATTCTAATTAACTGGGCTGCCTGCTCAAATAAATTGTTTGTATGGGAAACTCTAAATGCTTTTATTTGATATAATATTAAAGACTAGCCTAGTTGAATTATGTTGAATTTGGTAAAAACAAAACAAACAAACAAAAAAACATAATTGTGTGTACTGAACAAAATCAGTGGTATTTTTTTCTTTAAGAGGGAGTGTCTTTCATTTCTAACATAACCAAACAACATGTTTACCTTACATTTATAAGGCAGATCTTGAATTTGATATTAATCACCTTAAATATTTCACAGAACTCCTATACTACTTTAAACAGTAAAGGCTACAAAATAAAAGCATTTGATAATATAATCCAATTCATTTGCCCAAGTGATAGTGTGAGTGGCCTTCAGTGCTTGTGGTACATCTTATAAATGTGAATACAAATACTTATTTACTTTTTAAAATAAATAAAACCTTCGTAAATCAAGTATCTATTTAATGTATTCTGTTAGCAGAGGGCCATTTGGCTAAATATTTTCTCTGTGCTGCGGAATATAGAGACAACTTGGAGACAAATCTCACAGTTTACAATTTTCTTGTTTAAAATGATTGCCCCTGCCTGATATGAACAACCTTTTATTCATAGAAAAATACATTTGTGACTATCTCTACATCATCCCTAAACTGTCATATCCTCCCTCTGTCATCGCAGCATTCAACAAACATATTCTCAAAGCTCACTTGTAGAAATTATGCTTTTTACATAAACTGGAAAAAAATCAAAAAAGCAAACCCTGTATCATCTGAAATGGTCAAATGGCAAACCATATGCTCTAGAAATAAATAAGAGTTCATACTTCACACTCTTTGTAAGGCAGTTGCTGACACTTGCACTGCCCATAGCCATTGATGATCACGAGTGCCCCTTCTTCATGGCTGGGTTCATACTCATTATAGGGTACCTGTGTAGCTAGATCTGCCATAGGCTGCCGCTGCTGGGTCCTCATCTGTCTGCGGTTCTGGATAGCCGAACAATGGCGTATCCGGCGCAGAGTGGGGGGGCAGCACTTCCGTGAGATATACACAATGAAAATGATGAAAAAGAATGAAAATAGGAGGGCCATAGTTCCAATGATAACCCTATGGGTGAGAACAGTGTTGTCCATTTCAGAGAAGTCATCTGTTACAGCGGCCTCTTCCAGTGTAGTGGTAGTTGCTGGAGCAGTGCGTGGTGTTTGTGTTGTGGTTGTTGAAGTGGTGGCTGTTGTAAAGCTCCCATAATCCTCTGCATAGTCCTGTGTGGGGGTCTGCTGCATTATTCCAAACAGGGAGCTTGTGATCTCCACAACTGTAGTAGCGTCTCTGGTTGTAGTAATGGTCTGAACAACAGGCGCTGAAAAATTCTGGCAAAGCTGGAATCCATAAACAGCATCTAGTATCTCCTCCCCCTGGGCATATTCAGGACTGTGGCAGAGAATGGAATGTTCCCACCTTCCTTTAAAGGTGCTTAGCCAAGTGGCCAGAGAGCAGATTCTTTTGGTACATTCCCAAAGATTGCTAGACAGCCCAACGGTACCTAGAGACTGCCACATATCCATGACTTGGGGATCCAGACGGCTTAGTTTGTTGTTATCCAGCAGCAGCATTTTTAAGTTTGGCAGCGTTTGAAAAACATCAGATGTCAGGACACGAATCTCATTCCCTGTGAGGTCCAGCTTCTCTAACGTGGTCCAGGTCCACTCCATGCCACATGTTATATTACTGATCTTATTCCATTGTAGATATAGAAACTGCAGGGCAACAAGGCGAGGGAAATGGGCCAAGTTGATCTTGGTCAGCTGATTGTGTTCCAAGTGGAGCTCTCTAAGCTTAATGAGCCCAGCAAAGCCATTACGGGCTAGACTCCGGAGGCGGTTGTTGCTCAAGCCCAGATATTCCAGGCTGCGGCAGTCCCAGAAGGCGCGAACAGGTGTGGTACGAAGTGAATTGGAACGCAGGTGGAGTATCTGGAGCTTCCTCAGTCCATGGAACAGTTCTGGTTCCAAAGCAGTCATCTGATTGAAGGACAGGTCCAGTATCTGGAGATTAATGAGGTGAATGAAGGTTGTGTTGGGCAACTTGGTGATGCGATTGGAGCTCAGATTGAGGTCCTTGAGCTTGTAGAGCCCTTGAAAGGCATCCTCTTGTACTGTGGTAATCTGGTTGTGGTCTAGATGTAGCCATGTGAGTTGGCTAAAGCCATAGAATTGGTCAGGACTGAGCTCAGAGATGCTGTTGTGGCGTAGAGACAGCCCCAGGGCGCCCTTGTCCACACCATCTGGGGGTGCCTGAAGCCCCTGGGTGTCGCAGTAGAACTGCAAGTCCTCACAGCGGCATTTTTGAGGACAGGTTGTGCACGACGCAGGAGGCAGCAGGCACAACAGCAGCATGCTGATCACACACAGACACAGAGCCGCTGGTGCAGGTCCCACCAATGGCCACCTTGAATGGAAACCTGGGTGGGTTCAAAGATAAGAAAATGAACTGTGGGGCGGGAAAGCTAATCTCTGCAGAGCTCTTATTACTAATGCATGGTGACAGTAGTGCCTTTTCTGCGCATTCGTATTTTCTCTCATACATATGGCACCTTTTAGAATTTATATTGGCAACTTTGACAGTGTATATAAATATGATTTGTCTTTTTTATGTTGAGTCTAATAGAGAGGTCATTTACGTAAGCATCTAATATGATTAACAACATACATGAGTTGGAATTGGATTATTTATCTTATTTTGTTCACATTTGGTGCTTCGTAATTAGGTATGATTTTTTTAAAAATCTGCACGTCGTCATTTTTTTAACGTCGGAGCAGCTCAACTACTGTATGCCTATACTATGAAATTTGTTTCAGTTTTATAGGGATTTTTGGTTTGGTTTTTATTGGTTTGATATTGAATAGTTAGGATTTCTGTGGGTCATGGTAATCTATCACAAAATATATATCCTGTTCTAAGTTCCTAACTCCTTGTTGGTGAAGAAGGAAAAATGAAGGACAATTGCCAGAAACAGACTGTCATACCAAATAGTTTTTAGTCATCAGCCTCTGCTCTTACTCTTATTCCCTATTCATGTCCAGACCTGCCAAATAAAGGGGCTAACTTACCCATTCTTTTGTGCACATCGGAGGCTGCATTCAACTGTCCTTTTCCGCAGACTCGTAGAGCAACCAGATGGAAGAAAAATCCAATGGGAGGAAACCCTTTTGAGTAAACACAAAAGGAATCAAGGTCTTTGGAAATGAAGCATTTTTGTGCCCATCCAGATGAAACAAAATACAAAATGCCATGACACAAGAAGATGTTTATTCCTGTTACTTTGCTTTCAGTCCCTTTAAAATCCAAGATTAAAGAAAGAGTTGAATCTTTTTCTTCCTCTCATGAATCCTTGATATTGATATATTTTAAGTTGATCAGTTGCATCCAGTGCGACTCCGGTGAAAAGACACCCCCCTCCTCCCTCCTTTTTTCTCTGTTTTTACCCTTTGTTTCCCTTTCACCGCAATGATGTCAGCTTAGTTGGTTAATTGAAGAGTAAGTGTTCCTCTTTCGCGGCTGGGGTCTTCCTACCCTAACTTGTTGATGGCAGCCAGAGATCCAGCTTTCCGATGCGGGCTCAGCATAGCCTCTGCAGAGCAGTGAGCGGAGCCCTCGTCTGCTTGCCGAGACGCAGGAAAAGAGAAAAAAAGCAGAGCAGAGAGTCGGGGATGTTATTCTGTGCTTTTTGTTGCAGCCACTCACTGCTACAGAGTGGTGGCAGCCTGGCGTCGATCATCACTACTGTTTCTCTCTCTCTCTCTGTGTTTCTCTCCCACACACACACAAACACACTCTCGCTCTCTTGCTCAGTCACTTGCTCTCTGCCTTGTACACATTGCTTGTGCACCTCAGTCTTCCTCCTCCTCCTCCCTCTTGCATCCCCTTCCCTCCCAGTGGCTCGTCACCATCAGAATATTGATATCTCAAACGTGTTGTGGCAGCTTGCTGTTGAAATTAACCATAGCTGTAAATCTTAGCCCTGCCTCACTGTTGCTTCTCTGTATCCTGATTATATATGTATATAAAGTACATGAACAAAATAAACTAAACATAGAGACATGTGGCTGTGTAAAACATAAACAAGGAAAGGGTGAGCAAATGTGTACTGCAACTGCATTGCCATATCTCTGCAGAAGAGCAAGTATGATATAGAGTAGCGAAGATGAGGTGTCTGGCTTTTATTCATAATTTACACATTCTGAGTGCAGTGCTTTAATTTTTGAGCACTGGGATGTGATGTATGGCCAGCTGCTCCAAATTAAAATCAAACTAGCTTTGAACATATAATAGAAGAGGGGTAATGCTTGTGTGATAGTGTGAAGAAATAGATAAGATAATTAACCAAAATGCTGCTAACCACTGCAAGTATTACTTTTGGTGCCGTGGAATGAAAATGGATTTGTTTTGTAATTTTGTTTTTGCTATATTTCAACACCTTACAGAATGTTGGATTAAGAATTTATTTTCTTAATAATGTAATATGTGTAGGTGTGGGGTATTCAAAATTTAAGCTCTAAAGACTAGACATACAAGATAATGTATAAAGCAAAAAACGTTTTTACCTTTCATCCTGAGATTTCATCCTCATCCTCCTGTGCTATTCCAGCCCTTTTACTTGAATATGATTTCTGGTTGCTGGAGCCCACCGCTCCCTTTCCCGCCATATTATATATTGCATTGATTACATTAATGTTTTAGTTGATATGTGAATCTTAACTCTCTTGGCACCTGTTGGAGAGAAATTCCTTTTTATGAAAGCACAGAATTAAAACCCCACTATAGTATATGAGTTGGCAGCAGTTGGTATTGAAAAGCTGACTTGCCTCACAGTCACTTAACTGAGGTTTAATTATTTTCTTTGATAGGTTTCTTAATTGGAAAAAATTTGCCAATTAATTGCCCTCAAATAATGTTTGATACAATGTTGCAAACTGGACCTTACTTTTCCTCTATAATTAGGTTTAATTACTTGCTTCTCAGGTCACGATATAAAAGGTGTCTTGCTGTGACTTTCCAGGTCACTTGACTGACATGCAGCCGTCATTCTCCAAATTTAGTGTGTTTGACTTCATCTCCTGCTGGGACTTCTCTGTTGAAAGTGACAGTGAGAAGAAAAGGAAAATCTCAAAGGGCACAAATATGTCTTGGATTGGACTTAAGCAAATTTAAAAGGAAAATAGTTGTATAGCTATTCAGTTCACTTGTGTGGAATCGAAGACATTCAATTAACCAAAGTTCAATATAATAAAATTCATAGAATTCAGTGGTCGTTAGACACTTGGAGTAAACTCAGTTTTTGCAGAATTTTGCCTCCACAGTCCAGGGAACTGCTGATTTGTTATAAAGGGATCTCCCTAAATCTGTCCTAAAGGAGGTGGGTAGCAAGAGACTCACTTGAATATCATTAAAGATCCTGCAAAGAGACTGCTCCCATAATAAGCACCTGAAGAAGCGCTTCAGAATCCTGTGGCCTGGAAATGAAATATTATGCTAGGCATGAATGAAATGAGATTGAGAGTAAGGGCAGAGTAGACCAAAGTCCCACCACAGCATTGCTTTCACCCAGCACAAAGTCACGGGGTGGATTATCTCTTTGGAGCTTCCTGGCCCTTTATTGTGACCACAACCTCCTGATGGGCAAAGGGCAGTGGGGGATGGGCAGACGGCGGATCAGTGTCACAGCCACACATGCTGTTGATTTGAACATTGTAAGGGCAACGAGCAGCCCAGATTCAACTGCATCTTTGCCTTCTTCTTGCCCTTTCCTGTTTATTTAATTTTCTTCTAATTTTATTATTCCTCCCGTGTGTATCTCTCTCTCTCTCTCTCTCTCTCTCTGTCCATTCCACTTTCTATCTCCCTTCCCTCTCCCTTCTTAAGATTTTCACCTAATGCTTGAGCAGTTTGCAGAATGGTTAGGGTAGGTTAGGCCTTTAGCTGCTGCTTAGCTGTTTGGTGACTCTCCCTGTGGTGCCGCAGCTTTATTATACATAATTTACACCCTTAGGAGTGTGCAGTAAATTATATCCTTGTACTCAACCCAGATTTCTCATTGAAGTGATGGAAATTGGATCTGTGGGGAAGAGACTGGAATATTAATATTTCTATTGTTACTTTACATAATTGGTGTTCAGTGGTGTGTTCCTACATTCTTGTTTTGTCCAGAGTCTTCATCATTTCTGCAGTTACTTTTTATCAGCATCCATGTCAACATCAATTGGAATGCATTGGAAAACACATATTTTCTCTCTGTTTTGGCTTTGTTAAGCTGTCAAAAAATGGAGATATCTGAAAATCCAACTTTCTTCCACTACAAGCAGATCATCTCTCATTTGGAATCAGGATTTCAAATGTAAAATATAAATACTGAAATTGAAATAATTTTGGTCTTTAAATGCCTTTAATGCAAGAATAACAAGGAGCTATTGTATACATGGGCATTAACCAAACATTAAATCTGTTCATTACAACAAAACTAAAATAGAAAAATCTGGGAGTGTGATGTCATCTTTCTTTTTTTTTCTTTTTTAATAAACTAACCTCTGTAGCATTGTTTTGCTTTTATTCAAATCCAGTCCATATATTGCCTAACACTGCACAATATTACCCATTAATCTCATTTTCATATTTCAGGCGGGCAGGAAGGACAGGAGCGATGCCCTCAACACAGCCATTGACAGGATGACAAGGAAGACCAGAGACTTGCGCAGACAGGTTTGTTTTTTGAATGTCTTGATTTTTCTTCTCTTGTCATTTTACTCCTAACCTCACACTGTTTCTGCCCACTGAAAAACAGGAGATATGCTTTTCTGTAGTGCAGCTAATATTGTTGTCTAGCTGTCTCCTTACTGAGCTGTCGTCTAGCTGGTATTTGGAGGAAGGGTGTGTGCCATTTGACCCGGTCAACAAGTTGTGCTATAAGATGTCACTACATATGCACAGGAGAATATATTATTTAAACTATCTTTTATTTCTTCCTTCACAGCTGCGTAAAGCTGTAATGGACCATGTCTCTGACTCTTTCTTGGAGACCAATGTTCCCCTCCTGGTCCTGATTGAAGCTGCCAAGAATGGAAATGAGAAGGAAGTAAAGGAATATGCACAGGTGTTCCGTGAACATGCCAATAAGCTGATTGAGGTAATGTAATATTTCAAATCCTTAACAATGAAAACCTGATATGGCCCAAATAAGAAGAGCATTTGAAAATCTGTTTTCCCACTAGTTGCAAAAAATTATTTTATATTAAACAGCAGTTTTTATTTGGCTTTTCTACACTACCTCTTTTCTAGACAACTACATTGCCTTTTAATGAAAACAAAGCTGTTAAAATTTAGATGATTTTCTGTGCTCTCTGACTCTCTCTTTCTCTCTGAGTCATTCTGACACACACACACACACATGAATGCTTGGGATGCTGATGGTGATTCTGATGTGATGCTTTTGATGCAGGAGTGAGCAGACACACACAACATTGGTATGTGTGGTCACAGCAACAAATCAAATTTTTAAGCCCGACCAAAGGAGTGAAACATTACAACTCAAGGTTAAGTGCTGTCTCTGGGAAAATGCTGTCGTTACTGCAGCTTTGCTGTACCACTCACCAGCTACATACCTGTTTTCAATAGTGATAATTATAAATTATAAATGTTTTAATAGGCATTTTGCATTGTCTTCTTACCTCTCACTGTGGCTGATAACAAGCTAGAATAAAAACATTAGTAGTCATCATTAGCTTTCTATCAATTTCTTTTGAGTGTCAAAGTGTCATAAACTGACATTTGACATTTTAAAGCGACTTCTCAGTGGGCAGATGGCCCTAAGTGTAACCAGCTGGATTGGCCCGCTGAAGATAGAGGAGCATAAGCATTCACTGGGTAAACCACTGAAGCGTCAGAGGGAGAAGGGAACCACACTGGGGAGTTGAGCCTTAAGTAGCTGCTGGAGGCTTGAGTGTCAGTAATGGCATGAGAGCATGACATCAGTGGACTTTCCTAATGCGCCCACAGTTCCCACCATGGACTTTGGGCCCACTTAGAGGAGATATATGGTGTAAATCTTCCGTCAAATGTGGCTAGCAGTAAATGGCAAAGTGTTTTGCCCCCCTATATAAATGCTAAACTCAATAGTATATAGGATTTCTTTAACAATGATCTTGAATATTAAGAATATGACTGAAATGGACAGTGTTATAAGATGTTCATCCAAGTGTTAAAGATACAAGCCTAAAAGCAGGTTTTCAGCTGCACAAATGTAAAAGATGGTGCCAAATAACTTCACTATCAACATTGAATGCCAAGTATGAAATTGTCAAAAAAAAAAAAAGAAAGCCAAGAAAGATAGATATACGAATGAAATATGCTCAAGTTAGCTGTTTTTCATATGTTTTATTACCTACCTGCATCATTACTTTCCACATCTGTGAGGTGAATGTTCATCACCAAAAATAACTTGTCACATAGAATAACAATGTCACTTACATTGGTCAAAATAGTACCACTGAACAATACACGAGCAAGCACCGCACTGTTAAAATTGGCTCTTTTCATTATGGTTGTTATGCAGGCCTAGCTTCTCTGCAGAGCCAGAACACACTGCCAGTGGATGGACATCACCACCTCTTGGTTGAGGATTCATACTATTCCTGTTTCATTGCGGCTGAGATTTACAGTCCTTCATGCAGCTGAACATGTTGTCAGTGTTGGCTTAATGTGAGCCTTTATGATGGCTAAAGGTAGACATAGCATTGCATCATGTTTAAAAAAAAAAAAATCCTGTGAATCTTGCTAACATCAGCACTAGTGATAAGAACAAGAGCGAAGAACAACATATTGCTCTTCAGAGTTTAGCTTTAGCCTTTTTAGCAGTGCAGCCACAGACTCCAGCCTCAGTGATGTGGGCGCTAAAATAAAATTCTTGCTTTTGAAGAATTTTCAATTCGTGGCTCATGTTAAATGTTGCTGGTGCTTTCATAGGTAATTTTGGAAATGTTTTTGTTGTGTTGTGATGTTGTACTTGACTCAAATATGCAAATAAGTGGTTGATGATAGACCTAACTTGTTTTAACATTGTGACAACAGTGAAATACTAGTGAGGTACTAGCTAGTATTTGAACATTGATTATTGAAAACACTCCCTCGTTTCTACTGATGGCATTATGCCACCGGTTTATTAAATGGCAAACAGCTTTCTATTACATAATCTGATAGGGGTGTCTTTTACAGTCTCAATTCTATTGGTTCATCTAGTCAAAATATACTTTGTTGTCACTATAATAATAATAATTTCAAGAGTGTTTTTATAGTTGCTGAAGAATATGCTAACCTTGATGCTAGAGGGGAAAAAAAAAAAAAGAAAAAGCAGTTGGTTCTGGCATTTCTGGCATTTCTATATGGATACTTGCATTGATAAGTTAAGGGTCTAAAGGTCTAAATGCCAACTAGCAATACCTAGAAACTGTGTTGCAACAAGATATGTCCAGTTTGCAGTCATGTGCTCTTATTAAACAGATTAAAAATAATATACCTGTGTAGATGTTCATTTTTAAACATAGTCAGATCTTAAACTGTGTTGCAATATATTTTCTCTAATAGTTTAGGGTTTTTCCCCATTCTAGTAGGCGAGAAATGCATCATCTTAAGACTAAGGGGAATAAATAGACTGAGCTTGGTATTGTTGCTTCAGGGCCATGTTCTTAAAAGTTCCAGGGTGTTCAGAAAGATTTCTCATTGGACTAGCAGAAGAAGATGCCTCCTGTTTTTTCTTTTTTTTTTTTAATAGTAGAATTTATTGTGTGCTTAACGTTCTCATCAAANCCTCCTGTTTTTTCTTTTTTTTTTTTAATAGTAGAATTTATTGTGTGCTTAACGTTCTCATCAAATGTCATAAATCCATTGAATTAATTTCTTGGGACAAAAACAAATACCTGCTGACCCTGATGAAAAGACAAATTGTAAAAGTTTTGCACTAAGATGGACAAGATTCTGTTAGATATGTTTTGAGGCAGGAACCAAGAAATGGAATATTAATGGCAATGATATATGAGATGGATATCAACTGAGGCTACACGTTTGGCTTGACTCCACTTGCTGTTTTATCTCAGCTTTGAAGTGAAAAGCCGCCATGAGCCATAGACTTGCATTGTGGCAGATCAAGATGCAGAGATGCATCTGTTGAGCTATGGCCAGTGAAGCACTGTAACTTCAGAAATAATGTAATTGATGTGTACTACGTAGTAACCAATTTATACTCAGGAGTACAATGATGGGCAATAGGTAAGTCACAGTAAAATTCTATCTTTCTCATCTCACTCATCTGCTTGACATTTCCCTGAAAATGCTTTGTGCATATAGTGAATACTGAGCAGTATTGTAAATTGCTTTGGATAAGAGTTTCTGCCAAATGCCATAGATGTAAATGAATGATGCAGCAATGTTCAGACCCAGCTACCAGTGCTGTGTTTTTATCAGTGTGAGAAATAACAAAAAGTTGGATGGTTTCTGTTACCTCATTCCACAGTCCAGTGAATATATTGTAAATGTATGTGACAGCTGCTAGCAGAATACGTGCATGATGCCATGTTTTCTCTATATAGTATCAAGAGCAGCACAGCACCACCTCTGAATCTCATGCACTGTTTGCATGACATCATGAGTTCTGCAAACATAGGCTGCCCTGAAGCAAATGGTCCATTAGTTTACACACATTTGTATGAAAGCTACTTATGTCTGACCCACATTCATTTATATGCCCATTTAAATACTTCCATTACCCCATATGGACAGAGCATCCATTCTTTTGTAACCTGCTACCTATATGATTACATGAAGCTGAAGAGGCTTTACGACCTTTATTTCATTTACACTGAATATCACCTCATGCTGACAGAAAGTTTTTNTTTTTTTTTTTTTTTTTTTTTTTTTTTTTGCTGTTTGTGAAAGATATCAGTGCTTGCTGGTTCTATCACAAATCCTCTGTCCATATGTGCTGACAAAATTATCAGTGCAGCATCTTGGCTTGCAATTCTCAACTCTAAATGAATGTAAACAAAGCACACTATACCCATGCTGTCAACGTGATGAATTTACTTTTTTTTTTTAATGTAGTAAAGCTCTGTCAATCTATTGTAAAAACACATTATTTGTTACCTGTTTCATTAAGTATACCACTACAAAGGCAAGAACAAATGATGAGGAAACATCTTGGCATATGAGCTTCTTTAAATAAAAGAAATAGAGTATCTACAAATTTAGACGTTGTTCATGTAACCCCACTCTTCTACCTTTTCTTTGTTACTGAATGTTTTTCCCTGTGGTCCAGTATGTGTTTGTATGACAATTTAAAAATCTTTTGTCAGTGTTTCTGCACTTTACCACCACAATAAAATATGTTCTAGTCATCAGAACTGGGCTAAACTGTAGGTTTTTCTAGAATCTTGGGGCTGGGAGGTTCTATGGCAGAATTGCAGAGCTTCTTGTATGATTGAAGGCAGTTAGAGAGACTCTTTCACAGACACTAATTCACTCTGCCACCCTTGCAGCCTGTGAAGCGTTCAACACCAGTACTCTAATTAGTGCTCAGCATAACTCAACATTTGAAGGAAAATTCCGCCTTTCTATGACCTGATCTCATTTTTGTAGTCTTGCATTTTCGGAACTTTTTTTTTTTTTTGATAACGTGTTACTTATAAACTGAATTGCTGAGATCTGGGGAAGCAGCAACATCACTACAGTGAAGCCCAGTAGGTGATTCCTGCTAATTTTTCTTGAAAATGTCAGGAACTACATGTGTGTTTGATTCCAGGACGGTAATGACAATATGGCATCTTTATGATTTTAGGCATTAAGAACCTCATCCTTGAGCTACCAGCCACCACTTACATTTGCATGGATTAACTATTTTTGTAGAAAATATACAAAAACTTTTACTTATACTGTACTTTTTTCAACATCTTAGCTCTTGCTTTCCCCCCTTTTCTTTTTCCTCTCTCTGTGCTATCGTATGGTTTTTGAAACCTCATAAATTAATCCCCAGCAGCGGATTTTGTGTTTTACAGGGACTGGCAGTATTGCAGAGCTGCTCTATTTCCAACAGAGAATCACAGAATCAGGCTACATTACTGAATTTATCTAAGGTGTATTTTCTCTGTATCACCCTTTGTGTGAAAAGTAATTTTATTACATTGCTAAGTAGATTTGTTTGTTTTTGCGGTTTAGGTGGCAAACCTGGCATGCTCCATCTCCAACAATGAGGAGGGAGTGAAGCTGGTGCGCATGGCAGCCTCCCAGTTGGAAACTCTTTGCCCCCAGGTACCTGGTTGTCTTACCCCAAGTCCCACCCATCTCAATGAGTACCTGCATGCTAATGATTACACTACTGGTCTGGGCAGTATTCCAGTAGTCGTATAACAGTTTTTCCAAATGCTTTGTTAATAACTTAATCATTTAATAGAATTAAGGTCAAAATAGATAAGATTGAGTAACATCACCCAAAAATTAGAATTGATTTTTGAAATTTCTGCTATTGTGACTAAGAGTGTACATCAGATATTTAGCTGGTTTTCTCTGAACAGTAAAACTCTGACCCAGCCTGATGGTTTTAATTTCACAGACAAATTGGATATAGAGGACAAGTCTGATAAAATGAGTCAAGTAAAAACATAAAAAATAAAAAGAAGAATATTATTGTCCAATGTTGCCAACACTAAGTTTATCTCTTCACATACCACTGCTCATGCCAGCTTCCAGTTCCTTTTAGCAACAGTATCTTTTAGCCTTGCCAGTGCTCTCCACTATGCTGTGTCTCTTTTTTAATGTAATGACTCCCATTCATCCTAAGCTTTAAAAACCAAAGGTGTGTTTCTGTACAAAAATGAAGCAGCTATTGGTTCTATTTCATTCATTGCTTCAAAACCCTCATCATCCGTAATAGCTCCCAGAAATGAATTGGCATCACGCTGTAGTCCAAACATTGAGGTGGGGGTGCAGGGGGCTTCATGCAATCAACCTATGCTAATGTTGTGGCTGAGGGCTTTTCTGTAATGGAGCTTTAATGGCCGTAATTGGGTGATTACAGGTGATTAATGCAGCGTTAGCCCTTGCCGCCAAGCCGAACAGTAAGGTGGCCCAGGACAATATGGATTTGTTTAAGGAGCAATGGGAGAAGCAGGTCCGTGTCCTCACTGATGCCGTTGATGACATAACATCCATTGATGACTTCCTTTGTGTGTCTGGTAAGTGGCATTTACTTCCATGTTACAGCCACGCAAAGGTAAAAAAGCTGTTTCTTCATGGTGTTGGTTTGATCAGAATACATGATGGATGGTGGAAACTCTTAATTCAAGGACTGTCTGAGCTGTTGGTCACTTTTAAGTTAGATTTGCATAAACATTTAAGAGCATTGTTGAGAGTACACAAAACAATATTGTGGAACTGGTATTAGTCTTTTCTGATGAGGGTTATACATGTAAAGAAAGCATAGGAAAATACCAAAAACATCAGCAGTAGGTCTGAAATTGACATCCTGTCGTGTGTGTGTGAAAGCATGCAAATGGTTTGTCAGGCTTATCCATAAAGAGTTCTCATTAAGCATTAAGCAGAGAGACTCCTCTCACCTCCAGCCAAGGACAGACTGCAGTTTGCACAGCAGGTATTAGCATTTTACAGGCTCTCCATTAATAAGCCATCCGAGAATTTGTCTTTAGCCCTCTCTCTTCTACCCTTGTGCTTCCCAGTAGCCTTCTCATGTCCAGGATAATGCAAACACGGCATGAAGGATGAAAAATTAGTGCCTGTAACTGATGTTCTAATTATTAATGCTACAGACATGTTCTAGGTTAAGTCTCAATGCTTATTCTAACTTCAGTATGTCCAGGCAGGCTCATGGCATGTTCGTAACAAAAAGATTGAAGGATAAAAAAATGTTAACTACTACTACTACTAACTACTACCTGCATCATTTTTTTTTTTTTTTNATTTTTTTTTTTTTTTATCCCCAGAGAACCACATCCTAGAGGATGTGAATAAGTGTGTCATCGCTCTTCAGGAGAAAGATGTTGATGGATTGGATCGCACTGCTGGGGCTATTCGGGGCCGTGCAGCCAGGGTGGTCCATGTGGTCACTTCAGAAATGGACAATTATGAACCTGGAATCTACACAGAGAAGGTCTTGGAGGCCACCAAGCTTCTTACTGACACAGGTACCATGAGCAAAACTTGAGGAGCCATAGAACCAAATCCTGACACCAGTATATTGTGTTTGCATGCACTTAGATAATCTGATAATATCCAGAGTAAGAAAATGCTCATTTTGTTAAGGCTGTCATAATGCCATTGTTAGACCTGGATTACTCTTCTATCTTACTCTTGTCTATCTAATTATTGTATTGTTGGCAAATTACGTACGTATATAAGCAATGTTTCATCTCTGTTCCTTTACAATGGCTTGTTGATGTACTTACCTAAGCTCAGTGTGTGCTCGAACGAATCTTCATTGTTATTTTTCTCGTTTTCCTTCTCCCTCCTACTTTATCTCTCACCATCCTTCAGTCATGCCACGGTTCACAGAGC
The DNA here is from genome assembly GCA_014773175.1 of Lucifuga dentata. Classification (NCBI taxonomy): domain Eukaryota; kingdom Metazoa; phylum Chordata; class Actinopteri; order Ophidiiformes; family Bythitidae; genus Lucifuga; species Lucifuga dentata. The sequence continues at coordinate 165,258 of VXCM01001227.1, read as the reverse complement.
AAGTGGAGTCTGCAGTGGAAGCTTTGAGCGCAAACCCCACACAACCCGTGGATGAGAATGAATTCATTGATGCATCCCGTCTGGTATATGATGGCATTCGTGACATTCGCAAGGCTGTCCTCATGATCAGAGTAAGCTGCACTGTTTTTGGACTATTTTTCCATCTGTGCAACATTTGGTTGCATCTGCACCCTTCCAGGAGTTTGAAACAAATATTTTTTACATTGCGTGATTGCCTATTTTCTTTCTTATTTTTGATTGAATCTGATCGCTGTGAAATTCTCCTCCTCCCCGGAGCTTGGACAGAGGCTAAACAGTCAAGTGCTTAATGCTCTTTCTCTTCAGGATGTGCTTTCTCTTCTGTAGAAAGCTTTACCTTCAGCTTGTCTTACTTGTAGTCACATTAACTAGTGACTCCTTGACAGCCACACTAGTCACACACAAAGGTTAAAATTTCTTAACCAGGGACTGCGTTGAAATGATTTGGCTTAATTTGAAATATTTCAGCAGAAGTCCTGTAATCTCTTCATAGTGTTTTAGTTCTTGTTTCCTGTTGTGTAAAGTAAAGTAATTATATGTATATATACAGCGATTTGTCTCTGCCCAAGATGTTATTTTTAAACATATATGAGATACTGGATATGCGTGTGGCCCTAGAAACCAGTGATTAACTTGTCTCAGGCAACAGCCGACCTAATTGACCACACTTGCAATATAGCGTAACAACAGCTTTATTTATGTGTGGGTTAATGGCTTTTGCTTGAGTAGAACTATAACTGAGACAGATGGTAGTTAAGTACCATTGAAGCGTTACCTAATGACAATGAGCTGACAACGATGACAAAAAAAAATCCTGCTGGTTCCTCACAACTTATCGTGTAATTAGTGTAACTACTTAAAATCCCCAAAACTTTATTTCTTGTATATGAAAAAATAAGATGAACTTCTTCTGTGTAGCATTACCTAATCATGTTTTTGCTACTTAGTTTTTCAGTGTCTTGCCATCTTTCATTATTTCCAGCAATTTAATCTATTGAATTGAAACCATTAGTTGTGACAGCACACTGTGTGCTAACAGTGGTGCTCCAAAATTGTACTTGGGCTCCCATTATTAATGCTCTCCTGACATAGACAAACACCAAACGAGAAAGGAACCATAATGGGAGTATTTGCATTATAATAAGCAATTGATTTAAGATAGAGGTTTTAATTAGCATTCTTTAGTTGGGCTGTGAGTCAGAGAACTACATTCAATTTCCCCTCTGCCCCAGCACCACTCTTGTTATTCAGATTGATTAAGCTGTTAACACAGGGCCTGTAGGCTGGGCTGAACACTACTGTGTGTGTGTGTGTGTGTGTGTGTGTGTGTGTGTTGTGCATATGCTGCTGCCTCTCATAAATCCATCATAGGTTTGCTGTGTCATTGACTGAGTGCAGGAGATCATGACTAAACTGAACTCAAACTTGATGCATTATCTGAAAAAAAAAAAAATCTGCTACAGATTCCAGGGCTTTGGAGGGATCAGGCATGAGGGATAAACACCAAAGGTCTTGTAGTGATTATGCAGCAGTAAACAGCTCACATGCCAAGCCAGGTAGCTATTTAATTTCCAGCAGCATCTACACAGCAGTCTCCTTAAGCTTATTTTCTGTCGTTTTTAATATTGATACTAGAAAGTACATCTTAACAACATTAATTTCTACCAGAATAAACAATTTTTTTTTTTTTTTTTTTTTTGTAGAACCCTTAGCTTGGATGAACTGTTCCTCAGTAGCACAGTTTACATTTAATTTAGGCATGTCCATGTACAAAGAAATATGAAATCATGCAAATCAGCAGAACTAAAAGCTCTGTGGAACAACGTCTCCGGAGGGCATGTCCACAGTGGGCTACTTAAGATAGACAAGTCTTTAACCTCTCTAAGTGGTACACAGGCAGCCTATGTTGGACAGCCCCTGGATGTTTGACAGTCAGACAGGACGCTCTCCTACCTACAATGACTTCTGAGAATATACCTTCCAGACATCAAACTGCCTGAAAGTCAGGGAGCTGCTGGCAGCAAGGTACAGCGGGCAGCTGTCGCTACCTTATGATTTGTGCAGTGCATCATAGCCCAGGGTAATTGTGCCTGCTCTGTCCTTTAAAAAAAGATTCTACTCCACTTAGAGGCTGGGAGCAGAAAGTCACAAGAAGAATGTCAGTTGTGGGTTTTATTGTCTGACTGCCCTAACCATCACTATAGTATAGTATAGTAGTGCAGTGTAGAGATAGTAAGCTTTTTTCCATTTTCCCATTTATAGTCAAGAATAGTTGAACATTGTTAAAGTTGCAAAACCTGAGGTTCACGCCAAAAGAAATGCATCTAGTAAGCCAAACCCACTGTTCCTTGACTGTGATGAACACTTTTTTTTTCACTTATGTAACATGTTCACGTCACAATGTAACACACCTGGTTAAGCACATCCACAAAGCCAGTCTGGCCAACACCTGACATATCCTGGCTAGCTAATTGGAACACAGCAGGCTTTTTGGGAAAATTTTTTGCACATTAAAGCATCACAAAGGTTGCAGTATAAACCCCTATTTGAAAATACGAACATGAAAATCTGTATAATATGTCCACTTTAAGAAGTGTAATGCTTGATTGTGTTGAAGTTTGGTTGAGTGTTCACATATCACAATTCATGTACCCTCTGGTTGTGTACGCCCTCTACGGTGACAGAGGTCAAAGGGAACATAGCCTCGCAGAGCATAAAATGAACTTGTACTGAAAAACAGAAAATCAAGTATTGTTTTAGGTATTTTCCAATAGAATGAAATTTAATTTATTGTAACAATAGTATTACCTCAACCCATTTTTATTTAACTACAGACAATCATTGTCATTTCTCTACAGTCATTTCCCAATGGGTTCCCACTATGGGCTAACATTCAAGGCTCCCGCATTCACAGATTATCTGTCAAGCAGGCCACAGCAGGTGATATCTCTGCCCCACTGAACAGCATTGTCTGGGTTGAAAGAGATGGCTGAGTCTCTACAGCTTTGTATCCTAAACCATTCCCCCTTTCCCTTGAGAGCAGAGCATCTCTACACCCCATAAAGAAGTGTAAGCTTGTTCTGAAACCTTCAGCTATTTTTAGATGTGAGGGCTTCAAATCCATCACAGTGGGGAGGTATTGAGACAGTTGGATAAACACAAGTAGCAGCACAGACGTAATAATGCTCCTTTATCTGTTCACACTATTTTCCGTGTGCCCAAATCACCACCAGTTTTCCTGTCAGTAAGTTTTCCTGTCAGTCAGTATTGCATTTTGCCTGAAGCGTGACCTGTTAACTTAGGATTTCTTTTGCGTATGAATATTTATGTAAAATAGTTGCTTGTGGCTTGTTTTGCATTCAAAGCAAGAGAAGAGGTTAAGGATCAGAGATGAAGTAGCAACACACTAGAAGAGCACCACTCATGCCTTTGTACAAATACCACTGACAGATGAGTCTCTCAAGTCTTTTTCTTCAATATGTTTCATACCAGCTCATACTTTAATTTTCCCTCTCAAAATGCACAGACAGCACATTACATTTGATTTACAAATTCATTTGGAGTTTACGATTTTCAGTACCAAGCTCTGGGGAAGAAGACATTTATTTGATAGCTGGCAGCACCAAAGTACTTCTCATAGATCGTAAGATGGTTGATTATTTAATAGTGCTCAAGTGACTGTAGTACACCAACATTATTTTTAATTTCTGTACTCACAGCTGACTAACTTTTTTCCTTTTTCTCAATCTTCCCTCTGGTTCCTTTACTATTCCTCCTTCCCACCCTGTACATATGACTTGAATCTGTCTGTCCTCCATCTCCCTTCTTCTGCCCCTTTCTGCTACTTTATTGTACCTTTAAAGACTCCAGAAGAGCTGGACGACTCCGACTTTGAGACTGAGGACTTTGACGTTCACAGCAGGACCAGCGTTCAGACAGAGGATGACCAGCTTATTGCCGGCCGGAGTGCACGGGTGAGTTATTAATGGTCTGACATGTTCTGTTGTCACATGTCAACTCCTTGTGAGGAATCAGCGAAATGTGAAATTGAAAATAAATATTAAAAGGATAAAAATTTATATTTGTTTTATTTTTATATAAAAGATTGATTTCTGCAGTGGTCTATGGAGCGGATGTCTGTTTGAAGATAGTTAAATACTGACTTGCAAACTTATGAGCTTACATTAAAAAGCTTTGGCTCTTGAGCTGTATATTGCACCATATTTGATAATGACTGACTGACTGGAGGATATGTAATCGCTTTTCCTCCTTGCCCATGTATTCTAATTCTCCTGCATATCAGTGTAGTGAATAAATGTTTTAGAATAAAATGCCTTCAAGGAACTGCATAATCTGAAGAGCCATTTGATTTCTATTTCACCTGTCATTTTAGAAAATAGGGCTTTTTTTTTTTTTTTTTTTTTTTTGTGCTACAATTCTAGATTCATTTATGATGCTTTATAACAGTACCCTCAGGTAAATATGGTCCCCAGCCACTGATATTTTCTCAAGCACCCTAGCCTGCTACATACTGCTGATGGGTTATGTACAAATTGGCCTGCTGGCACCATAGCTAATGTGTCCCAGGTATTCATAAAAAGGCTCTGTGCACGCAGCTCTGGAGTATAACAGGGCCTTGAAGAGAAGAGACTGAATGAGGGATGGGAAGGGTCAGCAGATAAAGATGTTGGGCTGTGATACTCAAGGACCAGGATTGAGAACCACTGTTAATGTCATGATCCGTGCTTTGACAATATATAAATACTTTTTCTTTTGAAATTGTTGTTTTGTGAGCCCTAAAGTATAAAGAAATTAAAAATGTTAGCTTGCGTGTGTTCTTGAACAAATTTTCTCTTAATTATTGCGGTTAACTGCGACCATCTTTTGTTAAAAAGATGGTCTTCTCATTAAAAGCTGCTGTTGTGTTATGCAGTAGTCACCCTGCTGCCCCAACTGTCATTGTGCCAATATTAGTATCTGTCTCCATAGCCTTTTTTTATTTTACCTCTTTTAATCTCTAATTTAACTGTAACTCAAGAGGCTAATAATTGCTTTAATAACCTTTGAGACATGCACAAATAAGTTCATCTCAACTATTCCCAACAATAGCAAAATGATCCCTCATTATTACGTTTCTTTTTGTTTTGTACATCGAATTTTATCTGACTGTTGTAGAAGTCCTTCCTCCTTGCACTTCTCTGTATGTGACTCTAGAGAGGAATTCTGTTTTACCAGTAATGGCATGAATGTTGCTGCTGTGCTATTTGATTCCCTGATCTTTAGTGTCTGTCCACTTCTCACAAGCTCATTCATTGGCTGTCTGATTGCCTGTTTAGAAGCTGCCCTTTAACCGTCTACCCCAAGAGGATGGATAGAAATGGTGCTAAACACATTTGCACATTATATTCAGTACTGCTGAGTAAATGTCCTTGTATTGATCTTCTTTAATGGCCATACACATGCAGTACAGAGCTAAATAAATGCAAATAAATAAATAAATAAACAAATAAATCTAATATGCATGACGACCCTCCTCAGTATTAAGCTTCTGTGGGATGTTGTATCCCATGTTAACTCACTGGCTCTACAGGAGCCAGCCTTTTCCTTTATGACTAGGAAATGAAATGTTTTCATGCATGTAAAGAGAAGTTCTTAACACCTGTATGTTGATGTCCCACGTTGTAACCCTTGGTACCTTCCATAATATCTCCTTTAGGCTATTATGGCTCAGTTGCCCCAGGAGCAGAAGGCGAAGATTGCAGAACAGGTGGCCAGCTTCCAGGAAGAGAAGAGCAAGCTGGATGCTGAGGTGTCCAAGTGGGATGACAATGACAATGATATCATTGTGCTGGCTAAGCAGATGTGTATGATCATGATGGAGATGACAGACTTTACCAGGTGAGTTTCCCACCACCACTCCCACCCCAGCAATGGTTGATCTAAATAATGGCCTATATACAGTATTTGATTTTATATTATTTTCCAAACAGGATGAAAGATTTAGAATCTGTATCAACATTTTAAATAATTCCTGTGATTGATGGTCAATTATAATAAATGAGTAATCAATAGTTGTAGATGTAAATTCTATTTTAGATCAGCAATAAAAATATGAGTAACGCAGAAGGTGGTGGGTTCGACTCTGGGTTTTGAATTATAACTTGAAAACACAAAACAACATTACATAACTGCCATATATAAACAAAATCAACTTATGGCTAATGTATTAGCAAACAAGGAAGCATTTACACAGCAGAAATGTAGCCCGTTGGATGTAGCTACACTTGGGATGGGATACACTTACCAGCCACCTTAGTTTTGGCCATCATCTCTGGAGAAAAATATTTTAGTTTCTTTGGCTTACTAAATATGAGACTTTCTTCACTGGTTACTTATTTACGTTGACATTTTGCCATTTCATGTCATTTCAGTATGTATTGCAATAACAGCAAAATGCCACAAGACAGGATGCGTAAGTTAAGCTTGTCAAATATGATCACCCAGTAAGCGTTCGTTTGCTTCCCAGTATTTTCATACAGCTGCAAGATACTCTGCACCCATTTTACACAACTGTTCATGCATCAGCGCTTTTCATTTTCCCTTAAGCGGCACTGTAGGTGGGATTTTACTCCTCATTTTTTCTCTACTTCCCCCATTTTTAATATGCACAATCATAAACACCATGTCAAATCTCCTCTCTCTGGTACATGTATAAAGCTGTGTACTGATAATGCTAAAAGGTCAGTTTCTCTGAGCACAGCTGCTATAAGAAAAAACATATTCTGCCTTTACAGGAGTTTGGTAAGAAAATAAAGGCAGCAGAGGAATCATTGAAAAAGCAATGAAAGTAATTGCATAAAACATTTTCATTCCTGGAAAGATGACTTCATAATATGCCCATACTAATGTGTGTATTTCTAAAAGCTTTTCAGGTTAGAAGCTGTAAGTAGTAAATAAAAATTCACAAGTAATTGTTATACTGTAAGTATTTTGCAGAACAGAACTGTTAGGCAAATGTTACTGGTATAACTGACTACTAAATGGAGATGAATGAAATATCTACCTGACAAGACTATTCCACATCCCATATAAAAATGAATTTGAGATTTTGAAACATTAATGGCATAATCTGATCTAAAGGTAAATGAAGGGTAAACCCACCACGGAAGTAAAAATAGAACTGGAACCCGCTATTGCTCCCAGTGATTAACCTGACATTTTAATGCATGGCTAACATCAGATCTTCAAATCTAACATCGGTCTGGTAAAATACAACAGTTACCATTATAAATTGGTGTCAACAGATGGAGATTTTAATTCAGCACAGGTTTATCCTCTTGAATATTACATATCATCCTACCCTAAGCCTCCAGCTAAGTACAAATGAAATCAAAGTGGATGCATGTATTTGTGCCTGGCAGTGTGCATTTTGTGCTAGGTGAATCTCTTACTTTAACAAGCCTATTACTGAGCTGGTGAGTTTGTATTGACTGTGTGTCATAGACACTTCTAAGGATAGAGTGAATGATAAATAAAGCCATAGGGATAGCTTTTGTAGAAGACAATTTTGAGAATGCCATAGACCTTTGATTGGGATGATACCAGCTAAATACCAGCTTAAAAAAAAAAAAAAAAAAAANTAAAAAAAAAAAAAAAAAAACTACAGTAGAGGTGTTGGTTGTAGTTTGTCTTTAACTTTTTGAAAAGCATGTATGTCTTGTCCATTGTTTAAATTTTGATTCCAATTTCATCACACTCCTATCTACAGTATTTTCAGACTATGTGCTCCCTCCACTTCTGCTAACAAAAGTGTGATCTCTGTGGTTCAGCAATGAACATGGACAGAGGTGGAAGTAGGAATGTAGAGAAAAAACTTTGCAGTTCACTTTTAGATCTGCAGAGATTCACACAAAAGCACAGTTACACATCTGTCTCAGGCTGAATACCATTTTGTAAAAACATTTGTTTGTGGATGAATATTCCAGTATTAATTCTCAAGGACTGCAACACTAACATTAAACTTCCCACAGATCAGATCTAGACAGAGTATTACCCAGAAGCTGAATAGATTCATTCTGATTTTCTCCATGAGCTACCAAACATTCTTTTTTATAGTGTATCTCACTCTTACTTTCTCTCACCCACACACATGCAGTAGCAACAATATCAACTTATATTTTGAGGTGCTCATCTGAGATAGAGAGAAAATATAAATATGGTGCAAAAAAAAAAAGTCATATAAAAGAAAAAAACTTTGTTGGCAAATGGCACAAAACATGGAAAATTAACAGAAATGCATTGCTGAATGATAAGGTGAAAATCATACAGATCCAAAACAAAATTGCTAAATTGCTGTGAAAACTGGTGTCAGTTTAAGTTGTGTAAAAGGGGCATTAAACTGATTTTGGCCTGTCACCTCAACACTGGTTAATGCAAACCCTTCTTGCAGCACTAAGCTCTTAAGTGCCCATGGCATCTTCTTGGTTTTGTTTACACTTGTAAAGGCTTCAACAAATTCTCGATGTGTAGTAAACTCATTTAATGACAAAGGTTCTCTATATTTTGTATTTAAAATGTAATGATGGGGTATTTTGTGTAAACTGATGACAAAAAAATAATTTGAAACTCAGACTAAAACCCAATTAAATGTGACAGAAGCTGCTGTAGGCTTCGTGGCAGATCACCTGAGAATCTCTGCCTTATGCTGTGTGCATAATGGTGCGCCTGCATCTGTGGACATCATAGTAGAACATGTGGTTAGTTCTAGTATTAATGAAGCTTTTCAGATTATGGATTCTCTTTAGAGAAAATGTCTCTCTCTGTGTAAATGTCTAGAGTCTAGATCACATGGTGTGTGTGTGTGTGTGTGTGTGTGTGTGTTGTGTTGTGTGGCAAAAGAGGGGACATTCTGACAGGCTGAGTGTATTTGTGTGTGGCTGTATTTGTGTGACTGTGCCTTTTTAAAATTTCAAGTGAATTACTCAGAGGACATCTTGTGCTGAGCTATGAGTCACATCCGTAATGACGAAACGCTGACTCTCCCTCTTCTGAATGGGTCAAAGATCCTCTCCTTGGCCATAGGAGTGAAAAAGCTGTTGCAGAGTTCTGAGACAGCCAGTGATCAGACTGATGGTTCACAGAAAATTTGGGTTATTTATTTATTTATTTTTTTAATCCAGAGAAACAAGGAAAAAAAAACAGCTGCTGCCTATTCTGCTGCATGCAAATGGAATGTAAAGGATGCTGCCTTTTGTCTCTGTCCATGTTTTTTTATTAGATGACATCAGCTGTACACATATTTAAAGAGGTTATTGATTGCAGTCACATCCTTACTTCAATGAAAAGGCTGCCCACCTTTTGCTTTTACGATACGACGCATACACAAGGAATTCAAATGAAGAAAAACTTTTGAAAAACCCAGAGAAATGACAACTATGTTTGCAATACTGCATAGAAATGGAGCAAAACAGTCAATATTCCTTACTTGAGAAATTTCTCAAGTATATCCTTTTTGTTTGTTGCTAATCATATGCATTGTGCAGTTAAAGCTTTGTTGGATATGCTCAATCAGAAGAAAACTAAGCCAGACAAATACAAATATATAATAAAAATACAAAATATAACTAACTCTTGTAAATATGTAGGGATTACAGCTGGATATAAAATCTTATGTTTATGAGCACCGGCTAAATTGTATCCATAGCACTGATTATCAATAACTGTGGTTGGTGTCTGCACTGTTACTCAGGCGTTGCCTATAATAATAAATTCCAAATGATACCCAACCTCATAGCTATAAATAAATAGCTCAGTAATAAAAAAAAAAAACATATATATATATATCACCTACATNATAAATAGCTCAGTAATAAAAAAAAAAACATATATATATATATCACCTACATATCTGCTTAAGCATTAAAGCTCCAAAGACTGAAGAATCTCAGTTGTTACTTGTGTTGGTAGCTTTACCGTTAGCTACTGGAAATGTTAGCCATTTTGCACTTTCCTGCTGTTGTATTAAAGGAGTCTTTTCTTTTGTACCTGAAGCCAAAAGGTGATTATGAGCAGTCTCAGATCTGTGTCACAAGCTCCTATCGCTCTTTGGGTGTTAGTTTTAATGTGTGATTGACAAGTTCATTCATTAACTAACTAGATGTGAGAGAATGACTGCGTTACAGTGCTAAGTGATGCTTGGAGGAGGATATTTTTTTCCAGTGGATGCTGAGAAGAAGCATATTCACAGCCAATGTCCTCATTCTTAACACAAAAAGAAATCCAAGCCTCTTACTCAGTGCAAATTTCAGACAGGATTTAATATAAAACCACAGCCCTAAATAGGCTTTGCAGACAAGATGTTTTTAGCCTGTGGTGTATTTTAAAAATAGTTTTGGTTTTGTGGAATTCAGAAAGGTATGTTATTCCGAAAGAAAGTTTAACTGCACAGCTGCAACACCATGCATACACATTAGCATGCATGCAGCAGCAAAATATAGGTCTTATTAACTTTTCATTAGGCCTAATAGGTTGTTGCATTAAATTGATTTCGTGCACACGAAGTAAAGCTTGTGCCCATGTCTAGTTTACATTCACAGTCCCTATTCACAGTAAACATAAGCACCCACAACTTAACATTCAATTACTTGTTGAACTCAACATGACAAGGCTTGTTCTCAATTATTTCCTGCCGAAATTTTACGCTTCTTTAGCTCAAACATAATGTACAGCACTGAGGTTTATTTACCTGCTTGTACAACAGCTTAATTTACATACGGAAGGAATACCCTATCTGGCCAGGTATTCAGCTAATCCAAAAAAAAAAAAAAAAAAAAAGATGTGACTGTTTTAACAATCCTTTCTAAGTAAACTGTGTTTTGCACAGATCATAACATGTATACATATTTAAATATAAGATGATTTCAGGTCATTTTCTTTCAATCGTGTAGTCCTAAATCCTAGTCTTATCAAACTGCATTTATCCTAAGTTGCTAAGTTACACAGCTGTTTGTGCTCATTTTGAATTCTGGGAGTTTGATGGTAAACAGTTAAGCTTTAGTGTCTTTGATAGCTGATATGGCCTGAATTTTATATTTTGACAGTTACATTATTTATATATTTACATCATAGCATGTTTATTTTTCTTTTATTGCTATTTGGAAAAAAATAACTTGTAAATACGTTTTCTAACTGTGTAGTTAATAATACAGTTAAAAGGTTTGCTGATTTAAGAGCTGGTAGACATTTCGTATTTCGCTCACTCAGACTGGATTTTTCTGTGTGCCATCGTGTGTGTCACGTTTGTTTGGCTGACTATACATCTTCACATTATGCCTTCACGCTCACATGCAGCAGGAGCCCATAGAAGGTCACTTGCTGGCTAATTCATCCCGCATCCAAATTATTGCCCCCTCAACCTTGAGCTGGCACATAGCTTTGTCAAGGTTAATGCTGTATGAGGTAATTGATTTGGGCCTCTCTCCTGACAAATCTGCACAGAGAGTGAGGAGTGACAGATTCTTGTTGACTCCTACTTTGCTTATGGCTCTATGGTGGTTCTCATGAATAAGATGTGTAGCTCGAAAACATGCTACATATTTTGGGGCCACCTGTCTTAGAGCATTCTGTTCTGTGGAGTGTTCAGTCCGATGTGACTTCCTCCCATCTGGAGTCCTGAGGCTGTCACCAGACCCGGCAGTCACCTAGCCCCTTTTCCATGAGTAAACTCACAATAAAAATCTGATAAGGGTAGATCAGGAGACCCCCCTTGGCTCTCTTCCTTGCCACCTCTGTGCCCTTTAATATTGCAAAATAGTCACTTGGCCACCAAAGCAGAATTGGGAATTTTGCATATATCCATTTATCTGTTCAGGCTAATGTTTAAACAAGGATTATTTTAGGAGGGAAATCAATGTTTAAGAGGGAATCAACCTTAGTTATATGTATGAGATGCTTTGACAGTGGCATGGCTAAACTATGTCACACATATACTAACAAAACTCCATTAAAAACACGCCATGCAAGCTTTTTGCCCCAAACCCCTTCACAATACCTTGAGCTTTGTCTCATGGGGGTCAGCTTGTCCCCAGAGAGGAGAACTTCCAGTCTGTGCTGTGATGCATGGCCTCTTCCAATTGGACCCTGACTTGCCTCAAAACAGAGCAGCAAGGAAGAGCAAGAGAGGGTAAAGGTTGGAGATAAGAGGGGAGAGAAGAGAACAGCAGAGAACAGAACATGAAATTCCATCTGTTCTGGGTTGGATGGCTCATTTTTTAGCCTGGAGAGAGCAGCTTTGAATCCAATTTGTGCCACTTGCCAACTATGTCCCAGAGTCCCTTGTGGAGGCAGGAAAATGGCATATAGCTGAAATTCAATACAGAGATTCAGGTTAGGGCTGGACTAGCCTGTGCTGGGACTGGCTGTGTTTGGGTCAAGAATAGTGATGGAGGTATAGCATGAGGGCTCTGAACAATCTCAATCTTTTCTTGTCCCATTAATGACAGGAAATGGCCACACAAAGAAGGAAGTGGTGATGTATGGTGTGTTTTTGTGACCAGTCCTATTTCGTTGTTAGCATCCAATAAATGCCTTAAAGCCTGTATGAAATAAAATGTCCAAATAGATTAACACATGAAGGTTGAACAGGAGAGTTTCTGTTATGATAGGAAGCACATGGCGCCGGCCAGAGCTCTAATGGCCTCTAGACTGAAGGCTGCATCTCTGCATTTAATGGGTAATAAAACATTCTCAACCTTGGTCGAACATTCTGGATCCAGAGGATGCATGTGTGTGTCCTATATGTGGAATTATCTTTCTACCAGCATACACATGTATTTCTGGGGTGTTCCCATAAATCACTGTTTTCTGTCCATACTTGCATTCATACTGAATGAAAAACAACCTTCAAAAACAAAAAGCAGCTCCATGACTGTGATGCTCCTTTTGCATATTGAATGAGGCTGCAATAGATCAGAAACAGTGAGTGATCTTTTCATTTTCTTCCCAGGGGGAAGGGGCCACTGAAGAATACGTCTGATGTCATCAGTGCTGCCAAGAAAATTGCAGAGGCAGGATCAAGAATGGACAAGCTGGGCCGCACCATCGCTGACAACGTAAGTTGAAAATGAACCTATGCTCTAAAGCGTGTGATTGAGACAGTGGCTTGGTGTTAGTGACTCCAATATATGAATAGAATAAATCTGTTTTTAACCTTTAAGATTAGCAGTTACATGTTTCAGGTAGAGGTACAACATGGCTTGGAGAAGGAAAAAAAAACTGCTTGTGATCCTTAGCCTAATATTTCACAGCACAATCAACAACAGCAGCAAAGCAACTCCAAAACTTCACTGTGTCCTCTGTGATTCATGGTAGGAATGGTGTTGGTGCCTTTTTGGCAATCTAGCATTTTTCTTCTACCGTGGAGCCCATGCTCATTCAGGCAGGGACAGATGGTGTGGCTTGAAACTGTAGCACCTTGAGCAGTTTGGATCTATTTTGAAATTTTTCTTAGTTCTTTCTCCAACATTCGATCAATCTTTCTCTTCAGTCTTAGGTCAGGTTTTCATATGTGGCCATGCCCAAGGATGTTGGCTGTTAAGGTCCCATGGGCCTTAAACGTCTTGATAATATTGGCAGCAGTGGTCACAAGAGCATTAAGCTCTTTGGAGATGATCTTGAAGCCTTTACATCGACTGTGCTAGACTGTTATCTTCTTTCTAACATGCTCTGACTACTCTGCTTTTCCTTCTGTTTTTCATGCATGATGCACACATGACATGAATACTTTTCTCCAATCAAACAAGCTGAATAAGCAATTATAAGATTGAACCTGTGATACTAATTAAAAGAGAATTGTCTGAAGTATTGCTGCAATACAATTAGTCCTTATACTGTCAAAAGAATGTTAATAATACTGTGCAGGCTATTTTAGAATGCTTTGTAAAATAAGCAGGCCTGTTCACTGCTTTGTTGTGTTCCACTCCAAACCAAAGGCATGCATGCATGGATGTCTTTCAGGATGAATCGTGCATTATTTGAATAAATACAAGGGTACCTGATGCTCTCCTTTGTTTTTAAATGCCATCTCAACAACTCTGTTCATAAACCAGATCTAAAAACTCCGAGTGGGTGGAGGATTGGGAAATCTTTCCATGCTGCTGTTAGTGTTAAGCCACATCTAAAAACAGAAGCAAAACACAGCAGTTTATTACATACGATTGGAATTGCATTTGCATTTTTTTAAATATTCAAACATTTGTTTTTAGGAGCAAATGCAATTTCTCTTATTTGCATTATTCATGAGCCCTTGTCAGTCTTCACAAATATCTTTCTGGATCAAATCCCCC
>VXCM01001227.1:40582-150657 GCA_014773175.1 Lucifuga dentata | reverse complement strand
CCCCCACCCCCACAATCATCTTTCCATGTCCCAGTCCCCATTTTCCAATTCCACTCTCTCCACATCTATCCGTTACTACAGAGACTATGCTCCTTGACATAGGGACACACACATTCAATTATCCATGGCCTCATATTTCACTTAAATACTTGCACTGTACCATTCCCCAGGGAGACACTGTACATGATTTATCCCCCAGCTTATTCATGTGCCATCTTTTAGGCAGTGACTGTCTCAGGGTCTGTAATATGTCTATATTTTGCTGTTAAATCATGGAAGGGTTTAGCCATGATGTTTATAACAAGACATGGTTGTCAGATTGAGTCTGACGTGGTCTTCCCCAGTGAAGAACTCGCTTGCCTCTGTGGTTGAGAGACCTACCAGCTGTGGGTTTCTTCCATTTCTGTCTAAGAATGCATTCTCTCAGGAAGGCAAAGGCAAACACTGGCTTCCGATGTTTGCTGTAAGATTTTGATTTAGATAAACATGCAGCCACTGTCAGTCTCTTTCTCTGGTCTTGTTGACATCTCCACTGATATTATGTTGGCAAAATATAACAGCATAAAGCATCATCATTAAGTAATGACTTCATTCAAATTAAACGTTTCAGAGCCATTTACAAGTCATGGAGTCTAATTTATGTTGGTCATTGACAATTCTGTTTGAATCTATTATCTTATTATTAAATATCTGTTTCTAAAGAGTCAGGTTCTGCATACACAAGTTAATAATACACACACACACACTGATTAATAATGTGCCAGTTGTACGGTTTTATTCCATAGCTCTTGTCTTACCAATTATTTGTGCAGTGAGAGGATTTTAATCTTATACTGCTGGGTCACTTGTGACAAATAACCCCTTGTCCTGATATCTTGTGCATACCTCTGCCAAGGCTGCACAATCCTCTAAATGTGTTATTTTAATTGTAAAAAAATGTTGAGAAATTTTAAACCTGCATCTAGATCCTGATTTTCATCAAAGTACACACACTGATAAACAGTCACTTTGTACATGCCAGAACTGTAAGGCTTGTACAAAGTGACTGTTTATCACTGTGTGTGATTATTGTCTGTGATTGTGATTACTGTCTGAATATTGTCTGGTAGTGGCTCCATCTGCACCCACAACAAACCAGTCATTAATTTTCCCCACAGCCTAAATTTCCATTGTTTAAGTTTTTGAGATAACTGGCAAACAAACACACAATAGGAGGCTGAAAATAGAACCTCATTGGTTAGAGGTAAAACTCCAGCACATGAGAACAAAACATTTTTTCCTCAAATGTTTCATAGATTTGAAGCGATGCAAAGAGTTTATGTGGCTTTCAGTTTGCTGCAGGACCATAGGTTTTCATTAAGCCAGCGCTGACTGGAAACATCTGCAGTTAGCTCTGAGTGGAGATCTCTCCCTCATAATCTGACATAATGAGCTGCCGGCCTCCAAGAGCCCTGCACTATTGATGTTTTATTTAAAATGCCCTTAGATCTTCAAATTATAAAATCATGTCTGTCAAAAAGTAAAACTCTTACCTGTACTGACCTAATTGCTTCAGAACCATCTGAATAGATAATAAGCCATTCTGGAAAGTGACTTTGTATGCCTCACTGCTGCTTTTGAAGCTGCTGATACACTTTAATGAAAACAGCATTATCCCCCAAAGAAAACAGATGGGCAACTGTGCAGGTGTGTGAAGTCAACGTCTGTTGGCTTGCCTGCCTTCCTGGAAACACGTGTGTGGATGTGTTTGATTTGGGCAACTTTTTTATTTCCAATCTGCAACTTTTTGTAGATACTCATTTCTTCACTGTATTGTATTCATATGTATGTGCTTGTCTTTGCACACTATTAGGGGATTTTGGGGTTTGAAGCACTCAAAGTATGAATAAATAAAGAGCTTTGGCTGTTGGAACCAACTCTTTGCCAAGATAAAGGACCCCCTCCAGCCCCTCAACCCATCCAGCTGTCCCTCTCAGTCTCTCCCAGCAAAGATCCAAATACTAGCAGACTAGGTGACGCTCACTCACAAAACTTCCAGCAGAGCTCCCAGGGATGGACATGGGGTGTGGGGTGGGGGTGGGAGAGCAAGGAATGATGGAGAGATAGGAGAGGACAGAAGGTAGGGGCAGTGCACACNGGGGGGGGGGGGGGGGAAGGAACATCCCTCCTGAGAGATGAATCCATTAAGAGTGATTCGCCTTTTAATTAGCAGCGTAATTGCCATGTGGTAGTTATTTTATTTATTTACATAGGTGGTTTATATTTAGGTGCATATCTTTAACAAAGCAGGAGATGCCAGAGGCCCACTTAGAGCAAAGATGTGGTAAGTTGGGCATATTCCAGCGGCAACATTTAAGTGAATCACCACCAAGATGCACACATGCAGTCAGAAGGAGTCAAAGGAGCAAAGGCAAAGCTGGGACTGCTCATTAACCTAGGCATATTAATCACTTGCACTCGGTGCCTCTGGCCTGAAGGGCCTATGAGGGTTGACTGTACATATGAAGTGCATTGGCAGATGGTCCCAGACTGATAGTATTTCACAGTGTTTCACTCCCATGCTTTTCTTTGCAAGATTATGTCATGGTGCGTCGCGTGAGTAAATTGTGTGTAACGGAAATGTGCAGGTGGAGATGGTCTAGTTTTAGATCATCAAAAAAAAAAAAAANCAAAAAAAAAAAAAATAAATAAAAATAGTTTACTGTGTGTAATAGAGCCTTATTAAAGTTTAAAGAAATGAGTGTAGTGTAGAGATGAGCTGCAAGATTTAGGTCAATGCCATACAAAGGTCTGCACTGCAGTTTATTAAGAATTTATGACCCCTCTCTGCAGGGTACCTTATGAGAATTCCATCTGAGCAGGCTGGTAAACAAATAATGCTATTTAATTGAGATTTATAATGCAAATGTGTTAGCCACTATGTAGCCCATAAATTTCCACCATCTGACTCCTCACACATAAACACTGGCATGTGCTGTACACACGAACACGCACATAAAATAAGGCTTGCATATTTAGAGAATAGGCATGTGCTTGCTGTGTTGTGTGTGTGTGTGTTTGGTGTACAAGCTTTATTCTCATGATGTATACCGACATACATAGTGTACTTTTCCAATTTGCATTCAATCAGTGGAGATTTACAGTGATCCATGGGCTCTGGTGGTGGTCACAGTCTAATCCCGGCTCTGGCCCGAGACGCTTTACACCAGACAGGACTGTAAATTACCCACTGCAGTGTGGAAGCAAAATAACTCACAGCGCCTCAAATTCTCAGCTCAGCAGTTCAAGGGTCAACCCTCAGGCTACTGCACTTCAAACCTGCCACGATACAGACACCTTTTTGTTGCTCACCTTGTTTGGGTGAATCTATCAACTTGCTTTGAAAACAGTTAATTATAATTATAGAAAAGTACTTGGTTGAATTTTTTGTTTTGAAGCACCTTGGTAAAAGCAACATGGCTTTTAGAAAGGATGTTTTGACAGGTAAAGAGCTCCCAGTGGTGAAGAAACTAGTGGCAAAAAAAGGAAAACATGTTGAGATGTACAATATCTTTGGTTCCTTACCTGTTGGGACAGAATTTATGCATGTTATTCATATTGGAGAGGAATGGATGATAGAAAATAATTTGTGTTGGCTAAAATAAAATACAGCTACTTAAATAGTTAATGCTTTGCTATAGGTCATATTTCATCTGAGGTTTTGGAGCTGTCAAGAATCAAATGAGCGCTAAAAGAATGAAGCTTCAGTCCAAGTAAAAGTCAAAGCTTGAATGTCAAAAAGTCCCAGAAGTATAAATGTTTTAATATGCTTGTTTATGCCTACCTGCTCACTTGCAGGTGTTTTAAGCTAGCTGTTTTGCTTACAAGTGAAATGCCTGACTGACAGGTACAGCTTGAACATTAAAAATTGATGGCGGCCATTTAATTGGTCCCCATGGTTACCTCTAAAGCCAGTATTTTTGGCTTGCCCCCAGCTTGGTTTTCTCCTGTCATACCCACACCACGTCCGTCTGTTTCAGTGTCACATTAACATTCCCAAGTGCCTCTGTGATTGAATTTGCCCCACGCAAATATGAAGCATCTTTTTAGCAGGTGCCATGAGGAGAGGGGATCTGGCTATCATCATTCTGTTTAAAATGAATGTTGATTGATAACTGTAGACAATGGCGGTTTTATATTTAGTCATCCACAGTAACAGGATCAGCGCCAGATGGACAAAATCTAATGTACCGCACATTAACTTGGCAACACACAGAAAATGTCAGCATACTCACAAAGTTAATTAGTGGATAAAGAGGCTGCCTAGATATGAAGTCTGTTCAATTTAAGTTTGTATTCTGCAGCGAAACTCTTTAGTCCTTATTCTTAACTGAAACATTTAATGTTTTCTTTTCTCAGTGTTTTAGATACCCTCTTTCTTGGCATTTCTGTCACCTCATATATTTTTGAATCATTAATTTGTACTCACTGGCAGTTAACAGTCTTCAATATGACTATCACACTTTATTATTCCATTTTCCCTTTTTATCTTAATGCCGGGTTACATTAAAACACACTACAATAACATCTAATAAACTGTTAATTTTAAAGAGTTCCAAATAACTTTTGACATATAAACACTGACTATATACCCTGTATTTATCATGAAGAACAGCCTACAGTTTGTAATAGATTTGTAATTGTTGATGTACCATCCTTATTGAGTTTTGTCTCCAGCTGCAGTTTCTGTAAAAAAAAAAAAAAAAAAANAAAAAAAAAAAAAAAAAAAAATCTGTATCTGCTTAAACTTTGTCATGTGTCTTAGTTGCACTGTTTTTGTAATGGCTTGCAAATGGCGGTGAGCACATATACAATATATATATATATATATCCCCATGGCAGCTTTGAGGTACAAGGGCAGATAAAGTTGCCTGGTGGCTTGTGGTCCTGAGGGTCCAGTTTAGGCACAGTTAATTATCCACATCCCTCTGTCACACACACACACACGAATGTATGAAATTTTTGCCCAGCAGATCTTTTATATGTCAGGGTGAAACATGCTGCTAAAAGTTGGATTTGCTGTCTTCCCTTTGAGCTATGAGAATCCATCCACAGTCATACCACACACAGTCCAGCCTGACTGTCTGAAGCTTTTGGAGGCTGTATGAACATGTCTCTAAACAGTGGAAAATAAATCCAGCTGTCAGCGTGCACTGTGATATGCTGTGATTTATAGGGCACGCTTATCAGTTGTCTTTTGAAGTGACCCTTTTTTTTAGTTGTAATTTTCCACCTTAGATATAAATTGAGCTTTGTACAACAGGTGTTGAAATAATAAGCCTACAACATGAGCCGTTCACAGTTTCCAGCTGTATTTTTCTTGGTCTTGCTGGTCACAACGGTAACATGCAGAGGGTAAAGGCATGGGAACTAAGTGACAGCAATGAGCTGATTCCTTCCAATTACTCCAAACTCACCAGTGTTAGTCAAACTCACATCCAGGAGCTCTGTGTTGTACTTTTCATAAGGTTATTTTGTTTTTTGTAAAAAAAAAAAAAAANAAAAAAAAAAAACAAGACAGTTGAATTTACATCATTTAGATCAGATAGTTGGAGTATCAGTTTTCTCATGACAAAAAGTGGCTGAAAAACCAGGCATAGCAGATATTACCTCTGTGTTCGCCACCCACCGGCGTTCCCCAACAGGTGGCTGGCAGCAGCACCTAAAATGCTGCCGTCTCAGTAAATATTGGAAATTGGCATTTCCTGTGGGTGATGCGTGCTGAAAGGTCAGAACCGGGCAGCAGCACAGTGTCTGTCTCCACTCTGTAAAAAAAGGAATCCAGTAGACCTGCATGGCATTTCCAATGATGGCACCGACCTTCCTGATCAGCATTTATATCATGGACTTTACTCAACATGTAGCACAGTGAAATCTTTTTTTGTTTGATATCCAACTGCCTCATTTCCTCCTTGTTGTCCCTCTTATTTTGCAGACCGTTAAGGAAAGAGGATTTTTCATTCACAACGTTAGTGCTGCTCCCTCGTTTACAGTGGTTCAAAGTTTGAACTTCATGAATATGGAAAGAGTGTACTAAAGTCATCTGTATAAGCCATTGTTGCTTATTAGATCCAATTAGCAAATTAGAATAATGATGGAGTATCTCTCAGCCCCACTTTGATGCTTCACCTTTTTTTTTTTTTTTTTTTTNTTTTTTTTTTTTTTTTTTTTGTGAGAATGCACCTAATGTCAACAACACCAACTCCACAAGAATCACTATTTCTGCCTGTGCTGCGCATTCCTTTGAAAGATGGTGACTCACCTTTTTATCAGTTTGTCTTAGAGATATGGAGATTTGTGTGATGAAGTCTCCGGAGCTTCTTTCTGCTGTGCTATCCCTCAGTAGTAGCTGACCAAGCAAGGTTAACCGTCTCCTACTTCATAACTGACCGCACAGCATTTGGGAAAAGAAAGGGGCTGTATCATCAGGTGCGAGAGACACATCACTCAGCTGAGAAATACTTTAAAACTGGGTGGGAGGGAGATATCTAGATGGGATGTGTTCTAATAGGTGAAGTCACAGAACACAGTGTGGGGAAAAAAAAAGGATGATCCTTTTAATTTTCAGATGAGAGCTGTGAAACAGAAATGAATAGTCAAAATAGTGAGTAAATATCAGGTTTTTGCGCTCTAATTAACTCACTCGATCATTTGCTTATCGCCCGCAACTTAACCATACATAAGGCTACTGTTTGTCACCAAAGCAGTGGGCGCGTTCTCATCTCTTCTCTGCTCGACTAATGTATTCACATGTCACAGCTCGAGCAGCCCTGCAGAATTTCCTGAGTGCAGAGTGAAGCCAGCAGCTGAGCGGAGTACGAGCACAAGCGATGCTTTCACAGAGCCCTGCTCTCAGCCGTCTGAATACTTCCCCGAGCCCTCATTAGTATGGCTGCTGCATTCAGCCTCATCCCAGGTTTTTGCTCTTTGCCACGACACCCANACCCCCAACACACACACGCACATACACACTATGATAGAATCCACTCCTCTACGTCTTATCCCCATTTGGATTTTTCCCACTTATTTGCTCCTCCATGCTGTTCCCCCCCGTGGCTCACTCCTCATCCTTGTCTTCTCACCACCGACTTATTTTTTTTCTCGTTTTCTCCTCCTTTTTTTGACTCTATTCTGCCTCTCTCTCCCCTTTTCTGCAGTTTCTCAGCCATGCATTAGTCCTCTCCTGTATGATGATCATTCCCTCCAGCTCTCTTCCCCTCATCTCCTCTTGCATGCCTTTCTTTTTTTAAACATTTCTCTACTAGGATGTCAGCTCTTATAGTTTCCCCTTCTCTCCTTAGCGATCCTTCTTGTTAATCAGGAGGGAATGGTAGTGATGGCACTGATTAAGTCCATTTCATTAACATTCTCACAGGACAATTGTAGAGGTTTCAGTAAGGAAAGGCATGACGGTGTAGTTTTGTTTTTGTTAGTCATGTAGCTTATATTTGTTCACATTTAGAAAGGGTAAGGAAAGGGTCTTGTTTTTATTTTCTTCGTGTAGAGTGAAAGGATGTTCTTGCTTCCATTTTTTTTTTTTTTTTTNATTTTTTTTTTTTTTTTATATCTCACCTCTCTGCTGTATATAATTTAGCAGACTTGGGGTGGCTGAGGTGGTGTGTAATTGCATGCATGCATGCTTGTATGTCTGGAGGGGGTGAGTGCACTATTTCCAGTGGAGCGCTCTGTACACCCACCAGGGATGCTGATGCACTCAGCAGGATTAGAAGTTTCATAAGTCCTGCGCTGTTTGAAATGTCCAAAAATCACAGCCCTCAGAACATTTCCTTTTCCTCCATTCACGAGGAAAATACAGAAAATACACAGTTTCCCTCCCAGAGAACCTAAATAGCTGAAATAGCAAACGTTGACAAATGGGCTTAATCTTTTTAAGTGGACAAAAAACTTTAATGTCTAGTGCCTATTTGCTCACTCATAGCAAGTCAGAGTGCCTTTTCATTTTGTCCCCACACACGCTTACGTTCTGTTCCGCACTCTGACCTCACCGGCTCCTCGCTGCGGAGCTGCTTGTTGTGTCAGCAGACGGCCCAGATTTTCCATCAGTTAAAAGATTGGCTGCTATTACCATCCCTTCACCTTTCCTCTGCACTCAGAATTAACAGCTGCTAAAGGAATTGGGTTCTGTGAAAGTGGCTGTTGGTGATCGGCTGAACGTAATACTGCCGGACTTCATTTTCCTCTGTTGAAATCAACGTGAAAACATGCATTCATGTTTCCATTTCACTGTCACGCAATGCACAACTTTTGTGGTAGTTGCAATGAATATGGCAGCATGGAACTTATTCGCTGATACCCTGTATGTCTACAGCGCTGGCCAGAAGTATTGCACAACCCTGTATTTTTTGTGTAAACTTTACCAAAGTACCACTCCATATAACAAAATTCATTTATTGGTGTTTTACAAGTAGTTGAGTATTCGTTCAGAATATTCAACTATTCTTTAGACTTAAATTTGGATTTCAGAGTAGGTAATATGACTACAATATTTCTACAAGTCAGTGAAAACACATGAAAACCATTTGCTCTGACCCTACCTCAAAAAAGATGTTTTAACTTCCTGTTTGGTCTCTGCTAATAATGTTGGTATTTTTCTTCAAATCTTAACAATATGTCAAAAGTGTCTTCCTACTTAACACTATTAAGAACTNAAAAAAAAAAAAAAAGTGTTGTGTTTGGAGTGGTATTTTAACTCAGAAAGTAAACTTTACAGAAAAATACAGAGGGGTGCAACACTTTTGGCCGGCGCTGTACGGTGTCCTACACAGCATAAAACAGCTCACCTGCAGCTTCGTTGTGACTTCTCAGCAGACATCATGCGGTTATTTGCTCCATTTAAAAACTATACTGCAGTTCTGTGGATGTGACACTTAATAGTCTATTATTGAGTGTGTTGTGCGATTTGGTTTGTGTATCCATTGGCCAGCCGTTGCTCACTGGAGCTCATGTGGCCACGAGCGCCACACACCCCTGCCAAATACATCAGCTTTTGCCAGTTAAAGGGGTGACAGTGGCCAACTGGAACATTTTTCACAATCACCCAACCTTACAAACAATTACACTTTCAGGCAACAAAATGCATGCAAATACCGACGTTAGAGTCTCTGTTTTCTTCCTCAGTCACAAGTTAGTTTATTTTAAGAGATAAGGAGATTGATTGTAATTTTTCGGCTATGCAGAGAGTCAGTCATGTCCAGGCGTGATCCTCGTTGCTGACAACATGGTAATTGCTTTGTCTGTCAGGTCAGCGTGCCTACGACTTAGTGGAATCTGTTGAAAGATGTCAGAGATACATCAGGGTGTTTGCATCCCTCTCTTGATGAGCAGCGAGGAAGCGTACTTCAGCCTAATCATCACGCTGGCAGGGGGCTTGTTTAGCAAACTTGGGAAGGGATTGTTAGTGGTGTTCCAAGGTAGCGCCAAATTCTAATTACGACAACATAAAGTCATCCAAGAAGACTTTCACAGCCAAATGAGATACATTTTGTAGATTTATTTGCTTGCCGCCTTTTTCAAATGAGCCTCATAACAGTTCAGTTGGATTTCTTGAACTTGAAAGATTTTTATTATATCCTTATGCTTTTTTTTTTTTTTTTTTNTTTTTTTTTTTTTTTTTCAACTCTTCATGATCTTTTACTTTTGGCAATCCTGTTAGGACTCGTTGGAAACAAGAGTAACAGTTACATCCTGCTTTTTCAAATTGGTACTAAAGCGATGGTTTGGGAAATGGTTTTACCTCACATTTTAACTTGCCTCTCATCCATCACATGTTCCTCTGAGAATTAATTATATATACAGCAGTGCCTCGAGTGCTTTTCCAGCCCCAAGACATTCATTCTCACCTAAGGTCATCGCTTAAATTTAGTGGGATCAGGTGTTATCCAAATTTTTCTTCCAAGAACTAGAACTATTACTCAAACTGATTACTGACAGCAGGGAAAATGGCTTTATATAATTACTGTGAAAACAGTTTTTATATAGCAACAGCGTTTTTAAACACTGGATTGAGGGCTTCTATTCGAAAACACTGTCTTCAGACATTATTCCTACTACCTTATCGTGATTGACTGACAGCTGTGTTTGCCTCATAATAGATTTAGCATTTTGTGTGACTTGATCTTGCTTAACACTGTGAAGATGAGTTATCAATCTATCAGGACGTGGGCGTGCGTTTGTCATTTAGGCTGTGCGTGCAGCTCTGATGTGGGCGTCTCCGTTACCTGTCACTGCTGCTCCACTTGATAAAGTGTGAGATCAGTGCATCAGTGGAAGAACAAATGTTTAGACTGAGGGAAGGAAATGACTGAAGTCACAAACACTGATAAGTTTGTTGAACTAATTGTTGAACATCATCAGCCACCTTTGTGTTCATGCCTTTCATATCAGTAGACGTTAACTCTCTCTCTCTCTCTCTCTCTCTCTCTCTCAGTGCCCTGACTCTACCTGTAAGCAAGACCTGCTAGCTTACCTGCAGCGTATCGCTTTGTATTGCCACCAGCTCAACATCTGCAGCAAGGTCAAAGCTGAGGTTCAGAACCTGGGAGGAGAGCTGGTTGTCTCGGGGGTAAGTTCAGCATTTTTTTTTAGCCAAACGCCTCCGTAGCTAAATGGGTAAAACAGCAGCGTGAAATCTCCAGCAAATGTATCTGGAAAAAGCCAGAGCACTCATTAACGTGAGCAAATGGCAAAAATATCAGACAATTTTGTCGATTTATTATACGAATATTCTCATTGAGCATGCATGTTTTCATGTGGGGGTGGGGGCATAACACACACAAAAAAAACCCAACAGTTTTATTAATTTCTCGCTATAAAGATAATGAAATCTGTAAAAATGCGTT
Source organism: Lucifuga dentata (assembly GCA_014773175.1). NCBI lineage: Eukaryota > Metazoa > Chordata > Actinopteri > Ophidiiformes > Bythitidae > Lucifuga > Lucifuga dentata. The sequence continues at coordinate 139,759 of VXCM01001227.1, read as the reverse complement.
GGCTGTTTCATTCATTTTATCTAGTACATGTAAATTAATAATTATGAGACTTGAAGAAGACTAGTTAATGATTCATTCTCTTGCAGTGCATTTTACAGCTTTTATATTTTTAGATTAGATTACAAAATAATGATTTTTACTCAGTTTGGAAGGATTAAAATTTCCTGATGTTTCTCAACATTTCCTAACCTCTCACTCCCCAAGATAATACTTTGCAAGACATTGTTTACAGATCCTTTTGAGAATTAATTTATCACTTATTTAGCAGTCAAATTGATTAAAATAGGTTATTTCTATACACACAAAATAATGAATTCCTCCCGTCTTTTTGCGAGCCTGAAATGAGAATGTTTCCTTCTCTGCAAGTGTCACTAGTGTCTCTGAGGCTATTTAACTGTGGAGATTAAATTAGCATGACCTTTTTCCATATTCTGAAATTTCTCACATCCGTGTTTATGCCAGAGAAACTTGGTGAAGGTAGCTAACTGTCGGGTTCAAACCTCGATTCTCCGATGGAAAGCTTACACCATACAAAAATATAAAACTGTAATTCTCCAAGCGTAGCAAAGACACAAAGCTTATAAATTAAATGCATCAAGCTTCACTTTCACCTCCTGACATCTCTAACCGTGTTCCTCTGCTGTTCTTTCTTCCACTCAGTTGGACAGTGCCATGTCCCTCATCCAGGCAGCAAAGAATCTGATGAACACGGTGGTTTCCACTGTGAAGGCCTCCTACGTCGCATCTACCAAGTACCAGAAGAGCCAAGGCATGCAGAACCTCAACATGCCCGCCATTTCCTGGAGGATGAAGGCTCCCGAGAAGAAGCCGCTGGTGAAGAGAGAGAAGCAGGACGACGGGCAAACCAACAGAGTGAAGAGGTCCTCCCACAAGAAACACGTCAACCCCGTGCAGGCCCTGAGTGAGTTTAAGGCCATGGATAGCATCTAGACTTGCCGTTTGGGATTCAAGAGAAACCAGAGACAATACATTGACCAATGAGTTTCCATACAGATGAGCTTGTCAGTCCATCAGAAAGAAAAGGTTGAAAATCTTCTTACAGTGTATTTGCATAGACAGCTTGTATGTTTGGCACATTATAGTCCTACTCTGTCATTTATCATGAGAAAGGTCTGATTTTTGCTATTGTCTGTAGAATGAATCATTTCCTCCGTGGAAACTACAGTTAGAGGGAAACCAACTGGACAAAGGCTTTTTTTTTTTTTTTTCNTTTTTTTTTTTTTTTACACATTAGCGTTATTAGAGGAATGGAGTGTAATTCAGAGATATTATAAGAACTAATTCCAAGAAGCTTCGATTATTTTGTACTCTGTTTTACAGTAATACTGTGGGGTCACCGGTGTTTTCTACTGTTTGCTTCTGGCACAGTAACCTGTGTAGCAACCTTTGTTCTACAAATATATCAACTATGCAAAATTTCAACTGCTTTATTTTTAACTCAAGCAATAATTGAACAGGATATGCTTGGCTGACTGGTTTTAAATATATTGTGGTTCAATCTTAAGGAACCAAAGTCAATAATTTTCGTTGTGTGTTTGCATTTTATATCTTTATATACATAGTTATGCCACTACATAGAGCTAAAGTAATATTAAATTGTCCTTAAACACTATTTTCAGAACTGTACGACTAATAATTATGTGGTCTCCTTTCACAATTCGGACTCGTAAATGTTATTTGTTCTTATTCCTAAACCGCATCTCAAGATTTTTCATCTCATTTAATTTTCTTTTCACTTGAAACAACAAACCAAAGGTGACAGCGTAAACTGTTGCATGTCAGGCACACAGATTCACCCCATCAGTGAAACTTTGTAAATGAGCTCTCAATTCATCTGAGTCTGGAAGAACACAGTGAGTCAAACGACGAGTCCATGACTTGTCACCGCTCTCCAAAGCTAACGGGCTTCAAGACCAAACGCCTCCACAACCCGCGAGTCTGCAGTCATGAACCTCTGCTTTTTTTTGTAATGTGTCTAAATTGCAGGCTTTAAGCTTGAACTCTAATAAAGGTTTGATGTTATGTACAATCACTGCTCCTAAAGTGGTTTGCTGTTAGTCAGTATAAAGGACCTTCCAGGTGTTTTAGCTTTAAAGTGGTTAACAGCATAAAAATATGTTTTATTTCAGATAAAAACAGTAGAAGTAGCGACTCTTTGCTGCATGGTGGTCGACAGCAAACTGTTCAAAATCCTGCTGCTTTGGTCTTGAGGCTGAATCTTATTTTCGGTTGTTTGACATCTATGAGCTACAGCAGAATACGCGCAGCCACTTGTTTGACAGACGGAGGGTATTTCTCAGTGTAGATCTTGGCATTTGGAGGGTGTTTTCAGAAAGTTTTCCTCGCATTGTGTCTTTAGCTGGGTTTGAATTGAATCTGCAGTGTTCATATTGTTTTGCTGTGAAATTTGTTACTGAGAGCTCACTTTTTACTGTACACCTTTCTCATATTCATGTGCCGCCTTTATATCTTAATAAAAAATAGAGATGGAACCACGATTGATGTTGTGTTACGTTTTCAGTCCTGTACTGCCAACATTTTTTTCCTTCATCACTTCAATACCTTTTCTTACCATTATAACGAATACATGTCTTTGTGACAGGGATACAAATTAAGTCCAGGCTTTAAAGGACCATAGCGGTGATTCTGCATGTTTTTAACCAATAAATATTTCCCGCATACATGTTACGTTACTGCCAACGTAACATGTTTTATGTTTTTTCAAAAACATAAAAACTATATTTAGTTTTTGTGTTAAGTTCTACTAAATCTAATCTTTCAAAATCAAATGTCCAGGTGATATACCCACCTTAAAATTTAATGTTTTGCCTGCTAACACACATAACATAGAAGGCATGGTCATTTAATTTTTTCTGTAAAAGCCGTCTTGGGACTATATTTCCTCATGGACACATTTCCCTCAATGCATCTCTGTTGATTGGTTAAAGTAAGTCTGGTAAAAAATAAAAACGTTCACTGTGATGGATTATGTACCTCAAGCATGATTCAGTCTCTAAGTTGAATTTTATAGTATACTGGAATGAGCTGACAGCAATGGTAGTCTGGAAGGTAGAAAAACAATTCTTATATTTACAGCTCCAGTAGTATGCTTTGAAAAATGGTTGGCAGTAACATAACTGATATGCAGGCTTTATTGGGGCTCAAACATGTAAAATCAATGGTGTCCTTTACAAAGCAAAGTAATTTTCCTTCTCAAAGTTTCAACAGAATCTCCAAATATGTGCTCTCTCTCTCTCTCTCTCTCTCTCTCTCCATATATATATATATACACGATTGATGTTGTTACATGTTTTCCGCCCTGTACTGCAGACATTTTTTTCCTTCATCACTTCAGTACTTTTTCTTACCATTATAACGAATACACGTCTTTGTGACAGGGATACAAATTAAGTCTAGGCTTTAAAGGACCATACCAGTGATTCTGCATGTTTTTACCTCTCTCTCTTTCTCTCTCTCTAGTCTTTCTGCTCTGTTGTGGGTTATCTTCACCTCTAAAATGAAGTTTTAATATCGATCACATATTCCTCAGTATCCACATCATTGCAATGAACTGTCTTTGATGGTATAATAATCACACAACACTTTGAGTCAGTTAGGAAAAGATAATCCCAGCGCTTCATACCCCTGTCGCTTTATCTATATCTACTTAAGTTTCCTCCATTACCCAGAATGGTTTTGGACAATCTCCAGAAAATGGGTGTAAATTTGTGGGTTTTTACAGGTAGGACAATAGCAATGATTGGATGAGAAGTTTTCCAGCTGAGATGAAACAAGTCATTCCCCTTTAATAAGGCGGGAGACTCACTGAAAGGCGATCACGGTCCAAGCTGTTCCTCACACGCTGATACATTTTACACATTTTTTTTGTCAGACCACTTGTAAATACGCTGAAACTACACTATTACACAAGGATGAGCAATCGCAAAGCTGAAGCTATTCTGCTCACAACAGAAATGTCAGAAATGACACCAGAGTCAAGCGACCTTAAACATTTGAAGGTTAATCGATATACTGTATATATGACTGTGCATACATTCAGGAGTGCACATCATTTTCTTTCAGTCTGGTGGTGCTAGTGTCACTAAGCATTCAAGGTTTGTCTAACTGGTCAGACAGGATATGAATAATAACATGGACAGCAATGATGGAGACCTGTCAGTCATTCAACAACTTGTTCGCAACACTTCCTGTCCATATCCACCCTACGGCAACTCCTGAGGGACATTCCCATTATAACACAGAATGCACAGAAAAAAACATCTGTTACACTAGAATGAGTCAAATGAGTACCAAGAGATCTATGTTTTGTTTTGTTTTTTTTTGGGGGGGGGGATTATATGACAATTGAGTTAACCGGAGATGTCCAGTTTAGTCTTTACTCTTCACACTGTAACCACTCCTGCTGCAGTCTGAGGAAGATGAGCTGCAAAATATTTCCGATATCGAGCGTGTTGGAAAGAAAGATGTGCAGAAAGACAAACATGCTCAGTCTGATTGGCCAACTGCCTTTGTGCACATTATGTAATATTGGGAAACTTCCCCAAATTTACAAGTTCTTAATTTACCCCAGCATCATCATCATGAATATAATTTTGATACACTATTCAATATAATTCTTCACCCCATTGTAACGCGGCTCTAGTTGTCATGTTTGAGCACATTTGGCTCCTCCAGTTTAAAATATCCAGCCTTGTTCAGATCAGTCTGGTAGTAGAGAGACAAGGTTTGAATCTGTAAACTCTTCACATTTGGTGGTAATAAATCTCCCCTGTATTTCTCTGAGACCTTGGATCTTGATGTACCCTTTTGACATGTGGCAACAGAGTCTAGTACATGAAAAACAAGTAACTGGTCCTGTTTCCCAAAAGCAACTTAAGATCTAAAAACATCTTGACCTTATGTTTTTGGGAAACTGGACCCCGCTCAGCCAAAAGAAGTTGAAATTACTCATATGCAACAGATTCAAGGACCATACCTGTGGTTTTGCATGTTTGAGCTCAATTTATACAACCTGCATACATGTTACGTTACTGACAATATTTCCCAAAAGATAGTGCTGGAGTGGTAAATATTAGACTTGCTTTTCCTACCTTCTAGCCTGCCATTGGTTTCAGTTTATTCCAGTTTTTATTTATTCCAGTATTAACTTTATTTAACCAATGCAACATGGAGCTGTACAGAAGAAAATGTGTATCTCTGCCAGGGAATATAGTCCCATGAAGAGACTGCTTTTACCAAGAAATTAAAAACCACTGTCCCTTCTGCATTTGGACAAGTGTCAGCACTTGGACTTTGACTTTGAAAGATTATGGATTTGGCAAAATAAGAAAATTAAAATACAGTTTTATGTTTTGGAAAGTGGTTAGCAGTAATGTAACTTATGTATTTATTGGGCTGAAACATGAAAATTACTGGTATGCTCCTTTAAGCAGAACATTGGTCAGTCTGCACGCAAAGCTTGAGCAACAAATGCTTAGCAAATAGTTTCTGAGTCCAGAATGAGATGAATGTAACTGTCTCACTAGAAAACACAACTTGCTTTTGCATTCTTGTCGACTGTAGCTACTGTCAGTGTCTCTCTCATCTTAAACTGATTCATCTTTATATGGTTATTGAATGTTTGTGAAAAATTCTAGCAACAAAAACAAAACTTTCTCTTCAATTCCTGGGAACTGACAAAACACAAAACTTATTTATTCATTCAGTCACTCTCCCATCGAATTATATTTGCATGACTGAGAAATCTTGACAGTCTTCTTGTTGTCCACACTTTTTGGCTTGCGCCCAACTAATGAAAAATACAGTGCAGAACATGAAAATTTGTCAGGAAATGCAAGGCACAATATGCCAATGACAGCTTTTTAGGGACTGTATGAAAATTATTTGTGTCAGGGTGTCTTGACAACTATTGGATGGATTGCCATGAAATTTGGTATAGATTTTCATCATGCCCAGGGGAAGAAGATGAATCCTAATGGTTTTAGGGAAGCTCTGAATTTTCATTTTACACCACCAACAGGTAAAATTTCAGGTTGTGCAATAATTTAGCCTAGTTAATGAGAAAATACCTCAAAAACTAATGGCAAATGACCCATGAATTGAGTCTTATTTTTAATATTCCTGGCATGAAGATTAATCATAATTTAGCTAACCACTGGACCATTCTCCTAGCTCCAGGGTTAGGCTGAATTTTCCAAACGTACCAAACATGCTGTACCTCAAAATCTGTCTTGTAGAATATCATGACATTTGCTGAATACATTTATGCTCCCCCGAGAAAGCATCTTTTGGATTATTGATGACCCAATGACCTCTCTTCCAGCACCAGCCTGAGGTCAGCCATTACACATTCTGGAATACAACATCTCAAACTCTTAAGACAAGAAACCATGACATTTGCTGAGTAAATTTATGCTCCCACAAGAAGAACCCTTTTAATTTTGGTGACCGCCTAACTAACATTTCTCACTAACACGCCATCATTTCCATTTGTACACAATATTTGGAGTGTGACAAAAATCAATAGAGCAATATATTGACATACATTCTGTATGTCACAAATGTGTGATACTTTATCAACACATTTGTGCTGATGTGTTACTTTGACTTGATTTATTATGTGGAAGAGTCTTATTGTTTTCTGTCAGTTCTGCTATTTACCTCTATATTTTTGTTCTGCATTTGAAAACACATACACATACAGCTAGATTGTTGTGTTGGTGTATTAATAAAAAAATAAAATAAAATACACACCATAAAAATCTTATTTGCTTAATTGACACTTTTCCCCTAAAAACAAATAATCTGCTCATGTCTTTTTCAATTGGGTTCAAAATTAAATTTAGAATATTTAAAATGACCATTACAATTTAAACCTGTTATCGTGTATCGTGTATTATAATGCATTTTGAGTCTTTGACCCAAAGATTTCTTAGATTGTGTACATTATGGTTTTAATGATGATGGTATGTGTTTTATTCATAAATGTTGGTTTACAAAAAAAAAAACAAAAAANGTTTTAATGATGATGGTATGTGTTTTATTCATAAATGTTGGTTTACAAAAAAAAAAACAAAAAACAATTTGTCTTCAAAATTAATTTTTTTCTGAACCTACATCTAATGATTTTGAAAATATGTAAAATTTAATCTGTCTATATATATTTTTTTAAATTGTATTTATTTATACTTAGATAATTATATGCTTTACGTAAGTAGCCTATTTCACAGTAACACATTTTTTTAAGTAAGTGTTTTTTAAAAATGACCAATCAAATCAAAGCAAGGTGGTGACGTCACACAAGTTGAATTGCCAAGTTTGGCCGACTTTGCAGTGTTGCTAACGGTATTAGCTACGGAGCTTTTTAAAGAATATTCAGCCAGGTAAAAGATTTGGAGCGCTTGGTTAAAATAAATAAATAAAAAAAACAGACAACGTGACCAAACAACCACTGAATGAAGATGGAATATAAACCTGAAACATTGAGGAAAAACAAAAGTTTGCCAAGAACAACAGGAGTGTACTGTCGAAAAGTGGAACCCAGTGGGAAGTTCATGGAAGGGAGAACGACGTTCCTCTGCAGATATGGTGACTCAAAACATCTTTTCTCTCTCTTTCTGTTTGCTGTGTGGAAAATTGTCCGCCATGGCTGTGAGCAATTAACGGTGCTGTGTCTGCTTTTACTGAATTTAGCATTTTCTGTTACAGCCTGGCCTTGTGTGTTTCTACACAGTACATAAACCTACTGGGGATGTTCAGGATTAATGAGTGACCCTATTAATTGGTGTGTCCTTATAGTGTCGGCGGTTGTAGCGACGCAGGTGTTGAAAACGGTTAAAATAAACGATTTAGTTGTCCCTAAGTCCCTTCTCATTTAATTTTTCATACAAACCATCTGAATATCATGTGGACTGTTTTACTGGTTTGAACCTCACCAACAACGAGAAATATTCAATTAACTCCTTACTGTTTTTGCATGATGGTAAGTCATAATTCAGATGAGAAGAATGAATAATTTCTTGCTGGTTACAGTTTTACTGTAGTATAGCACAGCAAGAGATTCATTTGGGTATGAAATTTTAGGTAATAATAATTTAAAAAAGCACAATAATACATTCAAAGGACAACTAGGAGGCCAAAATGATCCCATCCTTTTTTTTTTTTTTTTTTTTAAATCTTGTTAGCTTTTACATAGATATCAGGCACAAGAAGGTAAACACAGTGTAGAAACTCCAAACTGTCTTCATAGTCTTAATTTGTTTTATTTTTTTATTTTTTATTTTTGTTTTTTTGGGGGGGNGGGGGGGGGGGGGGACTTCCAACATACCTCAAAGGCAGCACACCTCGTGAAGTCACTTTAAAGATCAAAATTAAGGTTTAGAACTACTAAATTTAAAATCAAGACACCATTTCTTTCAGGATGAAGTCACCAGTTAACAGGGTCACTTGTTAATTCAGTGCACCTGTCTGTAAACAGAATGTAGGGCTAGCAGTAGAAATGAACCTAAGGATGTATGCAACTCTTTCTGTTTACTTACTTATATTTGTAACAATAAAAAAAAAGAAAACTTATAGGTACCAAATATAGAGATCCACTCCCATGCCAAATTTTTTGAAGGTTTAGTATCATAAAAATAAATGCACTTCATTGTGTAACCAATCCATTGATAAAGCTACAGCTTTACTACATGAACAGTTCATTGTTGTTGGATATTGATTAGGTTCTTCTGCTGTACAGTATGCTGTAGTATTTCTGACTGTAGATATATTTGTGATTATACACTCAAGCCATGTGCTCTTTGTTTGACAGGTGCTCAGGGAGATGAGTTTCATTATGTGTTTGTTCTNCACTCAAGCCATGTGCTCTTTGTTTGACAGGTGCTCAGGGAGATGAGTTTCATTATGTGTTTGTTCTTTTTTTTTTGATGAAGATAGAAGCAGATTTATTAGAGGTTATTGTAGAGTCAACCCCACTGTTTATAAATTTAAGAAGTTGATGAGCACAGGAAATGTTAAATTTGGTAAAGTTCATTAGGAAAATATTGCGTAGTATTTGATTGTATAGCATTTTGGTTTTTATGTTTTGTCTGCTGGTTGTCTGTGTGTTTTTCTTTTGTTGTTCCTTATACCCCAGTGAGGGGTCAATAGGTCAACGTAAAAAATGAACCTAGTATACACTAAGTTATTACATAGTACATGGTTGTGTCATCAGAGAATTTCCCACTGTGTGACTTTGCTGTGTGAGTTTGTGAGCTCACACACAGTTGACTTACAGTAATGTGCTTAGACAGGAAGGACTTCTCCTTCTTACCTGCTGTGTGAATGTCATCGGAACATAGAGAAGTAAGTTGGTGTCTTTTCTTAAAGGACAATACCGGCCATTTTGCATTTTTAAGCCTAATATATTCAATTTTCATACATGTAACGTTACTGACAATAATTTCCCAAAGCATACTACTGGAACGGTGAATTAATTATTTTTTTCCCCTACCTTCCAGACCGCCACTGGTTTCAGTTCGTTCTGGTACGCTACTAAAATCAACTTAAGTAGGTAATCCATCATCGCTAACAAGATGTATATTCAGGTTTTTTTCAGAAGTTACATAATTTTAGCGTTTAAACACAATAAAAAGCACGGAATGAATGTATGTCTCCACAGGGGAATATAGTCCCAAAAGAAGACCTGCGTTTATCGAAAAATTTAAANATGTATGTCTCCACAGGGGAATATAGTCCCAAAAGAAGACCTGCGTTTATCGAAAAATTTAAACGACTTCATAAGGCTGCGTAACTATTAGCAGGAGAAACATAGATTTTTAAGGTGGGTGTATCGCTTAAATATTTGATTTTGAAAGATTAAGAGCAAAATATCAGGAAAGCTGAAATCGGTATTATCCTTTGGGAAATGATTATCAGTAACGTAACATATGAAAATTGAATATATTAGGCTCAAACATTACACAATGGCCGGTATGGTCCTTTAATGTGGTGAACGTTCAACTTGAGCTCAGATAGGCAAACATGTTTCCAAATGAGTTGGCAGAATGAACCTGCTTTAACCCAAGAGTGTGTGTTGCAAAATATTGATCACCTAAGGTCAATTTACCTCCATTAAGCATAGTTATATTGCCAAACTGATCACACTATTAATTTCACATCTGACTGGAGAAAGGATGCATGAAACCGTTTATATCTAAATCCAGTCTCAGATTTTCTTCCCGTGCATCTTTACTGACAGAATGTCACTAAGTAACACAAAAACCAAACGTGTTTCCTGTTCAGTACATTCAAAAAAATGTAACTCATATTGTTTGCAAAACAATTTTGCATTTACATTTCAAGTCGAACATCAGCACGGAATGTACATGACACATTATCAATAAGTAGGATAAATGGCTTGTGAATAGATGCTTTAAAGCTCTCCTTTGAGACACACTGTCTGCCGCTGTCAGGCCGGTAGATACACACTAAATCACAATTTAGGCTGCGAGAGAACTGAATTGCAACTGTGCTTTTACCAGCATTATCTCAAAGTTACAGCAAAATTTAACTTTAACACAATTCTGAATTTGTACATTTTCCTGTTTTTGAGGTGAGGTTATATGACCACCGGTGTCTGTTTATTTGTTAGCAGGATATCTCGAAAAGTTATGGATGGATTTGGATGAAATTTGAGGCACAGTTAGACAAGGTCAAAAGGAAATTTGGAGATGATCCGGATTACATTCTGTCGGCCTTGGCAGAGGTATATGCTCTCTAACCCTAACCCTAACCCTTGATATGAACATACACATTAATTGTGTGAATAAATATTACAGTTTGTTGTGCTATGCTGATCTAATATATGTGGATCTATTACATGAACGTGGTCATTTTCTTTTGGATTTAAATGGAAATAAGTTGAATGTAAGTGAATGTTATATGGTTTATGTTGCTGCACTGCTGTCCGTGTTTCATATCTGACAAACACAACAGAAGAAACATAGAAATATGAGGCTCACTTTCCCTTCCAATATTTTTGAGCAGTCTCTAAGGCTTTTGTGAGGTAATGAAAAAATACTGGTAACATATTGCGAGGGAACATAGAAAAAGAAAACCAAAACAAAACCCAAAACAGTCCATCGTGGTCCTGCAGGGACTCTGCGCTGGCCTTTCCTACAAATCAGAAGGAATGCATAAAATGTTGCATTGGAAAGCAAAAGCTATTGCAAGGAGCACGAAAACTATTGCAGTGACCTTCAAAGTATTTTAATTTGGTTTTGACTGTTTTGGCAGACCAGTCAAGCTCATACAGTACAAGTATTGCAGGAAGATTTGTTCCTGTCTCGTTGCAGTACGTCAAAAACTGTGTGACCTCTATGAACAAAGTTTTGCTATAAAAACACACAAATCAGGCATTAGACTCAAAATCAGATGAGTTAAACTACTGTAAATACTCTAATAAAAAACATTATTCAAATAATGGCAGATATCTAATTATAGTAGGGGGTAAAGTCAGCGGGAAAAATAAAGGCCGGTCTCAAATAAAGGCAGTGTTTGGTGTATGTCTGTTACTGGCCTAGGCAAATATTAGTGTAATCTGCTGCTGCCACCAGATGACACCAACCCTGAAAAGGAGATTAAATGGATGAAACTGAACGTTTATAAAAGCTGCCTGGAGGCATGTTCACACTGACATGCTTCTCCCTTGTGGCAGTGGCTGTTATGCAGTTATGGATTTGTCCATTGGTAGTGGGACACGCTGAAAGCCGCTACGGTGTTCTAGCTTCAGCTTCAGTTTCACTTCACACCACACATCCATAAACAGCCGTTACAAAGATGCTCCTTACTTTCAGCAAGGCACCGCACTCATCATTCCCAGATAGTTTTAAAGGAAATCTGAAGGACTCTATAACATAGCCACGGGAAACTTTTGTGAGAAGCATGGAGATTATATAGCTTAAAATTAGAAATAAAGGCCTACCTCTAATAAAGACCTGGTTCTCCGTGCAGTTCAGGGAAATAAAGACCCCGGCCAGTATTTGAGCATTTACAATACTTGAAATTTTCATCAGAAGTGTAAGATTTTTCAATTGCAGGTTGTTCTTTGTGTGTGTGTTATGAAGAAACTTTGCTACTTTTGTTACAGCACTGTCCAAACTCAGTTATTATGATTCAGTATTCTGGATAAATGATAAATGATGATGATGATAATTTTAAGTCTGGCTTGGAGAAGGTATTATTGGGATTGTAATACCACAGCAAAAACAAATATAAAGAATGTATTGATCATTATGCTGATAAATCATCAAAAGTATAAAATAGACTAATGTTAAACATGTTTTCATTATTCAACATCGATACAATCTTCCTTTCCAACATTTTGATTTATCTTGAATTCCTCTGTTTGTTTTATTCTAGGAATTTTGTGGTTCCATAAATAATGTAAAATTGAAGAAGTTGGTTTTTGGTTTGATTGATTTGGATTACTGGCAACATGCACAAAGATTTACCCAAACCCAGCGAACATCAGTGCCATGTGAGCATGTTTCCTCCATCTGCTGAGAGCAAAATATTGGAATATTTTTATGAGAAAGTCTTTAAACTGTTGAGTGACTTTTGTTTACACATACACTCTCGCATGTCTCTCTATGATCGAAAACATCACCATGTTTTGCCCTCTGTGTGCGTATTCAGTGTTCTTTTCCCAGTTGTATATCTCCAGAAAGGAAATTGTATTTCTTGGCCTGTAAATGAATCAGTTGAAGTGTTACGCAAGCACATCTATCCGTCTGAGCCTGTGCAGAAATACAAATGTAGCATGATTATTGATTTATTGAAGTCACTACTTAAAACCAATTATCTCATAACTCATCACCATTCATTCTTTTAACCTTTATTTACACAGAAAGAAACACCAAGGAGCCCACAGGCTTTCATTCCACTTCTCGTGCAGTTTTTGGTTTGAATCTTAACTCATCACTCTCACACAGGCTTGTTCCCACTCACATTTATGTGAGTGAGAACAGATGTGAGTGGGAACAGTGGAAGGAGTCAAAAGTTATTCCTTTTATTATTACTACTATTACTATTCCTATTCCTAAAAACAGAAACACTGCCCTCAATGGTGATAATAGCAGACTTATCAGTATACTTCCGATTCTGAGTAAAATTTTTGAGAGTTGTTTTTGATCGGATTTAGGACTACTTTATTAACAATGAATTGATATCCAAGTTTCACATGCTTATACACTGGCTACTCTACAAGTTCTGTGCTTCATCATATGACAGATTATTGATATAAAGAACTTAGGCCTTAGATATTAGGCCTTGTGGATCTTTTGTTGATCAGTTCAGCTGGTTGCCTTTACACTATCCTTTAAGTATTATTGCTCTTTTTGTACACTTTTGTACAGTTATGGTTACAGGCTCCTCCTTCCTACACTCATATTTTTTGTGTAATTCATTTGCCAAAAAACATTTGCACAATAAAAAAAGTTAAAGATGAATTTGACTGATACCATTATTATTATTATTATTATTATTATTATTAGTTTCAGAATTTCTATAGATATCATAATAATATCATTATCATGAATTCTTTTGGCCACTATAATCGTGTAGTGAAAATCTGATATCGTGACAGCCCTAGTATGATCCTTCAAGTCCAGATTAACCACGGTTATCCCAGATGTATAAACAGCTGGCCACGTGAGACTAGCGGCGACCTGACAGATAATAAGCACCGTGTATCTGCAGAGACCTTGTCAAGACTTTTTTGGCGTTATGTGGTATGTAAATACAGATTTGATGGAAGGTGATGGCGTAGAACATGCTCCAGGTCGGAACTGCAGATTTCCTCCTATTCATGTTTGGCGTATCACTCAAACTCCCGTTGACACGACACCTTTGAGTGAAGTCTTATCAGTCACATCGGCGATGTGTGGAGATTTTATAATTATATGGCACGGATTGAGGTAACGAGGGAGAGCAGTTGTGTGTGTGTGCATGCATATGTGTGTTTGGCAGGGTGGGTTCATAGCTTCCAGGTGTACATAAACAGAGGAATAGAGAGATTTCTGAAATATTAGCCCTCAACTAAATGGGAAAGAATTGGCAATAAACACAAGCTGCTGGACTGACAGTCTGTCAGTGCAGGGGTGGATGTCTTAGACAGATTGGCTTTGCTGGAGTATAAATGTTAAATATGACTGGTTGAAAGCACCAGTGAAGCAGACCATACAGATGCCAGAGTGCAATCATGCCACATAAGGTCCTTTGCTGAAATGTCAATAGCATTACTACAGGATTCAAGAGAGTCCGGTGAGTCTGTGCAGCCAGAGAGCCTGTCATCTACTCTCCAGAGCCTCCAGACACACCACGATGGCTGTATTATTTCCTGTGCTGAACTCATTTTTTATTGTAAAATTTGTTAAGTGGAGGTTTCAGATGTATAAATATCAAACAAAGAAAATCATTATTTTTTGTTTAGATATATTAAAAGGTTTTATTTTATTTTTCATACAAAATTCCCTGTTCTTTTTAAAACAGGTACTGTCTCTTTAATGCCCCCCAACCTTAATAGCCAACTCTGCTCTGATTGGCCAATTGTTTGGCACCCACAGAATGTGAAACACACAGAGGCTGGCCCAAACCCTTGCTAGCCTTGAACTTCATGGGTGTGTCTAACTAGTGCTGCCTTCAACTTAAACTCAGAAATCTGAATTTCCAGCTTCTGACTGGTAAAAGTCAAAGAAAACACTCCCTCAACTCGGAATTCCTACTCGGAAAGCTGGCAAGATTCCTCAACCCTGAGTTCAGTATTGACGTCATTTCAATATGGCTGCTCACACTGTAAAAGTCAGTGTTCTATTTATAGAATTAGAATATTTTCTTTAAAGTGGTCATAAATGATGTTATGAGATGCTACAGCTTCCTGGTTCCTCGGTGCAACGAACCCAGCATACACTAGTAAATTCGCATGCGCTACATGTTGATGTAAAGATGTTAAAGGATTAAGAAAAAGCTTTCTTGGCAGTTCAGAAAATATGAGTTCATAGTAGGCATTCATTTGGTGTGAAGTTTTGCACAAATTCCCTAATAAAACTATTAAAAAGATGAAAAAACATACGTCTCCTTTAATTTCCTCTCTCCTCTCTCAATATTAATATAAACACCAGAGGTGATTCAGCAAAGAAGACACTTAAAAGTAAAGGGGATGTATGTATTAATCCAGTTTGAAGGTCTTCCATTAGTTCCTCTGACCTCATGGATTAACCTTTCCCCTGCGTGATTAATAACGACATCGTCACATTAATAGCAATTTTTTTTGCCAGGGGCTTTCTTGAGGAAAAAAGTCCTCGATGTCCCCTGAAGCCACAGCCATGGGCAGGGAGCTGTGGATTTGGGAGGACATTAATAACCCAAGGGCCATCAGAAAAAAATGGTTGCTGGAGTTGTAAGGTGCCAAATTGTATATTGAGTTTCCCATGTCAGGTTTATAGTAGCACAGTAACCCACTTATCATGTTTAATGGAAGTATTCTCCATTGAGGGATTTCGCTTACGTTTTTTTTTGTAGAACTGTAATTAGCGATGTCGTATGGTGCGTCCAGTCTCCTCAGCGTTCATCTCATAAATCTACGTTTTCCAGTGTTCGTCTCATAAATCTAAGTTTTCCCCTTATTGGCTAATGTGAGGGCCTTGTCAAATGGAGCCTTTTATTGTGACTGCTGAGTCTCATGGCTGCTCTTTTATCGGTATCCTGCTATTGGCTTGCTAGGTTATCCGCAGACTTATTTGAGTCTGGTCCAGGAAGGAGTGCAGTGCTACATGAAGCACTGCTGCTCAGCTGGGCCAAACCAGTAAAACCTGTTAGCACCAGTTATACGGCAAACCCGTGATTGAACTGAAAACTTTTAATGCTTGGTTCACATTTGCTTGATTCTTGAGTTATCCATCTAGCCAGCCGTCCATTCGCCTCCAATTATCCAGGTCTGGGTCATGAAGACAGCAAGCTAAGCAAAATAGCCCAGATGTTCCTCTCCCTAGACACATTCCCAGCTCTTCCCAGGGGATCCCAGGTCAGATGGGAAATACAATCCCTCGAGCATATTCTGGGTGTTCCCTCCCAGTTGGGATGTCCTCGGAATTCCTCCCTAGAGAGGTGTCCAGGAGGTGTTCTAATTAGGTACTTAAACCACCTCAGCTGGCTCTTCTCAATGTGAAAGAGCAACGGTTCCACTCCGAGCTCCTCACCCAATCCCGCAGAGTGAGTGGAGGAAATTTATTTCATTCGTTTGTATCCATAATCTCATTCTTTCAGCCACTACGCAGTGTTCATGACCATTGGTGAGGGTTGGAGCATAGATTGATTGGTGCCGGACCGCCGGTCTTCTGCTCCATGCTGTAGTCACCTGTGAAAAAAATCCTGTGATACATGGATTCCTTCACTTGGTGCAGCAACTCTTTCCCCACCTGGAAGGGAAAAAAAAAACACCCTTTTCCACCTGACTACCATAGCCTCAGATTTGGAGGNACCTGGAAGGGAAAAAAAAAACACCCTTTTCCACCTGACTACCATAGCCTCAGATTTGGAGGTGATGATTATGAAATAAAATATTGTTAAATAACGGCACATTGTACTCCAGCTTGAAGATCATACTTCAAAACAAATAATTCAGAGTATTCTTAGTTGTGGTTTAAATCTAGAATACCATTAAGCAAGAAAATCAATTGTCTTCACCTCGTTCCATGTTTTTGTGTGGCTGAACACAATTTCATATCTTTGCCTTTTGATGGCACGGCTTCTGAGACCAGTTACATAAAATCTCTCTCTCTCTCTCTCTTGCAAAGTCACCTCCTCATAATGTGTCTCCAGGCTGGGGTAGATATCTCTTGGGTTGTGTGAGGCTGAAAACATTTTAGTGTTGGACGCTGTGTAATCCAGTGAAATGGTGCCAGTGCACTATCTGCTCATTTAAAGTCACTTTTATAATCAGCTCCCAAAGAATCACAAAAAAAAGCAGTAAAAAGTAATAGAATCAGCAGTGGCACAGACGTAGGTAATTATGTTAAAAACTGCTTTCACAATGGAAGCTTAGGAAAAAAAAAAAAGCTTAATACTGTAAGCTCTGCAGTGAAGGCTGCTGTCACTGTATCGCAAATAAATGGCTCTGGTGAACATGTGTGTGCTGCCTGGGACGATTTGTGTGATGTAATTAGATGTAAATGCTTTTTAGCTGGCTCTTTAATTGACTTTTGGCGAGAGTGATTTGTGACCATCGGGTTCTCCCTTGTGGCACGGTGTTATCTTCGGTCAAGGCCAGGGGATTATTTGCAAACAGCTAAATCCAGTTTCTTGAGCTGGACTTGTTTGATCAGCTCTTTAGCCGTCTCTTGTGTGGATGTTATTTCTATAACCCTAAGGACGAGCTGCTTTAAATATATATTCCTTACTCTGGGTTTTAGGATTCCACAATGATACTCCTGGGTGCTTAACTTGAAATACATCCTGACAGCTATTTAAACAGAACCAGATATTAAACATTCAGTCAAACACCTTTTGCATAAGGTAATCCTGTAGTGTCATACAGCATTGCTGACTACCAGTCATCTCATATGTATTCCAGGGACCCACTTTAGTATTTTAATGGCTGACATCTCAGGGCTGCAATTCAAGTGTGATTTATACTTCTCTAGTCATCAGTTAGAATCAGTCCAAGGATCTGACTTTGTGCTCAGTGGACAGGCACAGCCAAAACAGAGGGGAGGACATGGAGAAAGAGAGCAGTGTCCATGCCCAATTTTTGCCTGAAATGTGAATCAAAGGAGCTGCAGTAGGGGTGGGAAAGGTTAGACAGAGGGAGTAAAAGAGAGGTGACAGGGTCCTGCATTGGCACACAGGCCTGCATCTCATCCTTAAACCAATTTCCTTCCTCGATACTCTGGGGAGTGTTCTGATTTGCGCCGTTTTGCACCGTGTACAGTGTTTATCCTGCTTTTACAATTAGATCTGGCTCCAGCTGCAGCATTAATCAAATAGCCAGACATATTCTCTGCATTTGGAGATTGAGGGAATGTGTCCTACGTGTCTTCCTCTGTGGTGTAGCAGCACGGTTATTTGTTTAATAAGCGTCTCGCACATTCGAGAGGATTTTAGAAAACTCTGACTGTGGTGCAGGGTGAAGGGTATTTAGATGTGCTGGGGAACCTTATTGATTATATTTGTATAGCTCTTATAATTTGTCACGGTTTTGTATTTTTCCTGCATTTTGCAGTGCTGAAGGCTATAAAAATGATGCCCTGACATCTGCCAAAAATACATAGCAAAAAATATTATTTTGTGGAGGCTACCAATCAGACTTTTGGACAATTTCCAGTTCTTAAAGTAAAAAAAAATGTTTCAATATTCTTTACAACGTAGTAAAATATTTAGATGCAGAGTGTTCAGAGAGGCTGAGCACTATGTAATAGAGTGATTTAGCAGAGAAATCCTGGTCCTCATAGTTCATGAGTTCATGGTCGCAGTATTGTGTGAGTGCGTGTGCATTCCTCTCTTTTCATAGCATCATGTCAATAGAAATCCACTATAATCACTTAATGTACTCCACGGCCCCACTCTACATATGGGCTTTAAACGCTTTAATCGAAGACCTGCTCATTTTTATTGGTGTTCTTTATAGGTAAGTTTAGTGATGATTTTCAAATGCACTCAGTGATTTGTGGCTAATTAGGCCGAGAGTTAGTTAGGCCTCAAAAAATGTCTGTGCGCAAGCCGACCAACAGCGAAAGAAAATCCACAACACGCCAAGACCAAATATCCCTTTCAGATAGGACATCATCTGAGTGCAGATGAAAAGAGCAGCATGTACTGTAGTTATTACTATGACAGAGGGATGGGGAGAAAAGCATCGTGGCATCTCACAGAGAGGAATGATTGGCCAATTGGGTCGTTGCCTCTGTCGCCATGGCTACCTGGGAAAGTTGTGTCATTCAGCCTGAAGCCTGGCAAGTGATTTATTATACTGGAATTATTTTGATAGACGAGCATTAGCAGTGGTAGAGGCTTATGGTAAAAGTATTAATTAATCTGTAATTGATCTGTTTCCCCGTGATGCTCTGCACTCCTTATGTCATATGTTAATTGTCATAAGTGAGCCGTCACCCACAGTTCTCAAACTTGATCGGCTGTGAAATCTATCCCTCTACACCAGTGGGATTTTTTTTTTTAGCCTGTATTCCCCTCCCCCCCCCAACAAACAACAATTTCTCTGCCAGCTTTATAAGCAGCTATTTTGCTGTGTTGGTCTAAATTATCTGCATCCAAGTTGTTATTCACTAGGTTTTTATTTACAGGAGTGCAAGTCGCTAATGCAGCCCTCAGGTGGGGTGTTAACATGTTATGTGTATTTCAATATTTAATGAGCTAAATGCCACTGCATCCAACACGGTGTCATAAAATACTGTGAAAAGGAGCACAGACTCTGCAATGCAGATTAGATGCTGTGGACAGGAATTATGTCAGGATAATGTCCACCACAAATTAGACATGCTATTTCCATCTATGTGCTAATGATTAAATATGGGCAACCAGAACAGCTTACGCAACAAAAACCTCATGCCTTATTTCTTTTTATTGTTTTTTATTAACAATATATATTGTTATATAGATTATAAGGATGATGGCAAAAGTAGGAAAAAGCCCAGGTTGATAAAATGCTTACAGCTGCAGCTAGTTAAAGCATGCACACACACACACACACACACACACTATCGCACACCTGGCTGTTTGAGGAGAGGGAATCTCACTTTGAATTGCTTCTCTTGAGATTTCATTCATTTTTTTTCCTGATAAGGTTTTTTTTTTTTTTGAGGAGCTTTTCTTTGTCTTCATAGAGAGCTTGGGTGGGTCAGAAACTGTTAACGTGGGTCTGCAAAGCCTTTTGAACCATTGTATGTGATATTGGGCTATACAAATAAACTTGACTTGACACACATAAGCACACACAGAAACAAAAGAGGAGTTTCTGGGGCAATATTGGATGCTGTTGCTCAACCCTGAGAAAAAACTCAATTTCCGTTTCTCCATGAAAACCCAGAGGCTTTTTTCTATTACAGTTTCTAAACCATGGCTTCTAAATTCTAAATAGGGTTTAGGAACCATGACACGTTATAAGCAGAAATAATAGTAAAACAGTTTATCTCAACATCCCCATCCACAGCCATGACCATGACATCCATTGTTTGCTCTTTCAGTGTCAAACGACTGAACTGTGCGTCTGTTCGTCTTCATCCAATCATATCATGCTGGGAAAAGTTGCTTTTCGCTTTTTGTATGGAACATGTATAATGTCTATTTAACAAAATATCAGGAGACCATGTAAGGCTTGTGCTTGTAGCGGATCGCGGGAAACAACAGGACTTAGAAACTTCTTAGTCCAGCAAAATCACAACCGTGTACTTTTTATTCAGTAGAAAAACACAAGTAAACCCAGGCGCAGGAAACCCACATTATTTATGCGACGGAGCCTTAAAGAGAACGTGTCCCAAAATACAACATGACAAATGGGGTGAATTATGTATGTGGCCCAGTGGTGACCACCACATACGTCCCCCCAGAATTCACCAGAACTGGCAACGCCAGACGAAGGGGGTGGCCGAACTGCCCGACCAAAACGACTGTGCAAAGCCAGAGTGGGGATTGGTGTGGGTACGAGAAGTTTGGGGGCG
This sequence comes from Lucifuga dentata, assembly GCA_014773175.1. Lineage (NCBI taxonomy): Eukaryota > Metazoa > Chordata > Actinopteri > Ophidiiformes > Bythitidae > Lucifuga > Lucifuga dentata. Next base: position 119,009 of record VXCM01001227.1, on the reverse strand, counting down.
CTACGGTGGAGCAACGGAAGGAGGATGGCTTCGCCATGGAGGCCGGGCTGGTCCAGATCCAGGTGGGCTGGTTTGAGACAGTCCAGGGAAAAGTAGTCCGGCTTACCACCAATGTTGACCAGGAAGGCCTTGTCTCCAGCCTCCAGGACGCGAAATGGACCATCGTAGGGAGGGTAAAGCTGTCCTAGATGAGCATCATGGTGGATGATAATGTACTTTGCCGCCTTTAGTTTGGGAGGGTCGTGGGACTGCGGGAGATTGTGCTGTGACTTTATTCACATTCATTTAGCTGTAGGAATGGATTCCACAAAGGGCAGGTTACCTTCAGAAAACTACATGCACAGGATGCCCATGCTCCTTTTTTTGTGGAGGTCATTACTCTAATGCATTACAAAGACCTGTGACATTCCTATTCTGCTGTCACTTCTCATATTATTGCTGTTGTGTGTTGGGATGCATGTGAGCCTGCGGTGGCTCCAGCGAGCATGGGACGAGATTGAATGGACACAGATGCAGGCATGAATGAGCTGAACTAAGCTTGAAAAATACTGAGTTAATCAACCTCCTGCTGTAATGAGCTGTTGTGTTGGCTGACTTAATTAAAAGTGATGTTAAATAATTTCTCTGCAGTGACGGTGCGGCGAACTCAACCTGCAGCACGACCTGGTAGTCTTCTCCACACCTGATTTCAATCACCATGCATGCTAGAAAAGCTGGATTATTAGAATTGAGACCTTTATCTTTTTGCCATAGAAAAACACCACCAGCACGAAAATGTGGTCGTGTTTATTTTGGCTGCTCCTCCATAGTAATCATCAGCCGGATGAGCGAATCAGGGTGATTGTCTGTCTTTGTATCTGATTAAACAGAGAACAAAACAGGTAAAATGAGGTTGCGCTTTGGAACAGCACCTCGGGAGCCTGTGCTTTCTCGCCATGGTTACTCTGTGTTCCTGGAAGTGTCTGTAATACAGAAAAACGGCTGAGTATGAATCTAAAGGAAGAGAGGAATATTAAATTTGTCTGAGGGTAGAGTGAACTCGTCATGGCATCCCACACACACATCACGCACACACAGTCTTATTCCATTTTTCCTGGAGATTGATTTGGTGGCACAGAAATAGGCTTAAGATGAAGAAATATATTACAACATGATCCAACCTCATTACAACTCCTTCACACTGGTTCTTTGATGTCGTCGCAGACACATTTTCAATTTAACAGCAACCAGACTTTTTAACTATTGTGCCATGTAAGAGGATGAGTAAATTGAGCTTTTCCATAACAGCGGTTCGTGTATTTTTTTTCATCATTTTGGACATCTACAGTACTAACAAGGAAGAAAAGGCTATTTTGCATTGAGAGATGTCACAATTGAAAGGTAAAATGCAAAAAATCAAGTTAAATTGTCTCAGAGGAATCAAAAATTAACCGATACTGTGTTATCCCTTAATATGTAGATGCTTAATTTCAAACATAATTATTGTTGGAAGTGTGTAATTTAATATATTTTATCTTGTCATATCCTCAGTCAGCCAGTTCTCAAACAGCCCCCAGCCCCCATCATCCAGTAGAACAGCAGAGTGCTGACAATGCAGCTGCCGTCAGACTGCTTTTATAATAGCATACATCAAGCCTTAAACGCTTCGGAGAAACACTCAAACATCTGCGTGCGGGTAATTTTTGTTGCCCTATAGATTCTGCCCCGACAGACAGAGTGCAAAGCTATAGGTGTGCAGCAAAATGAAGGGCACACGGCGTTTCTAGCGGCGGTAGTGATTTTTGGACTTTTGTAATCAGCGAGTCAGTGGCTTCTTGCTTCTCCTCTTGCCCTCGGCGGTGCAAGTTACTTGAGGTGCTTCAGTATGTAGAATGCTTAATAAAGGGCTTTAGTGTAAATACTTCATAGCACGTTGAGTGGCCCTATGAATATCTAATAAGGATACAGGCACCAGTTCAAATTTAATGTTATACAAAGCGACCATGTAATGGCCGTCTGCTTTGTTTATGACATGCATAACAGCAAATGGCTGGCTTCGTCTTTGAATGTGTTTATTTTTCTGCCATCTGATTTGATCTATTTTAAATGACCATTTAGTGATGTGTGGTGATGTTTTCTGTAAATTGTGTTTCTGCAGTCAGCCATGGCCAGCCAGTGGCAGTCCGAATTGCGTTAATGTACAATGTGACAGCTTCATTGGCAGTTGTCACTGCACATCATAACTGATTCTGCTGAAACTGAATGACCATAACTGCAAAGAGTCGCTGGTTAATTGACCTACAAGAAACTGCAGCAGCCTGCATGGTCAAACATGTTCTGAAAGCCTGATATTACAGACACATCCTGTTGTCCTACTTATTTTCCTTTCATTAAACCTCTTTCTGTACCTGGCAAGAAATAAGAAAATGCCTTAAAATAGACCAGCCATAAAAGCTGGGTAATATGTTACATCTCAAACTTATTAGTTTTAACCTCATTGTCAGCATAAAAACTGACATAGGTGAGTTCTTTAAAATTGTGCTGGTTGACATGACAACCGTGTCCAGAAATAGGAATATAATATTTGTTCAGGCCATAATTGGAGCTCTTGTCTCACTAATACTCTAGGTTTGTTGTTCCATCTGTACAAACAAACCTTTACATTAGAAGAATCAGCAAATTCAAATCTCCCATAGACTGGTCACTCACAATTTCATCTGCGTGTGTTTTTTTTTTTTTTTNTTTTTTTTTTTTTTTTCCTAATGTACTCCTTCAAAATGTACCAACACCCAAGATGCAGTGTTTGCTCAGAGGAGAGCAGTTACGTTTTTACCTTTCTGTGGTGGAAAATACAGCTTCTGCTTTCTGTCTTAGCATTTCCTAAATGAGGTCCGTTGTGGAGAAGTGCAACATTTCTATATCCACTTCCTTGAAACTGAAACTGTAGAGGATATAAGCAAACACCAGTTAATTGAGGATTTAAAACCATGAACAGACTAGATGTAAGATTTCCTAAACGCACAACTGGCCAATTAGCTCCTCCATCGCTATTTAAGCCGTTTCTTTGCATTGGTCTGCCTCTGGTTCTTCTCTCATCCTGCTCAGAGAGTTTGGTGAAGTCCAGCTTATCACCCATGTGACCTGCCACGGGCTCAGTCTTGCTCTTTTGCAGCCTTCCAGTTGCAGACTGACGGTGATGCATTGGTTGCTGCTGGCAGAGTTCAATAGATAAACACAGAGAAATCTGTAACAACTCATCATGGAGTCCATGTCTTGCTTATTGATCGGGTCATGCGCCAGTAGAACTCTATTTACCTCTGCCAAAGTACACAGTAGTTGTCTTGATGATCACCCTCAGGGTTTCCATGCATGAACTGAACCATCTCAAATTTTGTAAGTTATGTATGTTACATGACAGAACACGGAGATAAAATACAACAAAGCTTCCACTTACCTGTTGTGACTTATTTCATGATAATACGTTTGTACATCTACATGCCAAGATTTCCCCCTCTTGTGCTTAGCTGCCACGGGGAGATTATTGTATAAGGAATCATATGACAAGTGCAATGTCAAGTTGCTTTTATTGCAGTTTTGCTGCCAAATCCCAGCAGTGTTTAAAGTGGATCATAGCAGTACCGAGAATGATGGATGTTTGGAGCTGCATTTTTTTCTGTGTGGTTATTACATAGCTCTAGCGTAAAAAATCCTCAGGGACATAAATTCTAACGTACCATTAAGTGAAATGTAACGTTCGGAAAAAGATATTCATCCTAAAATGAAAAGGGCGCATTATAGAAGATGTAGCTTAAGAAATTAAAGGGTGGCTTCATCTACGTGATGAGTAGGAGCCTGTGACATTCATTCTGAAATAGAAAACCAGCGTAAAACGGGAAGAGATAAACTGGCAGTTGAGAAGCATTAAATGAGTCATCTTTTAATATTACCTGCCAGTGTTTCAACCTGTCCTCTTTTACATGAATTACAGACTGAAGCTCACAAAATCACCAGACAGAAAGTGCATCTTTCTGCTATTTGTGTTGCTATTGCATCACGTGGCTCGTTAATCTCTGCTAAATATAACATATCACTGCGTACTCACAGCTCAAAGCACAAACGCTGCATCTTATCTGGATGGTGTACTCTCCTTTTCTCTGATTTAAGGACTCTGGACTCCTCATCTGCATTTATATAAGCAGCCATAAAAGCTGGTTTCTCATCTTTTTGCCTGCCTCTTCCTTGGACAGTCTTGAAGAACAGGAATAGAATTGAGATGCTGGCATAGCTACTTACTCGACCAAGGCAGCAGCTGCATAAACAATGCTTTATTTCACATCCTCTTAATGTTTATTCACTCGCTTCCATTCGTACACTTGATAGTGCTGAGTCACAGCCTCATGCAAACTCTCTAATTATTCTGTACCATAGCAACTGTAACTTAGCAATTGCAAAATCTCTACCATTAGAGAGATTTAGAAAAATGTCATTATTTCCTGTATTTATCCTTTAAAAGTCAGGAATGTATGAAATAAAGCAGGTACATTGTTGTTCAGTTAAATGTGGTCAGCTTAGCATGAACTCAGAAAATCCCTTCATGTCCTGTTAATGTGAGGGTTTAACAGATTTGTGTTAACTAATTAAAACCGACTTAAGTGACAAATAAATGCAAATGAATGTTGATCCAATGTGCTTGCTGCCTCATCTGCATGAGTGCCACTAGGAATTCCAGGCCCTCTGACTAGCTGTGAGAATGGCTCCATATGTCTCAAAGCACTTTGACGCACATGCTCTGTGAATGATGTGAGATATCGGTCACACGTTCAACCCACGTGACCATTCATACCAAACTTTTAGTCACAGGTCAATACGAGGCATCATGCTTCACAAAAGACCACAGACTACAGCTGTGGTTCCCTTTAAAGGACCACACTGGCCAGTTTGCATGTTTGAGCCTAATATATTCAATTTTCATACATGTTACATTACTGAAACCATTTTCCAAAGGATAAAATCGTATTTCAGCTTTCTTGATATTTTGCAAAATCTCTTAATCTTTCAAAATCAAACAATCAAGCAATACACCCACCTTAAAAATCAATGTTTCGCCTGCTAATAGTTATGCAAAATTATGAAGTCANAGCAATACACCCACCTTAAAAATCAATGTTTCGCCTGCTAATAGTTATGCAAAATTATGAAGTCACGGTCATTAAAATTTTTTGATAAACACAGATCTTGTTTTGGGACTATATTTCCCGGTGGAGATCAAATCACTCCGCTTTTTATTGTGCTCAACCCCTAAAATTACATAACTTCGGGAAAAAACCTGAATACACGTCTTGTTCACAATAATGGATTACCTATCCCAAGAACGTTTCAAGTATCAACAAGTTGATTATAATAGTGTACCAGAATGAACTGAAACCAACGGTTGTCTGGCAGGTAGGAAAAAAAAATTGTTTAATTCATTGTTCCAGTTGTATGCTTTGGGAAATGATTGTCAGTAACATTATGTGTATGAAAATTGAATAGGCTCAAACATGCANGCTTTGGGAAATGATTGTCAGTAACATTATGTGTATGAAAATTGAATAGGCTCAAACATGCAAAATGACCGGTACGGTCCTTTAAATCACATGTACTGACCATGTGAAACCTTTTTTGCCCATAGATCTACAGGCCATGGGGACTCGTTGAGTTCACGCATGTGCAAAAGAGCACAAATCTATTTCCAGTCATCATAGCGATCATCACAGCTGTCACTGCTGAATACAGAATTACGCACAGACCTTATGTAACATGTGGCAAATATGGATGTTGTGTTTTGATGTCAGTTGCTGCAGTGATGAAACAGAAATTCACCGTGGTGACAACGCAGGAATTTGGTGTTATTTGATAAGAATTAAAGCTGATCAGAAAAAAAAAAAATCACATTTATCCTGGATGTGGTAAGCATCTTTTGGGTGGCACCTACAGACAAAATTAAGAGATGTTATGAAGGATCTATGTGGTAACATCCTATTGGTTGCTGTGTTCATCGTATTGTAATTTGTTGGGTTTTGTTTTCACAGTGTAAATATTTAAATTTACAATTTTCGTTTGATGACCCCGATGAAGGCTTTGGCTAAAACTGTATGTTTTAACACCCTTTTGTTTGTTATTTTAATTCCATGTTAAATAAAGAAAAATATGGCCCTGAAGTTTATGTCACATCACACCTGTCAAGAAGCCAAAGACCTTTAGTTGCCCAAATGTGAGCAGGGATCCTTCCTCTGATTGTTGAAGTCGGTAGATTTAAAACCATCCGGGAAGAAAACAGAATGTGTGATTTGTGTGAGTTGGGAGAAGTTGAGAGTGAGGCGCATTTTCTTTTGTATTGTACGTACTATGATGATCTAGGAGGACCAATATTTAATGAAATATTTGACCAAAATCCAGAGATGTTTTGGTGGCTTGATGTTGAAAAATTGGAATGGTTGTTTAATTTTAATGTTTTTCACTTGACTAATTTTGTGTCCACAGCCCGGGAAAGAAGGCAAGATGGATTGTTTCTTTAATATGTCTAAAATGTTGTGATTACTAATATGGATTTTACCTCACAATGTATAAGAAATTCTTATTTATTTATTTTGTTTCAAGGACCATACCACCCATTTTGCATGTTTGAGCCTAATATATTCAATTTTAAAGTTACTGAGAATCATTTTCCAAAGCATACTACTGGAACGGTGAGTTAATTTTTTTTTTTTTCCCTACCTTCCAGACCACCATTGTTTCAGCTCATTCTGGTACGCTATAAAAATCAACTTGTTGATACTTGAAACGTTCTTGGAATAGGTAATCCATTATCATGAACAACATGTATCTTCAGGTTTTTTGGAAGTTTCATAATTTTAGTGTTTAAGTGCAATAAAAACCGCGGTGTGAACGTATGTCTCCAGCGGGGAATGTAGTCCCAAAAGAAGACCTGCGTTTATCGAAAATTTTTGACGACCGTGACTTCATAATTTTGCATTACTATTAGCAGGCAAAACATTGATTTTTAAGGTGGGTGTATTGCTTGAATATTTGATTTTAAAAGATTAAGAGATTTTGCAAAATATCAGGAAAGTTGAAATATGGGTTTATCTTTTGGGAAATGATTGTCAGTATCCTTACGTGTATGAAAATTGAATATATTAAGCTCAAGCATGCAAAATGGTGGTATGGGCCTTTAATGAAGTTTACTTCTTTTGTATCACTGTATCTGCAAAATTTATACCACACTGGATCCCGTTCATATGAAATAATGTATGTAAGCCCATGTGGGCTTGGCATATTGTATGCATGACACAATAATTTAAAAAATCATTCATTCCACACATTCTGCTGGACTCTTCATTTTCGTAGCAGGTTAGGCTTTCCAAGAATGAGATCAAAATCCTTGTAAAAGACTCTTAAAGCTGCTTCCTGCAGGTGCTTGAGGTGCTTAAGATTACATTCTGCTGGTAATGAAACACACCACACTTCACTTGGCAGAAGATGGAGATGGACAGTGTCAGTTCATTTTGATAATGGTCTCACCTGCCCTAACCAAAGTAATAATAATGGTGTACAATTGAAGTGACCAATACGTGCTAAGTGTGAACATGAAGGAACCGGTGTATCACATTTTTTTTTTTTTTTTTTTTTTTTTTTTGCTGAGTCTCAGAGCTTGGCTGGGCTGAATGATGCCACACATGCGCGCGCGCACACACAGAATCAGCCAGTCACATAACACTATACACACACACACACACACGTTTCCTTTTCCTGCCCTCGCCTAAGGGTTTGGTTTGATTCATGCCCTTTGTCAGAGTTTGAGTAGGTCTCAAAGAAATAATGATGTGACTTCTCTGGGAGTGTGGCCCTTCCTTAATTGGTGTCTTTTCCTCGCATGTACATCACATTCGGCGTTGTTCACTAGAAATCACACATCAAAGCATCCAAAACTTCCTTTCCTGTAGTGTGAACTTGAACTTTGTGTCACTGAGGTCTTCATAACAGCTACACATCAAAAATTTGGAGGGAAGGAAAAGACATACACAACATAATAGCCAAGGCAGCATTAGATCTGAAATATAAATCTAGTCTGCAGCATCATTACTTTGGCATTATCTCTCAAACATGTGGCTTTAAATATTAAATAACTGCATTCTACACTTAGTGGACATTGTTGTGCAAAGGAAAACAGTCACACCAACGCAGTGAAGCTATTATGATTGGAATTGCTAAAGATTAGGAACTGTACAAGATTGTTCATGGAAATGGATCAAATGTGTTGCTTTTATGTGTCAAAAAGACACATAAAAGCAAACCATGGTTTAATGCTGAATGTTAAGGCCTGTAGAGATTATGTTCAAGTTATGAACATGTCTAAAACTAATCAGACTGATCAATCTAAAGGCGAACTAAAATATATGGTTAAAAAATATAAATGCATAATAAGAACGCATTTCAGGCAATATTATGACTCTGCATAACTTCATATACAGGCAGTCCTCGACTTACGAACGTCCGACTTACAAACAATCCGTACTTACGAACCGACCACCATAAAGCCTATTAAATTAAAAATTTGAGTTACATACAANAAACAATCCGTACTTACGAACCGACCACCATAAAGCCTATTAAATTAAAAATTTGAGTTACATACAAAGATTCGTAATAATGAACGATGCACTACTTTACGACGCACATCAACACATTGTGCGTCGTCAGTGGTGCGCCGCTGCATAATTATTATTACTGTACCGTACTGTATTATGTTTACGATGTTTTAGGATATCTGGAAGTGTTTCTTTAATGTTTCTTGTGCATAGAAAGGTAAAATATATATGCTAGATACGCACCTTACGTAACTGTTCCAACTTACGTACAAATCTGACTTACGAACAGCCGTTGGAATAGAATCCGTTCATAACCCGGGGACTGCCTGAACTTCAGGAATCTAATAGTAAAAAATATTGGTCAATATTAAATGCTGGAAAATCCTTAGGAAAGTTAGAAAATCTGCCTATTGAAACTTTTGCTGTATATTTTAAGAAACTTAGTCAAAAGTCTATTGATAATAGTACACTGGATAATCAGTTATTCGACCCAAGAAATTGTGTTTCTCTTATGAACGAATATATTAATGGATGTTTTACTTTGGAAGAGATACGTGTGTAATTAAGAGCTTAAAAAACAAAAAAGCAAGTAGTACAGACAACATAATAAATGAATATATAAAAAATTGCCCTTTTGGAAATGTTAAATATTATTGTTAAAAGTGGTGTTGATAACTGGTATAGTTCCCACTGACTGGGAGTGTGTAGGTGTGATAAAACCATTGCATAAAAATAAGGGATCGGCAGATGACCCTGAAAGCTATAGAGGTGTCACCTTGCTCAGCTGTACTGGTAAGCTTTCTACTGCTGCAATTAAAAATAGATTAACTGCATATATAGAGTCTGCAGGAATCCTCGAAGAAGAACAGTTGGATTTAGAAAGTCTTTTTCAACATTAGATCATATTTTTGTTTTGAACTCACTGGATGATTGGTATCTCCACAAGAAAAAAAACTATATGTTGTGCTTTTGTTGATTATAAAAAGGCATTTGATCTTGTAGATAGATCATCTTTATGGTTTAAACTTATTTCCTTAGGCATAAATGGAAAAGTATTAAATGTTATTTACAATATTTATGAGAATGCCAAATCCTGTGTTAGAGCTGGCTACAAACTATGTAAGCATTTTATGTGCAATGTCAAAGTGCATCAAGGGGAAAATTTATCTCCGCTTTTATTTAAATGACTTCGAGAATCATGTCAGTAAATATTATAAAGGGCTTCAGTTTACTTCTATGGAGACCTGCAGTCAGTTGAATGATGATGATTTTGAAATGTATTTGAGATTGTGTGACCTACTTTATGCTGATGATACAATTGTAATGGCAGAGACACCACTAGAATTACAAGCTGCGCTAAATGCTGTTATTTCTTATTGTAAAACTTGGTACTTAACTGTTAATACTGAAAAAAAGAAAAATTGTTATTTTCTCTCTGGGGAAAAATAAGGAAACTCCCAGAATTTAATTTTAGCTTGAATAAATCAGAAGTTATTTTTGACTACGAATACCTAGGTACACTATTCAACTACAATGGTCGATTTGATAAAGTGATCACTTTATCAAATCGACCATTGTAGTTGAATNTATTCAACTACAATGGTCGATTTGATAAAGTGATCACTTTATCAAATCGACCATTGTAGTTGAATAGCTAATTTAACTTGCAAAGCAAGTTAAATTAGCTAGAAGAGCTTTGTTCTTTATGGAAACCAGAGCCTTCAGATTAAGGTTACCTATTGACATACAATGTGAATTATTTGATTGGTTAATAGTTCCTTGTATGGAAGTGAAGTTTGGAGGTTTCATAAATTGGACCAAATTGAAATGTTTCATAGAATGTTTTTGAAACGATTACATGTGAACAAACGTACTACAAACTGTATTGTTTATGGTGAGCTAGGCAGATACAAGCTAGACAGAAAAGTAAATATGCAAATGATAAATTTCTGGGTGCATTTAGTAAGCAGCAGTACTAAGAGGATCTCTTATATTATGTTTAGCTTACTTAGGAAATGATACGACAATGGTATTTATGAGTCTAAACGGGTTCTTAAAGTTAAGAGTATTTTTGATGAATGTGGGCTATTTTATTTATGGTATGATACTGGAAGTCTTAATCCCGACTATATAAAGCATATAATTGATATCAGACTAAAAGATATGGATTTACAGAGTTTGCATCACAAATTATACAGCAACCCTTTGTGTGACACTTACAGATTGTTTAAAGTTGATTTTGGTTTTGAGAGATATCTTACTGTGTTGAGCCCAGATGAAAAAATTTATGTCTAAATATCGGTGTGGGAGTCATAATTTACCTGTTTTGGATTGTAGAATATGTATGTGAAAATACACTCAAACCATGTACTTTGTGTTTGGTGACCAAGGAAATGAGTTTCACTGTGTGCTTATTTGTTCTGTTTTATTTGATGCGGATAGAAACAAACTGATTAGAAGTTATTTTAGAGTTAAAAATTCATAAATTCCTTAAATTTATAAACTCCTTAAATTTATAAATGTAAGGAGTTGATGGGCATAAGTAATGCCAAAGTTTTGTTTAATTGGTTAGGTTTACTAGGTTTTTGATTGTGCAGAGTTTTGGTTTCTATGTTTTGTTTGCTGGTTGTCTTTTTTTTTTTTTTTTTTNTTTTTTTTTTTTTTTTTTTTGTTCCTTATACACCATTGAGTGGTCATTAGGAAAATAAAAGAATAAAGAATGAAGTAGTTTGCTATTATTATTATTATTATTCATTTTTCACTGGAGGAGACATTTTACATTTAAAACAGAGCTTTGTCATGTTAGATGGCTTAGAGCTCAACTGCAAACAGACATTGTGTGAGAAAGAAGTAATTTCACTTATCTAATAAATGAAACATGAATGGCCTTTAACCCTGAAAAAAAGGATTTTTCTGTTACCACTTAAAACAAGTTATGAGATAGAGGAATGAGTTACTGCAGTCTAACATTGCCTTATTTTCTCGTGATCTCTCTTACATGGCCAGTTATGATCATGTTATATTAATATTCAATAATCCTATTTTATATTATGCTGTAACAAGTAGTTTCAAGTTTAATCTATAAGTTACTGCACAATTATAAAGTTAATTAAAAATGTTGTGATCAAGCTAAGCAGTGGAATGACGTCTAAACACATTTCCAAAGGAAGTAAATTGAAAAAATAATTAGAATTAAATAAATATAATCCCTTCTAGAGCTGCGACATAGAGGTCTCTTGAATGATGGGTAACATATGTCTCATACACAACAGCTGAATTTAAGTCGTGAGGTGTTCGCTGTCATAAGCAAAAATGAATGATCATGTTTTTTACCCACCCAGGTGTGAAATTACTGCTGTATTTGGCAGATCGGTGGGTTAATGCACTCTCTGAGGTCCCACTTCCTGTCCCTGTGTGCGGCCCTGGCTAGCGTGAACAAGTGTGTCGCACATACAGTAGAGTAGTGGTTTCACAGTGGCCAATTTGGGCGATAACAGAAGATTTGTGAGGGTCCTTGTGTGTGGGAATGTGTTCAAATGTGCAAATGTGGCTGCAGAGCTCTGATGGATCTGCTAAACGGCTGTAACTCCTGACTCCTCACGCTGCCTCATTTACTGGCTCCACTAAATAAAGACAAGCCCTGGAGTTCTCCCCCCCCCCCCNCCCCCCCCCCCATAGTTACAATGATAGCAGAAGTGGATGTTTAATAGCCGGTTATTTTAGAGGAAGGGGGCAGGGAGTTATTAAAATAACCCTGCACCTGCTTTTTCTGCAATGCTCATGCTGCGTTTGCTTGTACGCTCCTATTGCCTCGGTTTGAGTCATTGGTATCTGGTCTCATCTGCAGACTGATCATTCTGTTTTGGATCCGCTTTCATCTATAAATAATGTAGTTATCTGCAGAGTGTACTCCCCCTGAAACCCCCCTGTTACCAGCACGGGGGAGGAATCAGCTCTACTAGGCATGTCGTGCATGCCTAGTAGAGCTGTCGTTCATGCCTTTGATATTTGTTTAATGGAATGCCTCTCTTTCAATTCCTATTTTTCTCTTTCTTTTTTTTTTTTTTTGCATGTCTCTTTTTTTTTGGCAGATGACTGCACGTTTTATTTGTCCCAGTTGTCCTGCACCTATGGGAGATTGAAATCCCCTCACACCTCTCCCGCAATGGCCATTCATAAGATCACTAACATCAAAAGGCTGAAGCACAAAGGCTGCTGCTGATAGCCGAACTAAGACCACTTGGGGGGTAAATAAAAACTGGAGCTGACTCTGCCCTGTGAGTTCTTACACATATTTGCTTGGAAATATTGCCTGCGTACCGCTGCCTCTGTTTTCGCACTGTTTTCGCTCGTTCCCTCATTATCAATGCTTGGTTGCATATCTTACCCAGTGTACTGTAAACACTTTCAGTAGCAATCTGGGAGGGCTGAGAGGGTTGCGATTTCCATTCTGTTGCACATTTCTCTCTGCTGGTCTCCAGAGGGAAATGGGGGGATTGTCGGGGTTCCCCTGAGGATGGACACCAAGCCCGAGGCAGTGTGAACAGATTAAGTCCAAGATGGAAATTCAGATTTTTCCATTTATTTATTTATTTATTCATTTATTTAACAACTGGAAAAATCCATGGCGTTGTGTATGTGCCAGGGGGCAGTTTGAGCTTTTGGTTTGTCATCACTCATCACATTGTAAATGACTGTAAATAGAAATGCTGTCATTCATGCCACATGTTCACAGTGAGATATACAGGACACAAAGTTGAGGTTTCCTGGGTTAAAACCCTTTAAAACCAGAGCGGCCCGGAGAAGGGTCCAGCAGCCTGGATGTAGCGTTCACGATGTTTTATAATCGCCATTTCTCAATAAACTTGAGATATATGAATATCTACAGAAAGCTTAGCTTCTCCTGAACAAAATTAGCCCAAACATGACATTTTATGACCACATAATCCTGAGATAAATGTAACTAAAACACAAGCTAGCCTCTGAGCCAAAGCGTAACTTCTCGATTACGTAACTTCTGAGGGTGGTTTACATTTTAAAATCCCTCTCTGTGATTGGATAGTAGACTAGCAGAGGATTTGATTGATGGGTCGGTGGCCCTATCAGCTTTTGTACGTAAAATGTGCTAAAAGTTCAGCGACAGGCTCACGTCCCTTTTCCACGTAACTTTCACAATGTTTTAAAATCACACCAATGGCTAATGGTACCATAGCTTTTTTTTTTTCAATATGTTCAGTCATTCTAAATCTTTCAGCAATTAGAGTTTACATATTTAGCAGCAGCATCATAAAAGTTAATCCAAAGAGCTGGCTTGTTGTGTTCCTGAAATAAACATTTTGAAAAATGTATAACTTGAAATAAAATCCTCTGTTCGCCTACANGTTGTGTTCCTGAAATAAACATTTTGAAAAATGTATAACTTGAAATAAAATCCTCTGTTCGCCTACATTTTTTGGGTTTGTATTGTCAGTGTCGAACCTGAGAATCTCTAAACTTGAAGCCAACCCATTTTCCTGACAATTTAAAAGGTTTTCTGTCAATTGGTACAAAGTAAATGACTCCAATTATCATATGTTCAGAGTAATAAGCCTTTACTTTGTGGAAATTGCTCAAAAATACCTTAGGTAGTAAAGGGTTAAAGAGAAACAAGAATTTCTATAAAGATATGCATTTGTGTTTGTGTTGCGGTCTTACTTCACATAAAGAATATGTAAATGATACAGGAGACTGCTGTTCAGAGATGTCAGAGCTTTTATACTCTGTGGTGTGTTTGGGACTGTGGCTTTCCAAAGCACCTGGAAAATGTGGAACCCCACGCTTCACTTTATTCTATCAGAGGCCAAAGCTTGCATTCCGGTTTGATCTGGTTCTTAGACTGTTCACAAACTCGAGAACTATGCAAGTATCCCATCAAATAGCAGGAATTAACCTTTAATATTTCCCTTTGTTGCAGCACCACTTGAATAAGCCATTTCCCATTACATGGCTTTGTTATCAGGATTAGAGGCAGGATTCTTTCAGGATAAGGATGCAATATCTTAAAGGACCATACTGGTAATTTTGCATGTTTGAGCTCAAAAATTACTACCTGCGTATACGTTAATAATAAATGGAATAAAAGAAATAATAGCTTGTTTGTTTCTGGAATGCACCATTAATCATTTTCAGTAAAAATTTGCATAGGGCTGAGTTTGCATTTTACTTTAACACATGGTTTGAGAACATGGATGTCTGTAAAAGCAATACCTGTTATACGTGATTTCACAGTGGTAGCACATAGAGATGTTTGCTTTTATCTTTGACTTTCATACTTTTGTAATAATTTGAACATGAGACGTGTGTGGAATAACATGTAAATTATAGCATAAAAGCTACATATCGGTATCGGCTTTTATCCCGTTAGTATTCCATCTTTTACATTCGAGTTTATCTGTTTAACAATACTGCTGCATACTACTTACTGATGGATGATTCTGTTGAGGTTTTGAAGACACGCTTGGCTAAATGGCTGCCAATAAACAAGACTCTGTGGAACTGAATCACACTCTCAGTCATCCCACTGCTGTCACACATCTTACAGACAGGTACAAATCACTGCAGCATTCTCTTCCCCACAGAGTTCCATGCAAAACTCATCTCCAAGAAACAACTGAAAACTCTGTTTAAAAAAACAAAAAAAAAACAAAAACTGAATGAAGCGTGGCGCCCCCTGTTGAAACTATTTAGGCTCACAACTGGCTTTCTTTCAGTTCGTTTTCATTTAGGCGATTTCACTGAGATACATGAGCCATGAAAAGTGAAAGTACAGGATGTGATAAATGAAAATTTATTTTGGCATTTATTTTGATTCGGGGCAGCAGATTGGATTTTGTTTTCATGGCCTATTCTGCATTTTGCCACCTAATGGATAAGCTAAACATTACACAGATACAGCATGTTCATGTGTTGTCCATGAAGCTGATTATTTTTACAGTGCAACTGATTTTTTTTTTTTTTTTTTNTTTTTTTTTTTTTTTTTTGCACATTTTGAATGATGTTAATGGAGCAGCAGTTACAGATGTGTCCCAGAAAAAATCCCAGATCCCTCTGGATGCTTGTAAGGCCATGTTCAGACCCGATTTTAGCTCCAATTTTCCACTCACCAGCAGTGTTTAGATATCGACAGGTAAACTTGTATCGTAGGTAAACTGGCACTCGCTCCTGTGAATGACAGTCGTTATGTATGAACTGTTCAAAGATGTGACCTGTGAGCCTGAGAGATAGCTAGCAAACTGAATATCTGGACCTGTTAGGGAGTCAAAATCCTGAAATGTGAAATATGTCATGACTGGCAATGACACAGCGATGAATCAATGAGAGCACAAGACACGGGGCGTTGAGAAACAACAGACCAAAACATTAGCAAGCATGGCTCCATATTCATTTCTTTTGCTTGTTTTGTTTTTCTGCAAGTCATCACGACTTAATAATTCCAACAATTGTTAAATCATACAGATATCTGGGAACAGTTTTTGACGACCAATTTAAGTGGGATTTGAACACAGATGCTACTTTGAGGAGGAAGAATTTACCTCCTTCGTAAACTGAATTCCTTCTCAGTCAGTCCAGTCATCCTTTGTTGTTTTTATCAATCTTTTATTGAGAATCTTTTGACTTTCTGTTTTATCTCCTGGTTTCCCAGCTTGACATTAAAAGACAGGAACGGTTTGAACAGTATTGTTAAGATCTGTTCAGAGATTACTGGAGTAAAACAAAGAGATCTGACTTCCTTTTGTAATCAACAAATTATCAAGAAAACAATGACCATTTTAACTTCAGCTGTTCTTGCAGATGATTTTCTCTGCAGCCATCAGGATGTCGTTATGGTTTGTTTACCTATGTGTAAAACTAACTGTATTCAAAATCCTGCAGTTCGATTATTAAATGCCTCATAGTGGTATTTCTTTTTATCTTTTCCCCCTTTTAATTTGGTATTCATTGTTCTTATATTGATTTTTTCAGTCCATATTTAGCTTTTAGATGTTATGTATTTTTTTTTTTTCATCATTGGTATTGATGTGTATTTATTCATTGTGTTCTTGCTCCACATTTAGCTTTGGGTGCCAGATGTTCCTTTTTCATGTTGTTTGCTTTTTCTTTTTTTTTTTCTTTTTTTTAATGTGGTATGTTATGATGAGCTGCTCTAAACAGTTGCCCCTAGAGGATAAATAAAGTTGTATTGAATTGAGCAACTTGGATTGCTAGCTTGACATCCATTTTTGGAAGAACGTTTTGTCTTGTGCTGTGGTTTTATCTCATTTCCTGTGTAAGTTGTTATTCTTGTGTTTTCCCGGTGAAAGATTTTGTAATTTGTAACCCCTTTTTGCCAATATCACAGAGTATTCAAGATTAGAACGCTATTTCGAACTCTGTTCCTTTATTTATCAATTTTGTAATTATTCTACTCATACTCATTGTAAACTCAAACCTCCTGCTTGTCAAACTGCTCAGTTATAATTTGGTTATATATACAGAGGTTCAACTTTATGGAATGTCCCGCCCTCTAATTTCATTAATGTGGCTCCTCTTCAGTTGTAAAGCGATTGTTTTGTTCTCAATAGTGTAATCCATATGGACTTTTACTCTGATTTTTTTTTTTTTTTTTTTTCCCTTCCCATGTATGTTGCCTTCAGGGTCTGATATTTTGCCAGGGTTGTTCCAAGAGATTTCAGATGTTCTTTAGTTGTTTTGTTTTGTTGCTTATTTTTCTTTCTTTCTTTCTTTTTTTTTTTTGGATTTTCTTTTTCAAATTGCCTTATGAATGAAATGGTGATGTGTGTTCTGGTGAATTGCCTCGTATTTGCCCCTTGAGGGTTTTTTAAAGTTCTCCTTCACATTTCCTTTTTTTTTTTTTTTTTTTTAAATGTACTCTTGTATTTTTATTTTGGTATATGTGAAAACAGATAAACTAAACTAAAGATACCCAATTAGAAGACAGGAAGTTGTGTATTGTGAACAGTACAGTGATCTGATGACTTTGAAAGTTTGACTAGCTTTACAATGACTTCACAAACACTTCAGTGAAAAGAAACACACATTTTAAGTTTTCAAAACTCTCATATTATGAAATAAAATCAACAACCTGAGCTCCACTCAACACGCGAGAAAACCAAGAGACAGTTAACAACAGGCAGTGTCCACAAATTGGACTTAAATGCTCATTACAGCCATTTGCCCCTGAGTTCTCAGTCCTCTGCTTGAAGGATATTTCTGAGGCAAAGACCTCTTAATGGTATTGTATATTCTGAATATTTCATAACGGAATGAAATTAACAAAAAGGAAAATGATCCTCTTGGGAGGTTGAGTGCTAAAACTGCATTCATCACCTCAGGGACTCATTCTCTCAAATTGCCTTAAACTGATTTACACAGTTCAGATCTGAGCTAAATGTTTATTCGTAACAGTAGGAAAAATGAAAGCAGTAATAATTGAAGATGTAAAAACATTTGAAAAACAAAAAAAATTCCAGAAAGTTATGACACTGCTAAAGATTATCAGTGAATTATATTTATGATTATGTCTGTCGTTATGATCATCATGAGTATTAGGAGCTACTGTTAACAGCAGGAATATTGCAAGTTACAGCAACAAAATACAAATTACTGGAACATTTAGTTTTGCTCTGCTGCTAACAGTCTCACACTCTCAAACAGAATATTAATACACAGGATTAACGTTAAAGGGATTTTGCTAGTGCAACAAAATATCAAAGAGAAGCAAGAAAGAGGCAAGGATGTAATAGCCGTTGAATAAATTGTGCTTAATAGTGTAAAAACCTTTAAAATTAATTGAGCAGCCAAATGTTACTTCATTCTTCTCATGCATGCTTGCAGCTGTGGCGAATCCTGCTGCAAATGGAAATGGCCTTGTCCTCTGTGTCGGAGCAAGGGGAATCTGTGGGCATTGTGTTCATCACATTATTCTTTCTTATTATGATCTGTGATATTAATGTTGCACAGTGCGCTCACCCTGCTGTGTGATTGCGCAGGGGAGGAAGCTTATGATGGACAATAAACGCAACGCTGCAGCCTTTTACTGTGATCATGTTAAACAACAACAATCAGCAACAGCACAGCAATCAGCTGCTATTAAGTGGATGCTGATTTGATAATTTACGTGATCAGACTATGCTGCGATACATCACAGATGCCAGAAGGTTGTGGCCTTTAAACTCTGAGAGCAGTTTAAAGGACCATACCACCCATTTTGCATGTTTGAGTCTAAATATTCAGTTTTCAGACATGTAGGGTTACTGACAATCATTTCCCAAAGAATAAAACTTTATTTCAGCTTTCCTGATATTTTGCAAAACCTCTTAATCTTTCAAAATCAAATATTCAAGTGATACACCCACCTTAAAAATTGATGTTTTGCCTGCTAATAGTTGCTCAGCCTGATGAAATCACAGTCATTTAAATTTTTCCATAAACGCAGGTCTTCTTTTGGCCTCTGTGGAGACATACATTGACTCCATGCTTTTTTTTTTTTTTTTTTTTTNAAAAAAAAAAAAAAAAAAAAACAAACAAACCTCAATATATGTCTTGTTCGCGATAATGGATTACCTATCCCAAGAACGTTTCAAGTATCAACGTTGAATTTAATAGCGTACCAGAATGAACTGAAACCAATGGCGGTCTGGAAGGTAGAAAAAAAAAATAGTTTAACTCACTGTTCCAGTAGTATGCTTTGGGAAATGATTGTCAGTAACCTTACAATGTATGAAAATTGAATATATTAGGCTCAAACATGCAAAATGGGTGGTATGGTCCTTTAAGCCATGCCATGCATGGCTGCTGAAGAAGTGCAGCTTTTGCTTCTCCTGATGGGATTGTTGACCTTAAAATTCATGGAAACTCCATGAGAAGACACCCTGGGGTCAGCACGCAGGGCTTTTTATTTTGGGTAGAATCGCAATCAGCTTCACTGTAGTGTTTTCAATTATCTCTCATCTCAATTTGGTAGGCAGTAGGTGTGTGTGGGCCAATATGAAACTCAGGCCAGTAGATCTATGAGCTGACCTGTATTCAGCCAGAGCTTCATGCTTCACAGAGCAACACAGCAATCTACTGCACTGTACCCCAGAAATTAGAAGAGGGAGGGAGCAACAGTAGCATTGATACATTTCATTTCATTTCTCTCTCTCTCTCTCTCTCTCTCTCTCTTTCATGNCTTTTTTTTTTTTTTTAAATATGCTGTTCCCTGAGATGCAACAATTATTCCATCGTAATGAATTCATGCACAGCTGTGGTCTGGCATGACCACACGACCATCTTCTAGATTACGCTGTTGGCAAACCCTTCCTTCTTTCAACACGATCGTACATTCTGCTGTTACACTGGTCCGCTGCGGTCATTGTGGCTTTCAGGTGCAACAGTTTTTCATTTGTTTTGCTGTGAAGAAAGGCAGACATCCTGAAACGACACTGATGAAAATATCTGCTCTGATAAAAACATCGCAGTCACACAGATGACGTCTATTTATCAAAGATGAGACAGAAACAGCAGCATTATGCAGCTCCTAGAACCACAGCAAATCTACATGCTGGGTCCCCAGAGGCTGCAGGGTTCTTTGTATCAACTCATCTTCTTCCATCTTAACTCAACGAGTGGGCAACATGGATGCAGCCTTAGATAAATCATATAGCTCTAAATTGAGCAATGATCTAATTTTGAAGTGCTGAGGGAGAAGAGAGAGGGGAAAACACTGATCCTACAAAATGCAATTTTATGACTTCTCCTTTCACATCTAGTTGCTTTGTCAATTTAACGCTAACGCTGCTGCCTTGGGCCCTCCGGATGGATCATGGTGTGTAGACGTACCAGCCCTGTTTGCCATATCCGCTGGAGCATGCGAATCCACTTTACATCTCCACAATTCACTGTTAGTTCAGAAGGGCAGAACAGAAACACTGATCAAGTACAAAATCACAATTCTGAGCTGTGACTTTAAAAATTGCAGCATTTCCCTGACTAGGCATTTAACAACTTCATTAAGTCCGGAAAGTATTATTCACAGTGTAAACCTTTTTAACACATGAAACTTTAAAGTAAATAAACGCATTTTCTCCATTTCTGCATTTTTTAATTTTATTGTATATAAAAGCTTTAAAAATCATGATCAGATACTAAATTTATTGTGAAAGTTACAATTTATATGAATTTTTTTATATTTTAGCTTTCATGTTATTTTGCCAAATCCCTTAATCTTTCAGAATCAAACATTCAGGTGATACATCCACTTTAAAATTCTAGGTTTTGCCTGCTAACACTTATGCTCGATTGTAGAAGGCTTTTACCGAGTCTTCTGCTGGGACGATAATGACGGAAAAATAGCCTACATTTTCTTCTTTCATGTAGCTCCGTGTTTGGTCGGTTAAATTAACTAACTTCAAAAAAAAAAAATAAATAAATAAAAATGACAGTGTGTGGTCCGTTGTGATGGATTACCCGTCTCAAGCACATCTCAAGATTTCTTGGGCTTAACATACAAAATCACTGGCATTGTCCTTTAAGCTTCTCAAAAATCTCCCCACAGGAATTAACAGTGTGTTGTGTGACTTGTTGCCATATTAACTGTGACATAACCTTTGTGACGAATTCTTCAGATTAAGGTTATTTGCCATGTGTGTGTGTTTGTGTGTTGTGCAATCAGGAAAGACACACAGGAAGAACTGAATAAATGAGACCTAATCTGCTTAGAAATGGGGAGAGAAAAGCATCAGCCTTCATCTCTCCTCGCTCTCTGTGGAGGCGTCTGTGGCCTTGACAACAACATTACATGCTTACCAAGCGAGGTGTTTGACCCCCTCAGACACATGCACACACATACTGCACATATCTTGGCATACAAAAGGCATACCTTCACACGTTTTATCTTTATGAAGCCCTTAGAGTGTAATCATGAGATATGTGTGGAAACCTGAGTGTGCGGTCTGTTGTGTGGAGCCAGAGAGCGCTGAACTATGCCATGCATGCCAACATTAAGTCCTCACTTCAAAGCAACGAAGCATGTCAAATGGAAAACAACTCACTGCTCTCTCTCTCTCTCTCTCTCTTTCACACACACACATGCTGATAACATCATATTGTCAAACTTTATGTAATAGAATCGCTGCTCTTGTGCGGTGGCCTACAGCCTGAATGCTGTCTCTGAAAACAGAGATTCTCTAGTGGATGAGTATTTGTACAGCAGGAGGGGTCTCAGATCCCTGGAGGACAGGGAGCTCCTATCTGTGCCGAGAGCCCGGGGCCCTCTGGGTAGGATGGATGCTGGGAAACGTCTCGGGAGGGATGTAGATGGGGCACGTCCCCTACAGACCCACGATTGTTTTCTGTGTGCTTTATCATAGGCACAGACTGTGACATAAAGGCCTAAGAAAGATAGTTGTAGTATATGTGTGTCTTTTCTCTCACGTCCTAGATAGAATGAGGCTGAGACATGATGTCTGCATGCTAAATTGGTTGCTCCTTGGTGACGGTGACATTTGAGCTGCTAATTATTATGTTCTCTCATGCCGCATTCCTCCACTGGCTCTAAATCTCTGTTCAGACATCTAAAGTCAGGAAAGGGCTGTTTCTCAGAGTAAGACAAAATTGGAATCTATTATGAATCAGAATGCAGTCGAGTAATCCTGAACATGTTATTAACTGCCCATTGTATAACCAGACATAATTTGGAAAGTCGGATCTTTAATTTTCACTTTAGACTTTTTATATTTCAGTCTAAAAGTGTTAAATTTTAACTCAGATATGACCTTTTTTTTTTTTTTTNTTTTTTTTTTTTTTTTAACTGAAATGAACTTTTCTTTATCTTACAACCTGGCAGTACTTTAACCTAACAGCAGAACAGGACTTGTAAAGGACATTCAGATACTTCCAGCAGTAATATACACCTCAGTCAAACTTCTTTCATCTTTACTCTCACTTTGAATTTCTAATCTTGCCTGCCTTGTAAGAAAAGAAAACAGACATGATCAGAGCGCTACAGACTGAAATGACCTCTGTCTTCCACAGAGCTCTTTTTCTATAGAAGCATTCTTCATGTCGGAGGACCAGTAAACGGCTCTTTGCTATCTTTGCGTCCCTGCATCTGATATTAGCTCTATTAGAAAAAAGGCTCAATCAGATCAAGAAGTCCTCAGCTTCCTGTCAGGCAGTCATTCTGGAAGTGCCTGAGGTGACATCTTCAATCGCCAACATATATCTGGTCTATTGACCTGTATGGAAACATGTTCACCTGCAACCCTTCTGTCATTATCTGCTTTCAGAGGAGGTCACCTGTATTCCTGCTTGACCCCATGTTTCTGTCAGACCACAGGAAATTGCTGAACTGCACCAAGCTCCCACTGGGACATGTCCACTTGGTTCAAATGTAAGAGGGATGTTTCATCTTCAAACTTGAATTTTAGATTTCATAGGCACGTTTCACTTGAACTCTAAAGGGCTTGTCTTTATTTGAAATAGCTTTGACTTGCTTATTTAATAGCTTCAGATGCCTGGTTTAGCTGCAGCGGACAATCAGAGGTGTGCAGGACAAATCCACTGCTTCTGTACTTGTCAGCATCTTTTTCATCAGCTCTCACTTTTACAAGAGATTTCTTGTTGTGTCCATCGTGTAGAATACAGTATTAGCAAAAATTATTTATTTCATAACTGCAAGATTGAAACATGACAAAAGAATGACGTGCTTCTTCATTAATGGATTTCCCCCTTAAGTTTCCAGTGGCATTGGTTTTAAAACATATAGGCTATATGAACCGTTGCCTTTACCTGTGCAAGATAGCCAATCGGTACATAATGTTCATAACATAACGACACTTACTCACTGTCACATGAACTAGCATTCATTGTAACAGCTTCAGTCAAGGGACTACCTTGTTTTCACATTTTTCATTTCATTTTATTGCAGTAGATATTTTGAAAAACCAAATTGGAAATATCTACAAGAAAGAAGTAAAAAGCAAAAGCCGGAGGTGAAATAGAAGCAGAGTGGAATGGAGAAAGTTTGAGGAAGGCATTTATGTGCTCTTAGCAGCGCTGTTTCTACACAAAAGGTTCGACGTGAACGGCAGCTCAATAAGACCTTTATGTTTGAAAAGCGAGACATTTTTGCTAAACAATTGTTCACAACAGTGTGAGATCAATTAAAAGTTTAACTGTTAAAATAGTTGCAGGTACTTTCTACCTACAGGTATATTGTACCAATCTAGGCACTTACTAAAAACGGACAAAATACAGAAGAAGGAAAACATATTTAAACATGTCAGTAATCCACCTATTTACTTTAGAGATGCTTCAACCCATCCTTGAATGGGCCTGAGCTGTATCAAGTTTTTTTTTTTATTGTTTATTTTTTTCTTATTTTCTTATTTTAAGTGACCAAAGTGCACTACAAAGTTTCTGAAGATGCTTAAAAATTGTTAAGAAAGAAAGAAAGAAAAAGAAAGAAAAACATAGCAACACAAATATGCTGCACACTGCCGACATACCAATACCCACAACACTGCAGCGGTAATGACAATGCGAGCATCTATGGTGTCACTTAAGAACAGAATTGATAACAAATTGACAGGTAATAAGCAACACACAAGCAATATCAAAAGCAATACCACAATAACTCTGTTTTAAAAGTAGCAATACTGCAGTCATTTCCTCTGTTGAGATTTAATAGGCTAACAGAAGCAATTAAAACCTGCTGTAACAACGTCACCAAAAGTACTTCTTTAAAGTTATCCTTCTCCACATTTCTGTACACACTCAGCTCAGCGGACTGTGTAATGCATCCATGGATCACACATTCTCATGGCACATTCATAATTGCTGATTTCTTTGTAGAAAGTCACGTATGCCTCAGGTGCAGGCAGGTTTCTGAGTGATGCAGACAGTGTACAAAAAACAATATGAGAGCAAATTGATGAGGCATTTATTTGGCAGTAAACTATGAATCATAAAAATGTTGGGTGGAAGATGTTCAATATCCCAAGAGGGAAACATTCTTCACTGTGCTGTGTTTAATTATGTACATCCAATGATTTATAAGCGCAGAGCTCCTTTAGTTTATACACTAAAACTCTGCCAGGTGTGTTTGTAGCTTCTACTCTATCATATCATGTTGTTGCAACACTATAATCTCCTATTTTAGACAGAAGTATATGTAACTTTGGTTAGATATGTATGTATATATATTGAGTTGCTTTGCCTCTATTGTGGACTATTGTGCAATGTCGTACAATTTGCCTACATCTTTTACTGCCTAGATCTTTAACTTTGCCAACCATGAAAAAGTCCTTGAATACCATACCAATGTGTTTTCTTCTGTTATTTGTGATGGGAAACCCTTCTGTGTGTGTTTTTTATTGAGGTCTGTAAAGATGTCGTGTTGCTGGGATGGTCGGTAGGTCGGTTCAGACAACTTTCCACGCTGTAAAGTGCAACACCGCCTCAAGGTACCATGAGCTGGGATTACAATTCTACACTGTCTTTTCTTGTTTAAAAAATTAAAGGTGTCATTTTTATTATCTACTGAACTACTTAACAAAAGGAAAAAAAAAATACTTCAGCTGCTTTCATTCCATCACATCTTGAATTGTCTTATTTACATTTCACATTACCCACGGGCTTATTTGAACTGTAGTGCTTAAATTATTATTAAATTAGGCTCTCCCTGTAAATTATGAATCACACTGAATCATATTACCTAATGCATTCCTAGACTTGTAAGAACAACATAAACATCAGTTACCTGTCCGCTCCATACCTAACATCACAATTTACAGCCTCACGTCAGTGCAAATTACAAGTCTGGACTATGTTACTACATTAATATTATAACTAAACTTAGTTATTTAATGTTCCTTTTTACAGGATGTAATATTTGCTAGTAGTGTTTAAAGCTCACAGAGGTCTGTGAAACATGGACAGTAATACAGCTTTAAATTACATGACTAATAATGACATACTTCATGCACTGAAGAAGGATTTAGGTAGGTCACAAGTCGCAGAGTATTGACATAGATTGATGAATAACTCAGTGGCATAAATTTTCCTTGAACACCTCTGTAACAAGAAAAATTGTTTAATAGGCTGCAGTAACAAATCAAACACTGTTCTGAAGCAGGGATCCAACAGAGAATCGCCCACGTGTGTCAGTGGCCTCCATTTAATGTTGAAGTTAGTGTCAACTTGTCTAATTTGACATTTTAGTTCCATAAAAATGTGCAGTAGAAATCCAAATTTGATTTGCTTGTCAGCTCCTGCAGTAAGAAAGACAAACAGCTGGAAGTTAATGCTGAGATATGAAACCAGGTCACCAGTTGTTAAGACCTTTATTTTACCCACAATTCTCACCTGAATCATAAATTAATCATATCTAAAGTGGCTTGACACATTTAATGACATTTTTCTAAACTAAAATCTATGTCCCAATAAAATTTGACACAGCCATTTGAACCCTTAATTATTTATAAAAACCTTTTCTACATATATTGTGCACAGATTACACACTAGAATACAGTTTTCCCACAAAATACACACACCACTGTCCAAATGCTCTGTGTTTTTCAACAAGTCCACAGTCACCAAAACTGATGAATTAAACAAAACCTAAGAACGACATTTAGCTTGTTTTTGCAAGCTAAATGTAACAGCAATGCTGTTAAACTTTTGTTTTCCAATTTCATCTCATTTGCCATTTTTATTAATTTCACACAGCATATGTTCAGTTTCCATCAACAGCTGGCTTACTAAAGCAAACAAAGACAACAGTGCAACTTGCTAAATTGATCAATCAGGACTTCACAATCTATAAAACACAGGTGGTCGCCTCCCTAAACTACATCGTACATCACCAAGTTCTCTGCCTGGCAGACAGTGCAATATATATAACTTTTTCACCTATTATTTTTAAGGAAATGGATTGATGAGATAATTTGATGAGACCCAGCAAAGAATCAAAGTATGAGAATCTATATTGATAAAGCATTCATTTATAATAGAAAAGAAACATCCACTCAGTGGCTGTAAAAGTAATCCAACAGTCCTGTAATACATACATGTTTCTAATATTTTCGCTCCTCCATTTTCGCTCCTCCACACACCCTTGATGGAAGGCTGGATGGAACATTTCCTTAGCAACAAAAGTATAATTGTTGGTTAAATTTAATGTCACAATTAAAGGACCATACCACCATTTTGGATGTTTGGGGCTAATATATTCAATTTTCATACATGTAAGGTTACTGACAGTCATTTCCCAAAGCATAAAATCGGATTTCAGTTTTCCGGATATTTTGCAAAATCTCTTAATTTTTCAAAACCAAATATTCAAGTGATACACCCGCCTTAAAAATCGATGTTTCTCCTGCTAATAGTTATGCAAAATTATGAAGTCATGTTCGTTAAAATTTTTCGATAAACGCAGGTCTTCTTTTGGGACTATATTCCCCGGTGGAGACATACATTCACTCTACGGTTTTTATTGCACTTAAATGCTAAAATGAACAGGTATTTCTATTTTTCTGGCCACTAAGTGTAGAAGAGTCGGGAATATAATTGCGTGTTATGCAGAACAGGCAATTCATGTTGTTTAGGACAATGTGCGATTCCAGCTTTCAGCGTTGGTAGACATGTGGGTCTGAAAGCGATTCATGTTCTCTGCTGGGCTTCTTTCCACCATACTCTGTATTTCTAAACCCAGTTGAGTTCTTTTATCCCCCCGAGATGAAAAGTTTCTGAATGCATCCCATCTGACGGTGTAACAGCTTTTCAGGATATGGAGGCAGAGACGTAGAGGCAAATGCATGTTCGAGTTGAGTATGACATTTGTAGCTTATTGTCTCCTGAACACATGACTTCAGAAAACACGCCAGCCTGGCAGACATGAAAGGCTTGATGAATAAATTTAAAGTGATTTATGATTTATAGTCTGCAGTCGTTCTTTGTTCTTGCGCTGTGTCACCAGTTTATGAAGTGCAATGGTAAGGAAATGTTATGAAGTCTTTGAACCTGGATTTCTGCGTTAATTACTCAGCAAAAGCACCCTGGTCTGCCTAAACAAATAACACACAAACACTTGTACTTTTTATGCCTTTAATGAGTATATTCTTTAATTTTTCACAGTCCATCCTGATAGAACCTCCTTTACAGCAATAACCCCCACTAGAGTTTTTCTGCAGCTGCCGATCAGACTTGCACAACAGTGAGGAAGAATTTCAGACCATTTCTTCATACAAAATTGCTTCAGTTCACCAGTATTGCTGGCCTTTCTTGCATGAACAGCCTTTATCAGGTCATGCTGCACCATATCAATTGGCTTTAAAGTTTGAACTCTGACTTGGTCATTGCAAAATACAATCTTCCTTCTTTTCAGACCATTCTGTAATTGTTTTACTTGTGTATTTGGCAGTCTTCTTGCATCATGCAACTTGTATTAAGTTTTAGGTGATGGACAGCTACTCCCGAAGTTTTCCTGTGAAGCTTCTTCATACAATTTTGAATTTATTGTTCCCTCAATGATTCTTCAGGCCCTGAGGAAACAAAATAGCCCCAAACCACGATGCCTCCTCCATCAGTAGACTTAACTGGGCAGAAATGGGCCTGGCAGGAATGCATAAACAACACTGATAAATATATACAGCATGGCTTGACTATGTGGAATACCAGCACGCTGTCCATGGTGCTGAACACCATGGCAATAGTAAATAGTGTCTGTGTATTTCAAGCATAGATATGTATAACATCTATTTATCATTTCAAGGCTTAAAATAAACATATGGAACACCAAATTTAAGCTGCTCTGAGCAGTGAACAAATATGAATATTATGCCAAAAAATAAAGATGCCTTAAGGCGAGTACCTGAGTGTAATATAAAACACCAATGCTCCAAATTCAACTTAAACAACCATACCACTGATTTTGCACATTTAACCACAATAAAAACTACCTGCATACAAATTACATTACTGACAACCATTTTCCAAAACATAAAACCATATTTTAAGTTTCCTGTTTGGAAAATCCCCTAGTCTTTGAAAATTAAATATTCAGTTGATACACTTAGCTTAAAATTCAGTGTTTTGCCTGCTAACAAAAATGTCTGAATGTAGAAGGCACAGCCATTTTTAATTTCTTGGTATAAGCAGTTTTCTTCTGGGACTATATTCCCTAGCGGAGACATACATCTTCTGCTGGCTGGGTTAAATTAGTTCAACAAAAATAAATTAATAATGTCATGTGTCGCTGCGATGTAATTCCAGCACGTTTCAAGTCTCCACAAGTTGATTTTAATAGTGTACTGGAATAAACTGATACCAATGGCCATCTGGAAGGTAGGAAAACTAATTCTAATATTTACAGCTGCAGTAAGTAACGTAAATTATGGGTTATATATATTGGGCTCAAACACGAAAAACCACTGGTACCGTCCTTTAAGCCATAAAACACATAGCCAAAGCACAATCTCCCAAAGATTTGGAGATTTCTCTGCCGCACAGCTCCAAATATGGCATCTGGCTGATAAAGGTCCAGATTATGGCATCAACGTACAGACTGTCCAAAATATCACCATCAGCATGCATGAGAGCACAGTGTGTCGGCATTTAGTTTTCATCAAGTTCTTAACGGCAAAAACTTTAGGGAGTCCGTGCAAATAAATCTCCAGTGGAATCAGGCTGTTAGAGTTTGTTTCGATGGTTGTGTTATTTTGAGAGTATGGACCTTAAGTTTGGAGGGAAACACTGTAAACATGTCACTCACACAGGAAAGACTGGAAATTACAAATAAATGAAGCAGAAATTATGCCAACAGAAAGTATAGGAGCTCACAAGATGCATAGGACACGGTGCCAATAATGATGACAGTATCAAGAATACTGAAAATATAAAAAAAGAATTACTAGTTTGACGGTAATCTTAAAAAAGTTGTAAAACGTAAACAAAAGGTGATGGTTAAAACACAGATAAAGACAATTTGAAATACAGCCTGAGTGTGTGTTGATGTACAGTGTGTCTGTATGCTGCAGAATGAGACTGTGTGTGAGAGAGAGAGAGAGAGAGAGAGAGAGAGAGAGAGAGAGAGAGAGAGAACTGAAGGATTAGTCTTGTTTGTGAAGTAAAAGATCCATCACAAATCATCGTTCTAGCCACTGTTTTTTTTTTTTTTTTTTTTTTTTTTTTNTTTTTTTTTTTTTTCCCCACAGAGGAGGAAAACACTGCTTTTCAATGTGTCACCATTACTGTACCATCCACTTCCCCTTGGGACTTCAATCTTTAGGTTTCGGGTTATTGGTTGGCATAAATACAGAACTCCATGTCTCATAAGAATGAAATATTTTTGGCCCATGCTGAATTTAATCTTTTTATTGAAGGAAAGTCCCTACAAAAAATATTTATTTCTCCTGCTGTCTTGGTTTTGCACCCGTGCCAGTGTGTCTGAAGTCATCATAACTCTTGGCAGGCACAGCCCATTCCCCAAAAAGCTGGAATTTGATAGCTGTAATGTGAATAGTCAGGAGACAAACTGATGATGCTTTGGCCAGAAGCTTGACCGTGCAAACAAACAAAAATTTCAAAGTGCATAATACAGGTGAGTTAGTTAGATGTGTATATTCAGCCTGTTTTTATGGATATTGTTTATGAAATCCTTGGTAAGTTTTGATAGTTGATTGCGTATAAGTAAAAAGTAAATTAGTAGACTACTGTAACTAGTAATTCTATAAAGCTTATACACATGCATTTTTTTTTTTGTCAGAGTGAAAAAAATCCTCTGCATAATTGAATTTTATATGCACATTGATGTAGAGTTCTTGGTTCAGACTTGTAATAGTTTAATAACCATATCTGCTTCACATTTCCCAAAGCAACATTTTGTTGTGACACTCAATCAAATTAGCTTTGAATTCTTATGATCACCAGACTCATTAAAATGTGTTTATATTGCAATCAATTTTTCCATGGCTCAGTAGAAAGAGTGCTGCACTGTGTTAAGTTATGCACAGCCAATATTCCATCTCTGAAGTTTGAACAACCCTCTTATTATGCAACCGTTCTCTTCGAGGCCTGGCACATAATTTAGTTGTTACTTGTTGAGGACTTAATAGTACAGTATTTGATGTCGACCATGCTAGTTTTCCCTTGTAATTTATGGCCAACTCATTGTACTTTAACTCCTCTGTGCTTTGAGATACTATATAAAATAAAGAAAAAAAAAAAACTTGTGATGTATTTATATCCTAAGTGCAAATAATAAATCTCAAGAAGATATGTAATTCAATAAATCTGAACTACATTAAGAGAAATACGTCTCACAGATTCAATTTGGGACTTATGAGCCTTGAATTATGAAAGACGGTCACTGTCTGCCTTCTGCAGGGAGGATGGAGACTAAGAGAACCCTTTTATTAAAACCTGCCGACAGTTAATATAAGTCACTTTTAGAATAAATAAATAATAATATTAATAATAAATTGTGGTTTTAAATGTCTATTAGGAGAAATGAGCTTTTTATGAAGATGGTTGTCTCCTTAAAAAGGATTAAAAGCCAATTGAGGTCAACATCGTTGAGTGAATATTTTCATCATGCATTTTCGAACAGATGCAGCTGTTTTTTAGCGATTAGCTCGACACGTCATGTCGTGTACAAAGTGTTAGCAGGATAACAGCTGAGTCAAAAGCAGAGAGGCCAGAGCCTCTTAATGGAATTTTCAGAGGAAGAGTTTTCCCCCTTTTTTCATTTCCTGCTTCTGTCTCAGTGGGCGAAAATGAAAAGTAAAGTGTCCTTCTTTAAAAGTCTCAACGGAAAGTCATTTGCATTGTATTATTCAAACGACAGTTAAGTACATAATAGGCTCTAATTACACGCTACAGTACTGAGTGTGTTTTGAATTCGTGCATTTCATTTTTTAGGCAGACTTGCACTGAATGACTCACCCAAAATAAATATTGGAAGGTAGCTACTGCACAGATGTTAAGATGTTCTCAGCACTGTGGCGATTTATGCAGAAATTGCTGGAAAATGCACGTGCATGCAGGCATAATTACAGTTATTTTAAGCATGTTCCATATATATGTGTATATATATATATATNGGGGGGGTACAATGCTAAATAGTTAACAGTGAGCTAAGCAAGATTTTTTCTCTCATTGCAGAGTGATCATAATGTTTGTGTGAGGATTTGATGGAAAAATTGCTCAGTGGATCAGTTATTCAGGTATCTCTGATGTTTGGTTGACTCACCTCGACTCCTCTGCATGTTTCTCCTTATTAAGAACAAAAATAGTAATATTCCCTAATCACCCTCTTAAATCCGCCCATGTTCTTCGCCAGACTTTCTTTTAGGTTCATTAAAGGACCATACCACTTGCATGTTTGAGCCTTATATAGTCTATTTTCATACACATAAGGTATGAATGCAATCATATACAAAGTATGAAGATAAGGTATGAAATACAATCATTTCCCAAAGCATACTACTGGAACCGTGAGTTTAAAAAAAAACAAAAAACAAAATCCTACCTTCCAGACCATTATTGGTTTCAGGTCATTCTGATACTATTAAAATCAAGAGGTTTTGCAAAATATGAGGAAAGCTGAAATATGGTTTTAGTCTTTGGGAAATGATTGCCAGTAACCTTACGTGTATAAAAATTTAATATATTAGGCTCAAACATTTAAAATGGTGGTATGGTCCTTTAAGACACATTTTGACAAGCAGGCATCCATCAAAGGCCTGCAGATGATCTACTATGAAATTTTGTATAGTCTTAAAGAACAACCCAGAGATTTTGTATATTTAAGCCCAACAAATACATCACATTACTGACAACCAATTTCCAAAACATAAAACTGTATTTTAGTTTTCTTGCTATTTTTGCCAAATTCCTGAATCTTTTAAAGAATATTCAGGTGATACACCCACTTTAAAATTCAGTGCATAAATTTTGCTTATTTGTGCTTGTAGATTTATGCGTTAAAGATAGATTGAGATCTCAGTGATACTTCCTGTTTAAATGCAGCATTAACACACGCTCCGTGCCAAGGCTAATCAACCGCTGTCATCGAGCACCCATAATGTGTTTGTGTGATCTCTTAAAGAAATTTGCATGAGCTATGTGGCCTTGTTGACTGTATTAGCATAAAGGGTTAAAGTGAATCACCCTGGCATCTGGATGTCTGACAGAAAAGCCACACTGTGGGGAGTTAACAATTGGTGGTTATGTGGTTAGTTTTTGTAGCTTCAAATGCTTTTGCACTGTTTTTTGCTGTAATTTCAGATACGGTTTCTTGTATTACT
The DNA here is from genome assembly GCA_014773175.1 of Lucifuga dentata. NCBI lineage: Eukaryota > Metazoa > Chordata > Actinopteri > Ophidiiformes > Bythitidae > Lucifuga > Lucifuga dentata. Next base: position 86,074 of record VXCM01001227.1, on the reverse strand, counting down.
AATGTCCTTTTAGAGCTAGTATCTGTATAATGATTTTTAATGGTAATTAATATATCCATCTGTTTGGTAGAGTATTGGAAGACGCACAACCTGGCACTATTACCATGTTCAGAGATGCTCTTTGTAGTTTGCAGCTGAGAAATGTTACACTTTGTCAGGTCACACATGTCCTGCATGACGACGCCAGTAAACGTTGCAGTGCTGAAAATGGCACATTTCACGCCATGTTGCATTGTCATTAGAGGTCAAAAGGTCAATTTATCTGGAAGCCACTGCCTACTCAACCCTCATGCGCAGTTGTTAAAAAGAAGAATTAAAAAGGTTCTGATGGTTTTTTCCAACAGCAATTTGTAACAATATACAGTCACTTATACAAGCTCGGTCAGTTTTTGCTCAGTACTTGATTCCAGGAACCTGGCAGTGCTTCTGCGGAGACAAATGAGCTACAGTACATTTGCAGAGAGATTTGGCAGTAAACACCCATGGAGTCGCCTGGAGATGAGCATCAGTCAGTCTGGGTCTGTGTTTTGATAAGTCAAAATGCATCATAGAGAGCAGTTTTTCACACAGATCCTGTAAATGCTTACAACACACATGATATTCCTGCTCAGGCAACACCCCTCTATAAAATACAAGACATGAGCATATGCTGCCACAGCTTCAACCCCAAATAAAGTAGTGTCTTTTAAATCTCTACATCTGATGTAATTAATGCATTTCACCACAATGAATAAGAATTCAGAGTGGTTGCATTCCATTTAGATGCATGTGGCTCTGGTATTACACATGCTTGCTCACTGGCATGGCTTATTAGCAATTTGAATTGAGCAGAGCTTCATAATGGCCGTTAAATGTTATTAGTTACACCTGTGCTTTTACTGCTGTGATATCTGTCATAATGTCTGCGTGAGAAAGATCTGTACAATAAAAATGAACAGCAGTTTCTTTCTCTAGCTTTCTTTAAATTAGTGCCACGAGACAATTTCTAAAGCTGGTACTGATTTTGCACCATGTCAATCCAACTCGTTTATCGCGTGTCAGACCAGCGTGTTCAAATGCACTTATATCCACACTAAAACTTTAATTGAACTCTGATTAATTGAGTTTTTCAAACATCATGCAAATGCCACATTGGATTGAAATTGGCATAAATCTAAATATGCTTACTCATAAGCATATGAGTAAGTCATTATAGTAATAACCATTATTACTGAAGCATATAAACATTATAATTGGAGAGCCACTTCTGCATGCATTTCTTCACTCCTCAAAGGCAGAACTATTAATTCCGTCCACATCTTACTCACATTTTTGCCTTAATTGCGGGAAAAATAAACATATTCTGGTGTGCATGTAATAATATTAATAATATTAATATAATATATTTAATATGTTTTATTAGATACATCTTTAGGTCAAAGTCTCTCTTGTCACCAGAATACCCTGCTTTCTTCTGAAAAATTCAACAAGTTGCTGGAAACATTCCTTAGAGATTCTGGGTAATGTTGACATGATAGCATCACTATTCCTGCAGATTTACTGACTTCACATTCATGCTGCAAATCTCTCCTTCCACCACATCCAAAGGTGCTCTGTTGGATTGAGATGTGGTGACTGTGGAAACCATTATAATGTGCTGAACTCATTACACTCCTATACAGAGGAAGGGGAGACTGTGACCATAAAGGGATACACACTATCGGCAACGATACTCAGGTTGGCTGTGGCTTTTAATTCATGCTCAATTGGTGTTAAGGGGCCAATGTGTGCCAAGAAAATGTTTCCCACACTATTACACCATATCGCTAACCGAACCATTGACACAAGGCAGGGTGAGTCTATAGATTCATATTATTAACTCCAAATTCTTGCCCCATCATCATTTTCCTGCATGTGGCCGCAAACCAGACATTATTCTACTCTTTTTCATTCCAGTTTTGGAAAGCCTGTGCCCCCCGTAGCCTCAGTTTTCTGTTTTCAGCTGACAGGAGTAGAACCTGGCTTGGTCGTCTGCCCGCTGTAGCCTCACTTCACAATTTAACTTGTGCATTCAGGGATGCCCTCCTGGATGTTTATTGTTTTTCACACCATTCACTCTAAACTCTGGGGAGTGTTGTGCATAAAAAAAAAATACCAGGAGATCAGCAGTTCCTGAGATTCTCAAATTACCCTGTCTGGCACCAACAATCATTCCACGGTCCAAGTCTCTCAAATCACATTTCTTCCTCATTATTACGTTTGATCTGTGAAATGATGGAACCTCTTGCCCACATGCTTTTATGCACGGCTTAATTTGGCTTCCTGGCTTCATGACTTCCTGCTTACATATTTACATTACAAAAACACAACTGTACCTAATAAAGTAGCCATCAAGTATATATTCATGTCTTTAATTTATCAGTGTATGGCATATTAATTTAGCAACTCCTCAGTCACTTCAGTTTGGTCATTATATAATACTGACTAATGCAGCAATCTGATCATTGTCAGTTATGTCAGCGCTCTCATTACATGGCACTAAATAAGAACTGCAATCTCTTGCTTTGACTTACAGTTGGTCATAAATGTCATTATGCACTGATCCACTCTGCCGCTGGATTTGCTGCATCAGACTGATGTTTCCAAATTAAGCCTGATTCTCTGTGCAGAGAAAACTGCTAACATGCATCATGATCATTAAACTGATCAACAGCTGCATCGCGTTTCTCTTCACTGGATGGATGAGATTCTGTAGTGTGGAAAGGCATCTGAAGTTTGGTTGACTCACCTCTTGTCTAGCATGCTGCTCTGCTTGTTTCTCCTTAAATATCACGCAGGTAGCAGCAGGATTAAGCTCAACGAAGCAGTAATCCAAAAACAAAACAATAATCTTTGTCAGCCCTTTCTTTAATGTTTTAGACACATTTTGAGAAGCAGGCATCTGTGAGTGACAGTTTGGCAGATAATATAATGTCTAGTGCAGGGTACTCAAATACAAATCTTAAAGGTCCACAAAGAAAATTTTCAATAAGACAAAGTTCTGTTTATTAAGGTCAGTCAAGCCAGGGTTGGAATGGGATCCTAATTTTTACCGGGAATTGGGGAAGGGGGTGCTGACAAAACTATCTGCGCTGTCAACTTTCAATGAGCCCAGTGCTGTGTCAGCCCATCGTTGTCATGGAGATGATGGGATGCTGAATGTGATTGGACCAAATCAAAGCAGAGTAGACATTCTCACACAGACGGTGGAGCTGTCGGACATTCGGCGGAGAATTTTGACACATTGTGTTTCAGCGATGTCTCACAGATAAGACAAATAATAGCATGGAAAGTATAATTTGCTCAGAGTCCGGAGGCAGTTGTGGTTCGGTCCGGATCCAGACTGGTGTCCAGACTTTGAGGATGACTGGTCTAGTTTATATAGTTGTCAGTTAACTGATGCATTTCTGTGGCTTTTGATTGGCTCATGCTCCAGTTGATTTAATTAGTTTGTCCACTAGGCTTCTTATGGACCCATGGAGCTATCTGAGATTACACCTATCATGGAACACAGCAAGGGAAAATTCTACTTTGATTTGGGTGACTGACAAGTTAGATTTATTCACAAACTGAAACTTTCTGGCCTGCAGGCCTGGACCGAGAAACCCTTGATTTTTCATGCATTATCAGGCATAAGCCCTATCACACTTCTGTACCTGACACATTTTCCAAGTCTTGCAGTGTCTGACTCAAATAAACAGCAGGCTTCTACACAATCTTTCATAAAAGCTACTGTACCTGTAGACCTCTGGCCACTGCAGAGACTGACAACGTGCAAAAGTTACAGATTTCATCTTGAAGCCGAGAAACACTGACATCTGCAGCACTAGAATATTGCCAGGAAAAGAAGTAATTTGGAGTAATGGCTTCCTAGAACTCCCCTTACATCAGCATGAGTGTAAAGGAGCGGCACACCACAAAGATATTAAAGGGCCGTTTTCACAACTCACCAGGAAGCACCACCTATTCCACAGGAGGGCAGACCGCACACAAACACGGACTCTGTGTGTGGTAACAGAACACACTCACAGAAATCTTTGTGTCAAAGTGCATGTGATACGCACACTTAATGTAGCTCTTAATTATCATGAATGCTGTCATCATCAATTATTAAAAACACTGTAGGCATTGCCAATGGTAGTTTTGGAGAAGAAACTTCATCTACTGTAAGAAGGTTTATGTCTAGTTTGGGAGGCTGAAATAATTTATTATGGCCCCACAGGCAGTTTTAATGCTGTCTGTATTTAAATCAACCTCAATGTCTCAGCAAGTTTCTGTGTTTTCTGACCCTGTGTTTGTGGCCTTGCAGGATGCATTTACTTTCCATCTAGCAAGCAAGACCTTGTTGATAGTGTCAAACAAAGCATTTTAGGCAAATGTTACTGTAACACTGCAGTGCAGTCATTAACTCTGCAGCACAAACTGTATTACACATTGATTTCATCAGTACTTTGGGGATATTTTTTTTTCCAAAGGGAAAGTGGGATAGCCTGAATCATGACTTATGTAGATTACGTAACATAAAATCAGGACATTCAGATTCTTACCATATGACTATTTATAATAATATTAATTTGAATGACAGAAAATCTTATTGTAGCAGATGGCTGTGGCGTTTGTGGCCAAAGGGAAAGAGAAGATCTGTTATAAAGTACTATAAAACATTACCAAGTGGCTTAAAACCAAATAAAACCCCTCTATATCAGGGCACTGTGACAAGTCATGAGATTCACCTTTCAGCTTTGAAACAGTTGATTCAATTTGGGGCAATCCAAGCATCACCAAAGTGAGACATTACACTGGGTGAAGTAGGGATACTGTATTTGGGGGGGNGGGGGGGGGGGGGGAAGAGAAGGAAAGGCTTTGGTGGTGAAATCACCAGTGTTGCTTGTCAGCTCCTCCATAATGGAAAATGTATTTAAAATGGGGTCTACTGGATCTCATTTTACGAATCATTAATAATAAATTGGTGCCATCAATCCTAATGATGACTGGTCCCCTATTATCAGGCCAGCTTTCGGGAAACTTCTGTTAGCTTGGATCAATTAATTCCCCTTTGCCTCTGCATAAAACATCTGTTTGGTTTCTTGAAAAACAGTATTGCATAAAACAAAGATCCCGTGGGTCTGTTGCGCGGCGGTTCGATTGGTGACGTGCTTCGCCTCTTTTTGCAGTTGCCGTTGACTGCTGATACTGGAGGCAGCAGGTTATGCTAGGATCAAGGCAATGGCCCAAAAAAATAAACGCTAAACCTGCAATAGCTGAGTTAAACGTCCATGACTGTACATGCTCCAGCCATATGACCACACTAATGGAAGAGATTATTTGGAGTACTGGGGGCATTATAGTTAGATGATCATGGATATGACCTTGAACAACATCCATCACTCACATTTTCCCCTTCGCTTCATGTCATGTTTATGAGCATGCCTTGAAATGCAGTCATTACAAGGATTTACATCATTCAGGTAGGTCACACAACGCAGGCACAGGTTATCAGAGATAAAGCAGGGCACCCTTTATTGACTACAAACCATTTTCAGAGCAGCATTACATTCATTTCTCATGACAAACACGGGCTGGCTTCCAAAATAGGGAGTCTTGAAAATAGTGCATGTCAGGATAGTTCATAGGAATGTTTATGGGACTCTGGTGGACTAGTGATGTATTCCCAAGCTCTAAATCTGAAAGACTTGATTTATTCACATCAGAGCTGCTATTAAATAGCAGTCTGAGGCCAAAACATGTTGGATGTGTTTAATGCTTATTTTACGTTAGGATTAACAAATAATGTTTACTTGAATCATGATGTCTGTCTTCTGTCTAGTCCATCCATCCATCCATCCAACCAGTACAGCTTATGTTTGATCTAAATTACATTTTGTGTCATTAAAGGACTATACCAATGATTTTGCACATTTGAGCCCATTATATACAATCCGAAAACACAGTATGTTACTGACAACCATTTTCCAGCTGTATTTTATTTTTTATGTTTTTTTTTTTTTNTTTTTTTTTTTTTTTTTACTAAATCCCCTAATCTTTAAAAATCAAATGTTTAGGTGATACACCTTAAAATTCCACTTTTTTGCATATTAACACTTGTGCCCGATTGTAGAAGGCACAATAGTTTTAATTTCTCAGTAAAAGCTGCCTACTCCTGGGACTATATTCCCTGGCAGAGACATACATTGTGTTCCGTGCAGCTCTGTGATGGATCAGTTAAATTAAGTTACTTCAACAAAAAAATTTAACAGGCATTTTGTTTGCTGTGATGGATGACTTATTTCAAGCATGTTTCAAGTCTCTACAAGTTGGTTTTTATGATGTATTGGAATGAACTGAAACAATGGCAGTCTGGAAGGTAGGAAAAGCAATTCTAAAATTCACCGCTCCAGTAGTGTGTTTTGGAAAATTGTTGGAAGTAGTCATGTACTGTATGTGGGTTGTTTCCACATATCAGGTTCAAACATGCAAAATCACCAGTTGCTCCTTTAACATTTTGTTGTCTTCAGCAAGTGGTATCTTCAGAACATATAAAACAGCAGAGCCATGTCTCATATAGAAACTTACTGACAGGCAAAGTGAGGAAAACCCTTTAAAATTCATGTTCTTCTCAGCATTGACCTTGTAGCTGTGCAGGCAGGTTATCTCCACTCACCATGTGCTGAAAGGGTCAACAGAGATACGTCAGACACCAAACTCTGCAGCAGCAGACACGCTTCACATTATTCACTGTCACAACTTACCAATGCAGAAACATACGTGCCTCCGGCAACACGGTTAAAGCAGCAACTTTTAAATTCACAACATTTGATGAACATTTTTTATGGTTTGTTGGGAAGTAAATGAAGTCAAATTGCAGATAACATGTTGGAATAGTTGAATTGGTATTTTTGCGTGTGAAGTTGTATTTTGTGAGTTTTTGGTCCTATGAGCTTTGAATTGGAATTCAGGTGAAATCAAATATTTCTGCCTCTAGCCTATTGGGGGTTGCCATACACCATACAGCCTCCAATTGATTTGTAGGCAAGGATATTGAAAGGCCCCAGGATGACCAATAGTCGTTATTATTAGTCTGGTTTTCCTTGGTGGAAAAGCAGAAGATAGAAATGATTCAAACAGGAAAAAAAAGTACAGATATAAGAGTTTTGCATGGCATCTTGATTATATTCACTAACACACTGACAGACTTCACAACAGTTTTTGTTATTTTGTTTTTTTAAATATTTTCATTATAACACATAACAGTGTAGAAATTATTGTGTATCCTGGTTGATTCATAAGAAATATTACTTGCCAACCAAAGGCTGGTAATATATTTTGTGGCGCTGTCCAAATGAGTCACCTCATTTTTATATTGATTTCTTTTCATTGCTACTTTCAGTCCCAGTTTGAATTTGTACCAGAAAACTGCTACTGCTACAACTGCTGCTTTTCAAATGTTTCTCAGAAAAAAAGGTAATTACCTCCATTCATCTGTATACCCCCACGGTAAATGAATGTTTTCATCAGACTGTAACTGTGTCCGTCAAAGCACCAAAGGATGTGTTGCTGCTCGCTGTTCTGTTGTGATGCATACTGATTTGCCACATTGTGACAGGAAAACACTGTGATTAATTTTTCGTTAGGAATCTTACGTGCTTGTCAGGCTGATGCTGGGGATTTGTTAAGGTGCAAATTGAGTGCAGCTTCTGCTTGTGCCTGGCGTGCTTCTGCTCGACTCACATGGCAGATCCATCGCCTACAGCAACAAATGAGTCACGCCTGTTTGCATGCAACCGGGTCTCACCGAAGCAACGCTCACCCTGTAGCCTGCAGGCAATCTGTGACCATTTCCCTAAAATCCATCAATCAATAATGACAGAAGCCACACCGCACGCATGATGATCAATGATGCTAAAACTGTTTGGATCGCCTCAGGTTGGTCTGAGCTGTAATTCTATCACAAGTGTTGGGCACCTCTGTCATAAAGTACAGTCTAATACCAGGGGTCATGGGGACTGAATGAAAAACTGGACCTTTGATCTTCAGACGATAAGGCACTTAACAATTTGATGAAAATATTTATTACTGTTTTGGAAAAAATCTGATATCCAATACACAGTGAATTGCACATACATAAATATATAAATCTGTGCTGAATAAATATTTTAATATCTCAACATCAAAGCCTGCAGAATTCAGCAGGAGTACAATGTGAAAATAGTGTAGTTCAACATGACATTTTTCATGCTATTTAGGTTTTTAACAGAAATTGAACATTACTTGACTGTCTGGTAACATCAAACTATCAACTTGTCACATAGCTCCATTCATGATGAAAAGAGCTGTAATTTATAAACATTTGGCTTCTTCAGAGCTTCATGCTTATCAGAATTATGTCATGTCATATGGTTTGCCGATGATGTGGAGGAGTCCATTTAGAGAAGCCGTGCTGTTATCTGAGGAAGGATGGGAAAATAGGTCTTTATTGTCTGATACATCTGTTGTCATGGCACGTCTTACCGCTGACAAACAAAGCCGGGGCGGCTGCACAGATTGCACTTAGTGAGCAGCCGCTCAAACTAAGCGGACAGAAGTCTTGCTGAATGAAGGGCAGCTGAGGTAAGAAGGAATGTCCAAGGCTTTTCCTCAATAAGATTGACTTAGATCGAGACAAACAAGCTAGTTTCTCTCCCAACGACAAGCCCGGTTGTGACATTTGCATCCATTTAGATGATTGTAAGTGACAACTACCATGTTTTGTCCTTTACTTATGGTGTGCTGTGGCTTTCTTTTACTTTAAATATTCAGGTATTTGTTGGACACAATATTGCATCTCTCTCCCAGACATTTCAGCAAGATCTGATTTATTACAAGCCATTATATTCAGCACAAAACCTCCTGCTGCTTAACACGTAACTATTTAAAATTTGAAGTTCAGAATGATGGAGATCTCACATGGCTCTCAAACTTCGTTGATTCTGTGCAGCAGAAAATCTTCTTCTGGAACAACATGTGGTTTATCCATCTGCCATCTGCATCGCTTCTGAAATCAAGTGGTGTGTAACCTTGTGAGTGACCATCAAACGTGGCCTCCGTCTGCCGGTAGAAATCTGCTGTTAAGTTTTGACTGAGGTAGCTACGTCTCTGGTTGTGATCTGTGTGAAAGCAAAGAGAACTTGTGTGAACTGGAATGTTTTTGCCTGCTGTATTTATTCATCGTGAACAGCTGGAGGACGTACGTTACTATCTGTTCTCGTCCTTTACTTTCATTTTTACTACTCCTCTGTATGTAACAGAAGTTTGTGTGCATTCTGCCTCTGAAATTTCACCTTGCTGTTAGTTTCAGCAAACCTCACTGCTATCTAATGAGGCAGCTGCTTGGCATTTGTAACAGTGTATGATAGAGAAACTTATGAGTGTGATGAAGTACCTTGATTAGTCAGTCATTTAGTTCACTGGATTTACTTAAAACAGACATATCATTATTTTATCCCAAAATAGCTTCTTTATTTATATTCCAGAAATAGTAAAATATTTTAATATACATCCTTTTCCAGATCCATCCATCCATCCATCCTTTGGGTGAGAGGCAGGACACACCCTGTACAGGTCACCAGGCTATCATATATAATTTATCATATTATAATATTATCATTATATAATTTTGTCCACATCCCCCACCCTTAATGTACGATATGTAAATCAGTTTTCAGACTTGAAACTTGGTAGTAATAACAGAATCCATTACACTGTAGGCTTTAAACGCCAATCTGTACTTTGAACGTTACTACAAAACCCTGACAAAAATAGCACTTGATTCTCAATGATTTTGAGCACAATTCCGACAGAGATACTTGCAGTATCAGTCAAAAGGCACCGATGGCATGTGAAGTGGACCATTTAGCAACATCACTGACAGTATAATGAATTTTTTTTTTAGTTGGACAAAGAGTTTTTAAATCGCAAAAAGCTGATGGGGATAAAGTTAGAACAAAAGAACCAATTTGCAAGTTAATGGCATTTAATAAATGTGTGGCATTAGTGGCTGTTAGAATAAAGGAAGAATGGCACAGGGATTTGGACAAAGACGGTTTGGAGCTGTTGAAAAGGGCAGGACCCAGACTGATAACGTTACTGTGAGTTCAACACCATGCCAGATGGAGGTGAACAAGCATAAATTCTTTAGCCATATCATGTAATTACAGATAATTATACTTAAATATATTTAAATACACTGAAAACATGTTGGCTTCTGCGCACAAACTCTCACATAATCTAAACAGTTCACCTGATCAGCCAGCCAGTAAATGTTCCCTGCTTCTGTTCAGTCTAAAAAGTATTAGAATGCTTATATAGCCATTTATGAGAGAATTATTTAAATAAAGCTCTTTCCGCCCCATGGGCTGACTAAGCGTTTTCAAAATCTCGAAAGTGGAAAGAGATTTACAACCTGTAGCAAATATCTGAATGGGTTCCTAATTTAGGAGGAATGCATGCCAGAACCTTGACCCATTAAAGTGGTGAATATTCAGTTTTTACAGATATGATCCTATTTGCCAAAAGAGCAAATTTAATAGATGGGGGATACATACTCTTATCCAAACACACATAAATTATGAATGAATCCCTGCTATAGGTAGCAAATGTCTAGCATAAGTTACTCCATTACCATAACATCATGTCTTTCCCTAAACAAACAGCAAATTTAATGAATTAGTGTTTACACGTTTACATGCCAGGCTTATACTTGACATTAACATGATGGCTGCTCCGCCTACCCTGCATTTATTTGAAGCATTTGTTGTGCATGTCCTCCAGAATTTACAATACAAGTTTGCAAGATGAAATATCTATAAAAAATTATGGGAGGGCAGTAATGTCAGCTTTTTTTCACTTCAGCAGCAGAATGAAAGTTCACAGCAGAAGCTGATCTCCATGGTTGTCACCGTCTTTGCTTACAATTTTGAGAAAATGCGGACATTTATGACATGTTCCGACAATAAACCAGGGATGGTTTATGTTTTGTCTCTCATATTGCCCCATGATGGATCTAATATTTAATCCTCCAGATTGACAGAAAGTACATTTTTTTTTTAGCAGCTTTGTAAACATATGCAAGATTAAAGTTGCAATCTGGCCTTAAAAATCAGAACATAGCTGTTGTCCTTATACATTGATAAACAAACCAACAACAAAACAGCAAAAAGTAACGACCACATTAGAATTTGTTGTTTCATTATCGTATCATTCTATTAGTTGTTATTTTAAATTTGAATTATTTCCAGGATATAATATATTTTACATCTCGGTGCTTCCTCTTATTACATGAATATAATTAAAGAATAATTCAGAATATGAGCAAGGAGAGAGAAGCTCTTGAGCAGTTGTGAATCTTGGCTGTCTGCCTCTTTTCCTGTCCTATAGATCCAGTTTTGCCCTTTTCTCTTAAGATGGCGGTGGACACTTTTGTATGAAGTCTTCAGTTTCTTGGCAATCAGACACATGGAATAACCTTCCTTTCACAGAACAACAATAGATTGATGTGTTTCTTGAGACAGCTGTTTTTGTTTTGGCCATTTTTAAACCCAGAATTGAACTTTAGGAATGCCAGTACCCAAGTAAAAACAATTTCCCTGTCTAACTGAAGAGAATAATGGCTTTCAGGTGTGCTAACACAATGACAAAGATGTCTGTAATGACCAAATAGCATTTAAACATGATTAAGGATGAGCTAAACGAGTTTATCATTAGGACTACAAGAGTAATGGCTGCTGAAAATGGGACTTTGCAATTTTATGTGAATAATTCATTATACATCAGTCATTTCCAGCAGTAACAGCCATTTGCAACATTATTATTGTCTTGGCAATGTATTTACATCAGTTTAATACCACTTTAGTGAATTAAAGTATGAAAATCTATCTAAAACATGAGCATTTAAGGGTGATTCCAAACTTTTGAAAACTATTGTAGTTTATAACACAACTCTTGTATGAAATTTGTTTAGGATTTAGTTCATTACAGTTTAATGAGCAATTCCAGAGACAACAGTCAACCTGCAGTTAGTTGAAAACAGAAGCATTAAATTGGTGACATTTTGCAGAACCTGCAATAAGTTGTTGCTGTTAAAATCACAGTGCGGCATTCAAGAACCTTCATAGACAAACAACATATTTTTCATCAAATATGCAAATGGTTTTTGATTGAAAATCGGCTTAAAACCAGGTGAAACTGGTTTGGCATGAGTTGGTCGCTCGGACAACCAACTCATGCCAAAACAAATAGCTCAAAGTGAATAGCGACCCTTAAACCACAAACCAAATAAAAGATGTTACAGATATGTATGACAGCACTTTGTATAGTAATTTATTCATCAGTAATTCTTCGTATCTGATGCAGAATGGTTCATTATTTCACCACTATAGTTTGGCTCCTGTTTCCCTTGCACTGTGGACATCCTTCACTGAGACAGTCTGAATATAATAGCAGGGCACTTCCTACATTACAACAGGTCAAAATGAGATCTGACCTTTGGTGCTTATGAATTATCCTGTGCGTATGCATCGCAGGTGTAGATTTCTACTGAGGTCATTAGGAATCTGGAGCAAATCTCTGCATGCTTTATCACAGCCATAGAAATGAATCTTGTGATAAATATTCTATCAGGCACGAGTCTTTCTCTAGGAGACTCATATACATCCAGTCCACACTGGGAGCTCAGCCTCTCGTAAGCTAGTACAGTACTACGCAGGTCTGTATCTTAACAGAGCTGAGCACATATTCATCTGTCAAAAATTATTATCCATCAGTTACTTAACTTTCAAGGTAGGTTTTTCACCCCTCCAAAAAAGTAATTTGACAGCACATAGACTCATTCTTTCAGAAACACTCGACACGGACACTAGTGACTGAACACGTAGGTTGCAAATGGATGACATGAGTCATCTTCTCCTGTGTTCATGACTCATTTCCAGAGAGGTGTAACTGAGCCAGACAGACTCTGTTTGACTTGAAAAATTATATTACTGGGGTTGTGCTGACTGACAGTATATTGATGATTGAATAACCACACTTACAGGGACAGACATCTAATTCACGCTCCCATCCACACCTGTACTCTGGATGTGAGTTTTCACTTGACCTAACTTGCATGTCAGAATCCATGCAGACACAGGGAGAACACGCAAACTCCATACAGAAAGACCATATCGGATCGGATCCCAGGACTGAATCCATCTTACTGTGACATGAAAGTGCTAACCACAATGTTTAACAAAAGTAGATCCTTTATCTATGTATTTATTGTATTTTTCTCCCCAATTTGGAATGTCCAATTCCTTGAGCTCTTGCAGTCCTCATCGCTGTTTAGCCACAAGTATCAGCTGAGGAAGCATATAGACAGTCATGCAACGTGTCATGCAGTGTCCTCACCTACCTCTTATCACCTGTGGAAGTTGGGAGTTTTCAAGGAGGGCACCAGTAGGAGTCATTAATGCAGAAACAAGGACTAAATCCTTCTGCTGGCTTTCCACTTGCTGACATTGCCAGTTATGTCTGCAGGACACGCGGCCAACCTGGAGGTGTCACAACTTCAGATTTAACCCTGGTCATGTGGTCGTGGGTATGAGCTTTACGAGCATCACCCGTATCATTTCAAAAACTATCTAAATCTGCCAGGATAATTCAACTCTCCAGCACACTTCCTACTGTATATGTTTTCGAACAAAAATATAACTCAAACATATTGTCTTTCGCACATCTGACAGATAGTTCACCACATACAAATATGCTATTCTTGTAAAATATGAAGGACCAAGGTGAGTTAATGCTTCACTTTTTAATGTTCTTTTATTGTCGGACCACGCACGTACTGAGTGTGAGACTCGCACTGGCTGCACCTTTTGTTTCTCACACTCTGATAAGTTGAGTCAGATTATAGTTTATGCGTTTTCTAAATAAATAAATCAGAGTCTGTCTAGGTTTTTGCTCTGATAAATCTCACCTATCAGCAGCAGCTGCACTGGGTTGGCATTGCTGGTCGTGTCTTTCTTCTTGGCGAGCATAATTTCCCATGCAGCCAATCGTGTTTCTCTTACAGAGCATAATTGAGCTGTGTTCTACTGTGAGAAACAGCGAATAGACAGTGAATAATGACAAATACACAGCTCGAAGTAAGAAAAGATGATGTTGAAAAAGCAAGCTAAATTGCCTGGGGTTTTGCATGTTTAAGTCCAAACATACATACAACCCACTTATATCTTTTTCCAAAACATACTACTGGAGCGTTAAATATCAGAATGGCTTTTCCTATCTTTCAGACTGCCATTGGTTTCAGTTCATACCAGTATGCTATTAAAATCAACTTGTAGACACTTGAAACTCTTGAGATACATAATCCATCACAATCAGCACATCTATTAATTTCTGCCATTAATTTCTTTTGTTGAAGTCGCTTTATTTAACCTGTCCAACACAGAGCTTGGAGTTGGACTGCATTGAGAATGCATTTGCTACTCAGATTTCATGATGTCTTCATGATGAATAGCCGCACATTTATAACACACTTTGATTGAACTACTTCTTCAATGCAGAAATGTAGTACTGAAAAATGAATTAAATGCTACCGTTAGATTACTATTTTAACTAGATATTATTTGTGACTACAGTGTGATTTTATTCAAAATAATTATTTTCACTTTTTTTTCACCACAGAATAGAACACACAGTAAGTTAACACAGGTCTGCCATGTTATAAAGGCAGAGAATACCTAACTGTTGTATTGTAAATTTGTCCTGGAGCTCGTAAACAACAAACAACAGTCTTACCGTGTTGGGAGATTTCTACACAACGGTCTGACTCAGTGCTCATGGTCTGCCATTGGAGATGCACCATCACTTCCGAACTTTCAGTCTTCATTTGCCATGACAACAGGGAAGCATGACGAGAGAGCATGACACATCTTTGACAAACTAGGGGGTAAAATGAGCTTGTATGTGTTGTTTTCCTGTCACTTTGCTTTATGTAACACACACAGCTTCGTCTTGTCCAATCAGAATAGCTTTGCAGAGCTGATGATGTTTATTTATTTATTTATTTTTAAGCACGCATCAGTAGCCAACTAAACACTGCTATTGGACAGTCCAGGCCTGGATTTAGGGGACGTACCAAACCAATTGGATGAGTTACAGGTTGGAAATTAGACCTTTGCAAGGAATGTGATGGGGATAAATGCATTCCCCTGCTGTACAACAAAACAGCAGCCGTGTTCGATGAGTCACTGTGCTTGTTTCCTGATGGACTGGATTGGCCTAATTATGGGAGATCAGCCAAGTTTTCTGTCCTTAACAGCTGCAATTATTCACGAAAGTCGAGTCTTTAAATCCTATGACTCAATTCAGATCACAGCTCAAAACAATAAGAAACCAGAACAGAGCACTTCAGCCGCCTACTGTTCCACCATAATCACCATGATATATTAAACTCAGCCAGTTATGGAAATATGGTCATTAATTATGGTAATTCATGCATGAATTAGGAAACAATTCTATGTCAAAAATTCCTTTTTTTTTTTTTTTGCAGAAGACAAGTAGCACTAATATGAACTTTTATTTCACAGTAATAAGTAGTTATACAGTGATTTAAAGACAGTTTTTTTTTCCTTATTAATATGCAAATTTATGTAGCACAGTGTTCCAAAATCAAATCTACTACTTTAAATCATCTGCTTTACGGGGGGGGGAGCCTGTGGTGTTAGCATGTAATTTCTGCCTTTCTGCTTTGTTCTTGAGGGGTTTTTTGTGCATCAACAGACAAACAGATGCCACCACAACAACAACATAATGACCTAGATACCACAGAAAGCACTGTGGTGGCTGAAGATACGAAGATAATGGGAGAAATATGGAGGCATGCGGTCAGAAATACGGCCATTGCTCAAACAGCCTGATGTCAGTCCATGCAGCGATGGCTGGTGTCTGTATGTTGGCCCGACCTGGTTCAGCGTTTACACAGCTGTGTCTGTTCTGGAGCATATCAGTGCAGGAGTTCACCGTTCTGACCACAGTGAGTCAGCACAGCATGAAAGCAGTGAACACAACCAGATCTCACCTGGGACACAGGGGTGGACTTTTATGATCATATGAGCATGGCTTGAAGTATTCTTATAAATAATTAGTTGCATAGAACAGCTTAATCAACTGTGACCTTTCATTTTCAGCAGGATTTTTTTTTCTTAAATGATTAAGCAGTTTCCTTAAATTTTGGTCAGAAAATTTTAACAGTGGATAATTGCTTAACCTTCATCACCTCTTGGGTGTTATTTGTTTAGTCCCACTTTTTTTAAGCTGTGAACTCGTGCTGTGACTCCAGCTTGTCCCCATGTCTGCAAAGCCTGGTTAAATTAGCGGCAATATGCTGATCAAAATGCTTTTTGTTCACAAGACTGCTGTTGGTAGCTGCCAGTACTCGTCATTGTATGCACATAACTAATATACATTTCTGCATCCAACAGTCGGACTGTCAAATTGTCAATTGAATGTACTGTAACTCTGCTTTTAGCTTTTAGCAATGTGGCGCGTTTTGGTGTAATATCTCCTGTGCACTAACAGCAATCTTAAAAGTGTGCATGTGCATAAAGTAAATCGTAGTCATAGCCGGTATTAGACTGCTTGACATCGTTTGATGTATGTCAGCTTCTATGCAGTTAGAAATGCATTGTCATCTTGTTTTCCATCTACTTGGTTTATGGATATGGTTTGTAACAGCAGTGAACTTGTGAGAGTTTTGGTTCTAAATTTCTGACACTATCAGAATTTTGTTACAGATGCTAAACTGGCTGTCCATGTACGTGTCTCATACTGCAATCTACGACAGCCATTTTGAAGATCAAAAGATCGCACAGTCTGTAGGAGCATGCATGCAGCGTCTAGTCATCTTCTGCTGCTAAACTGTAGCCTGTGTGAAAGGCAAAAGGTGAACTATGCCCTCGTGTTTGAAACAGTTTTTAAAGAACGAGCTAGACAGACATAATACACAACCTATGTCATCAAAATAATACATTCTTAATAAGCACAATTCTTAATGGCAATTAATCAGTTAATTTATCATTAACATCCATAGTTTAGGGTAAAAGTTGCAAGAGGTGAGAGGATTAAGGAAGAAGAAATAGGTTTGTTTCAGAGTTCAGTGTTATGTATGAATTGCTTTTAGATTAAAGCTTGGTGCTTTGTAAAGCTGAGTACTGAATAGAAATGTCCAAAATTTTCAGAGTTTAAATACTGCCAAACTTTAGTTTTATCAGGTAGTCCAGCTCAGAAATATTCTTGTTTTTCATCAGCAAAAATGTTGTGTTACACAAGAAAGTTAGAGAAACAGTGTGCTGCTAACAAAAAGTCAATCACAGCTTTAAGATTTTTATAAACATTCTGTATTTTGACTAAATAAACTGGCAGTAACAGGTAGAGAAGAAACAGCAGAGCGACAGATATTTCTACCCCCACAGTTAATGCTTTGTGAAGAATGTTTTATTTAATGTCGGAAGAAATATCCTACATTCATTTACACTAGAGTGAGAGTGCTTAATATTTAAAGAGAGTACAGTAATTATATCTTTCCTTGATGGACTCACAGATTCATTTTAAGTAAACACAGTAAGTACCCAGCACTCTGGGGCTTAGACCCCCACTTGGGCTCTGACCATGACATCTGCCATGCCTGAGCTTCTGTCATCACATGCTACTTTCTGTGTGTTGTAATAAAATGAGCTCACTGAACAGCAGCTCTGCAAATAATCCTCAATCTTCTTTCAGTCTTATGATTATACTGTTGGTCTTCTTTGAATTGTAATGAAAGTATTTGCCTCCTTTTTTTTTTTTTGGACTGTTTCAGGCTTTGCGAAGCGGATATTTGAGCCACGGCTCGGTTTAGGCTCTGCTGTGTATCCATTGTGTCAGAAAGAGGCATACGGTGATTTTGCAGATTGGTTTTCGGTCTGCACAGAACTTTCCTACAGTAACTCCAGAGGAAAGTCAGGATTTGCCTGAATCTTAATATGCTGCATTATGCGCTTCTAGCTGTGAAGTGCTGCCCAAAAAGGACCTATCCAATCAAAACAATGGCGCCCCGTAAATTTCGACATCATTATGAGCTATTCAGATGTTGCAGCCTTCATGTGCATAATTTCGAAGCCAGAGGGCCGTCAAAGTCAAACATAAAATACAAATGAGATCTTTATGAACCTATATTCATTTGCAGTCTGCTGCTGCATTCTGTTTAATTTTCAGTATCTGACAATTAATATCTCAAGCTTCCACTCTTGAAAGTATCACACACAAACAAACACAATGCCTTTTGTTAGATTATTGATTCTGTGCTGTATGTTTTTTCTAAACTAGGATTTTTTTTTCTTTTTTATATAGTCATGGTATATGCCAAGATTAGCATAACTGTTTTTTATATATATGCAAAAAAAAAAAAAAAAATTAGCATTAAAAATGCAGCATTTTTATGTTAGCTCAGTGGTTCTCAAACTTTTTGGAAACCATTTATCAGCCATTATTATTAGGTGAATTAATAAAATCCTTTTACCTTTCTTTCAATAATTATTTCAAATAATAATTTCTCTTATGCAGATAAAAGTTAAACTTTGTCCACTTCAACTTTATCAAAACACATTTTTGTCTTTTTTTAAGTTCTGATGTTTTTTTTACATAAAAAATACAATTTAAAAATAAGTTAAAAAAATTGCATTATTCTCTCTTGTTACTTACTACAGTATATTGCTCCATTAGTATCTATGCTATTTCTGTGCTATTTTAAAAATAGAACAAAAATAAAAATAAAAAATGCATATGTGTTTTTAGGATGAATTGCAATCAGTTTGCTTGAAAGATGAGAAATTATGTTCAATCACTGCAACAAAAAAAAAAGAAAAAAGAACAAGTGCAGATTCTTAGGGGAGCCGTTAATTTAGTGGCGCTTGTCTCATCAAGCATAGCTGACACCATATCTAAAACTCCTCTGCTGTCGTGTGGGGTTTCTGGCATTGTGAAATTTGCAGGCCACTGGTGCTTTAATATTCAGTGACGCAGCTTTCACCACGCCGACACTAGTCACCACTCACTTTTCTCTGGGAAAAAAAAAAAACAAAACGTGGCTTATTGACGTGACTGGGGTGTAATGTGTCTGTATGTTGCCTTATTTTGTTGGGTCTCATACTGTCAGCTGCCAGAGTTTTCAGACATAAAAGAGACAAAGATCTCTCTTCCTCTCCTGCCTCGCGTTGACAGTGAACCCCAGAGTGAGATAGGCTTGGTCATATTTGCTTGAATTGGTTTTGAATGATAACCAGCAGCTGAACTGTTTGTCTCAGAAGCAGCTTCACCTGTTTTTCTTATTGTACCTGTCAAAAATCTTGAATGACTACCCTTGCTACACAGTTTGAGTACCACTGCTATAATTAGACATTTAGTTAGAAAACAAATCTGCAGTGACAAAATGCTCATAACAGCATAACAACTCCCATAAGAGTGGCCAGTAAGCACCCTTAGGCACAATCAGAAGTATTTGGCCAGTTAACATCATTATTTCTCTGACCATCTGATCGAGCCTCACCAGAAGTCATAACTCACTCACCTCAATTCGCCAGGCAAGGGCAAATGCTGAAGGTCAAATCCCGCCTCGGGTTAACATAGTACAGTCCACTACCACAGCACAGTAAAGTGAAAAGCCTCAATGTTAACCATATAGCCTTCTGCCGCACAGCTCTTTAAAGGAGCAAACTGGTGATTTAGCATATTTGAGCTCAATAAATAAAATGTGACACTACTGCCTACTATTTTGCAAAACACTACTGGATCGGTACATTTTAATGTTGTTTTTCCTACTTCCAGGCAGACATTGGTTTCAGTTCATTCCACTACGTTATTAAAATTGACTACAAGTACAGACACAGCACCGATAAAGTAAAGTTTTCTGGTCACTGTTTACAAGTACATGCACACAGCAATGTGGCTATTATCACTATTTTGGAATGAATTCAGTATATCTACTTAAAAGCATGGCAGAAAATGTGTTAATGTGTTTTGGTGTGATGAACACAAATAGAAGCAGACAATAGAGGTGTCATCACTCACCCATACAACTGATGCTCTGGCTTAAAGGACCATACAGGTCATTTTGCATGTTTGAGCCTAATATATTACATTTTCATACACGTAACATTACTGACAATCATTTCCTAAAGCATACTACTGGAACGGTGAATTAAAAAAGTTTTTTCCTACCTTCCAGACTGCCATTGGTTTCAGTTCATTCTGGTACGCTATTGAAATCAACTTGTTGATACTTGAAATGTNTGCCATTGGTTTCAGTTCATTCTGGTACGCTATTGAAATCAACTTGTTGATACTTGAAATGTTCTTGAGATAGAAAATCCATTATCGTGAACGTATATTCAGGTTTTTTTCAAAGTTACATCATTTTAGCATTTAAGCGCAATAAAAAGTGAGGAGTGAATGTATGTCTCCACCGGGACTACAGCCCCAGAAGAAGACCTGCGTTTAAACAACCATGATTTCATAAGGCTGCGTAACTATTAGCAGGAGAAAAAATCGATTTTTAAGGTGGGTGTATTGCTTGAATATTTGATTTTGAAAGATTAAGAGATTTTTGCAAAATATCAGGAAAGCTGAAATATAGTTTTATCCTTTGGGAAATGGTTGTCAGTAACGTAACATGTATGACAATTGAATATATTAGGCTCAAACATGCAAAATGGCTGGTATGGTCCTATAATGTTTAAAACAGAGCTGCACAGGTTCAAACAACAAAAGTTTGGAGGTTCCAGTGTATTAAACCCCAGTGTGATTGTGATTTTTAATTTTTTTTCTTTTTTTTTTTTTAGTGTTTAGCATCAAATCATTGCTGTTGCAGTCCCTTGTGCTTTGTGTTTCTCTCATATTTCTTCAAAACTTACATCCATCATTTCACTCTACTTGTGTGTCTGCAGTCAATTAAGGTCGCAAACATGTTGTGTGTCCTCTTGTCCTTGGCTTAAAAGAAAACAGACCTTCCTCTGTTGGCCAGTAATCTGCTTGCTAAAAGACCTTTCAATGCTGTCAGAGACATTTGTTATGCACGTCATGCTGTGCATCTCCCACAATATCCAAATTAGTTAATTTTCTTCAAAAAACTCAAGCTACTACAATCCATCTCTTTAAACAGCCATACATTTCGTATTCTATATAGGGTTAAACAGTAGCTGTTTTGTGTAGAACTCTGATTTTTGTGGTTTTATATCACAGGTACCTGCTCCATGTGGGTTCCATACATCACTGGAAAATTGGAACACTCTGAGATCCTGAGGGCTTTACTGATTCCATTTCTGGCCAACAGTGATGGCGTAATCAAAAGAGACCAAAGGTAACAGCAATGCAGTTTTTCAGTAAAATCTAATCTATCTGTGTGTTGCAAATGTTTCTAATATTTTGCTCACCTCATTCCCTTATAAGGAGGAGCCAACATATTAGAAACACCTTTTAATATAATGTAGCCCAGAAAAGCAACAGCACAGACTCCAGACAGTTGAGGCTGACTTTGATGCAGTCTCAGCTTGGCCCTCCGTGGATATGCACCAATCTTTTGACATTGTCCCACATGTCCTTCTTTTCTGCCCTACAGTCCCTCTGAGAGGCCAAACTGGCCAGTGCTGTAACTTGCTAGAAAGCTCTGGCAGATCCCATTTTCATCAAGTTAGTTATTCCACTTTATCTTAAACGAATAACTGCACCACTATGAAATTCATCCTTTTAGGGTTAATAGTCGGATGAAGTAGTGTCACTCATCCGTTTCACCACATACTATTAACTTGAGTTGTATCGCACTCTACTGTTTTTGAGATGAGGCTAAATTGACTGATATCAATCCAGTAGCTGCTTAAAATGGATCTGGATTATTAATGTTTTGTCTCAGATGTGAACGGTCTCAGAGGATCTCACAGATATCAAAGATATCAAACTTTTCTATCCAAAGAAATCTACTATATAAACTTGCATGTTGCTTCTTTGTTGTCCCTGTTGTCTTTAACACATTTTACTGTTGTTACTGTTAACACAGCAAAATGCTGACAATATTCCTCTTTGTAATGCAAACAAGCATTAAGAGCCTTGCTGTAGCATTGTCAGAGACAATGCGGAGGAGACTTTGGGCTCCCCTGTGAGGAGCTGTAAGACAGACATGCTGATGTTCACAAACCAGGCTAACCTTGTTTAAGGTCATAGGATATGAAAGTGCTGCCCAAACTGTTTTATATGAACAATCCAGTGTTGTACAGTTTCTGTTTACAGCAGCAGGAAGACTCTACAAGGCATGAGGGAGAGTGGAGATGTTTCTGCAGGGATGGAAATAAATGAGCGGGTGGAGGGGTGAGAATTAGGCTGAATCCACCATTGATTCTCTAAAGTACTGTACAGTGCAGAGCATCTAAGGGAGGAAGGATAGGAGGGGGAAAAACTGTTTATCTTTGATTTCCCTCAATCAGTAATCAGGCTGCCTTAGCTTTGTCAATTATTTGTAATTTGTCCCTGTTTGACAGCTCGTAAGCCTATAAGATCCTACACAATACTGAGCCTATAAAAAAAAAAAGGCAAATCCAGACTTTATAGGATTACTGGCTCCCTCATAAACCNACTGAGCCTATAAAAAAAAAAAGGCAAATCCAGACTTTATAGGATTACTGGCTCCCTCATAAACCAGGAACTCACCACCCTCCTGAGCATATATTCCATTTGTGGGATTTATTTCCGAGATCCCAAAAAAAAGAGTTCACCAGTTTGCTGAATCTGAGCAGATCAGATGGTACAGCCCCAGTGTCAACAGTCTGCTAAGCTTTCTGATATGCATCACCTCCTCAGATGACTGAGTCAGAGGTTAATCTGGTGGACGGCCAGAACTGCTCATGCTCCAGAATGCATCAGTTAACTATGTGTGAGGGTTCAAAAGGAAGTGACTGTTTGCCGAATCGGGCGTCCTCTCTGTCTTGTTACTGGCAAGCCTCTTCCCCTCACAAGAACTGATGTAGGTTAGATATGTTAAAGTCAACATTTAAGTAAAAAAAATAAAAAAAATACAGGAAGCTATACAGAAACACAGAGCTAAGCTGCACTGCTAGCTGCTGGCCAGTGCTAGCTATCTGAAGCTGGCAAATAAAAAAAGAAAAGGTTAAAATGGTCAAACCACCCCAGACAATGGATGGTGGATGACTTCTCTTTGTATCTGCCAGTTTCAGAAATGTTTTGTTTTCTTTGAAACTCTACCTTTAAAGCCAGCACCCTGGAGTCTTCTTTTCACTGTTGCAGATGACACTGGTACTTGGTGTGCACTATTTAAGGAAGCAGACAATTTAGGACCTCTAAGGCTGGATTCACATGACAAGCGTTGAGTGTTGCGCTGACTGGGCGTTCCATTATTGTGTATTGGGAGCTGAGTGGTGACTCCTAACGTCGTGTCACGCCACCTTGAGTGCCACGCGACGCTCAGATTCTCCGTTTTAACACGGCGCTCAAAGTTCATTTAAATGAACTTTGACCTTTCTGACCCAACCTTTCCAACGCGCAACCAATCAGAGCGCGGCTGTACGTCACATAACCAGAAGCACCACAACAATGGAGGAGAACCTTATCATCTGTAGAGTATACAACACAACTTTAAAATTGTATAATGATCTGGTTAAAAAAAAAAAAAAAAGNAAAAAAAAAAAAAAAGGTGCTTGCTTGGCAAAATGTCAGCAGTCAGAGAGGGAACATCAGGTTTGGAAATTGTTAATATAGTGTCTGAAATGTGAGGTTTCACGCCCCACATTCGCCGTTTTTTCGCTTTTCTTCTCCTAATGAGAAGAGCATTTTTGTTTTTTGCGATGTCCATGTCGCTACCCGAGTTGAAACCAAAATCCGACTTTAACCATGGATGTGCAAAGATTGCGTGTAGGCTACATCCTGTCTTTACAGTCCACAGTCCATTAAATTGTCATTAGCAACGAGCGCTTCCTGCCAGCGCGAGGTTGAGCGGCGCTGCTCAGACTCCGCTNAAATTGTCATTAGCAACGAGCGCTTCCTGCCAGCGCGAGGTTGAGCGGCGCTGCTCAGACTCCGCTCATGTGCAAGCAGAACACTGAATGCCCAGGTCAGCGCCAGCACTCAACGCCTGTCATGTGAATCCAGCCTAAGTCATCTGTTTCTCAAATTACAGACTCTGATGTCGTTATCATCTTGAGCAGTTGTGCATGTGGGTGTTCTTCTTCTTTTCCTGTCCTGGTTAGATCGGGTTTGCCTTTTTCTCTCAAGACAGTGGTGGATACTTTTGTTTGAAATTTTCAGTTTTTTTGGCAATCTGACACACGGAATAACTTTCAGTTTGCAAAACAACAATAGATTAACGCATTTCTTGAGAGAGCTGTTTTGTTTTGATAGCTGTTTAAACCCAGAGTTGAGCTTTAGAAATGTTAGTAACCTTACAACTCAAGTAAAGACAATTTACCCATTTATATGAACAGAATAATGGGTTTAAGGTGTGCTAACACAATTTCAAAGGCGTTTCTCTAATAACCACATGACATTTAAACATGATTAATTAAGGATGAGCTAAAAGAGTTTATTATTAGGACACTAGAGTAGTGGCTGATGAAAATGGGGCTTTGCAGTTATATGTGAATAATTAATTATAAATCAGTCATTTCCAGTGGTAATACCCATTTGCAATATTATTGTCTTGGCATATATTTACGTACATCAGTTTAATGCCACTGTTGTGAAAAAAGTATCAGTTTCTTTCAAAAAAAGAAAATTTTCTGGGTGATTACAAAGTTTTGAACATTAGTTTAAGAAGAAAGTACAGAAGTATAGTATTTTATTTTTTTTATTTTTTTGCAAGATTCAACTGCACAAAATGGGGTTTAATTTTGAAACGAACATGTCTGGTGGTGAAAATCTCAACACTTGCCTTCGTTAACATGAAAAGAAAACAACATTTTCTCATTATTATATTAAGCCTGAGCTAACAACCGTAGGATTTGTGAAATGAATAAAATACAAAAGAACATCATGTGGAACAACAAAATAATACAGAGAAACAGAAAAATAAGATGAAATTCAGCTTCATTCAAGTATAACACACACAAATTAAACTATTTTATTCTTCTTGTTTGATAAAAAAAAAAAAAATAGTAGATTAAAGTTTGCTGAAGCATCAACTTCATATTCATGTTTAGAGATGAACCAAATACAAAAGAAAAAAAAATCTTTTTTAGCTGTGTTTTTTTTTCTCTGTGCTTTAACACTGAAGTTAATCCATAGCAGACCCGCACCGTTTCCTCCCTCCTTACACATTCATCTTTTCATCTTAAATCACATCACATGAGATGTCCCACGGTAGCATGAAGACAGGGTGACTACATGCTTCTTTTCATCTAAGTGCCCCCCTCCCCTCTCAACATTCTGTGATGTATTAATTTATAAGTAAAAGTCATTTCACACTACATGTGGCATTGTTTATGTATAAGGTTATGGAGCCGCATGTAAGTAGCTGTTTGTGCTTCCCAAGAGTGAAGGTTAGCATTGCTAGCAGGGATGTGAGCTTTCTTCTCCTCCAATTCCATATTTAATGCCCGTCTGTATGATTTTTCCTGCTCAAGAAAATATGTAGATAGTATCAGAATGACAAACAAACAAGCTTCTGGCTTTTTATACCTCATAATGACATGTGCGCACTGTAGTAATGTTGTATATTTCAGAGTTTATGAATAATTGTGAGCCAAAAATGATAACATCTAATTAAATGACTCAGTGGAAATGTCTGTTTTCATTCCTCTTCAGGCTTTCAGTGGCTGAGCCTATTATTTAACACTAGCAGGAAATGTTCCTTTTCTTTGAAATGACATTAATGATAATATACATTTAGCCTACAGTATGAGCCTCATTATATTGCTTACAAAGGTGCTGACAATGATTTGTTTTACTGTTGACAGCTACATGTCTTTCTATATAGAATCCTGTACTTGGCTGATAGTTATTAGACGCCGCTATACCAGAGGGTATATAAAGAACTTTCTCAATTATCAGAATATTCAAAGCGTCTTTGCCATCGGTTGCTCCGTCTTTCAAGCCAAGTCAATAACATTCTCACTGCATTGAAGGAAAAATCAATGTGTGTGAGGCATGATGGTGCTGTGCATTCTAGACACACAGCTCTCCACCGCAGAAATGTCTCCCGATGACTCAGGATGGTTACTGTGTGAAAATCGCACATCAACGAGCAGCTGGTGAGTGAAGGATGCAAAGGAAATAAGTCAAGGTGAAACCGAGCACCACCGTGTGTGAAATGGACACGTGTACACACGCACACGCACAGTGCACGAGAACTCAAGCAGGAAAGGGAAAGAAAAAAGAAAACATATGAAGTATTCTCTGTGCTTTCTCTACAGTCATGTCAATATGAGGGTAAGTGCCTGTTCAATATTCTCCACCGACCTCCAAAATGATGAGAGGGGGGTGATGTAAGAGTTACAACTGCTGCAGTGTATTAGAGAGAGTTGGTGCAGCGAGAAGGAAAGGGAGGAGCAAAGCAGGAAAGAGAAGAAAGACAGACTGACAGCCAGATGCTGACACAAAGAGCAGCAGAAAAGATATTTGCGGGAGCCTGAGAGGAGACTGCTTACACAATTGTTGCACTTTTAAATAGCTCCTAATGCATTCCGTCTACAGCCTAATTAATTATTTACACAATATTTCATTTATTCTTTAGGCATCCCATTGAGCGGAATGATAAAGATGCTACATATTAAATGCCTTTTAATTCAGGCTCTTCAGTTGGCTTTACGATGTATTCAGACATGCTCTGCCCACACTGGTTGTATCGAGTATCAGCTCACAATCCACAGTCAATGCCTTTCCCTTTATACTGTATAGCTACACACTCTCAGGGGAAAACTCCCACACACCGACAAGCTTATTCTGTTTCACAGCTGTGTGAGGATGTGTGTTGTGTTGGGCTGAGTTGACCACTTGATAAAGTGTTGTTGTTGCACAAAACACGTCAATAGAACGTGATGTTGCTGTGTGGGAGGACATACGGAGTTGTGTGTGTTGTAAATGGTGAGCTTTGGAGAAGAGATAAGCAGAATATTTTGAGCTCTGCTGCATATTTTATTACAGAGGAGAGTTGAAGTCGTTTTTGAAATGATTATCTTCCATTATTTTGTTAGGCTATCATTTAGCACCCAGATTACAATTAGAGTTATTTGATTTTAACAGAAGATTAAAGTGATCAGCATCTCCTGCATCATCATCTTCCATGATCATCTTCAGAACACACGAGCTGACATACTCTCTACGCCGACCACTTACACCAACACAGCTGAATGTACTGTGTTACCGCTACATTTCACCCTCTTAGCCCAGGTTCAAACTGCATGACCTTAGCCTAGCTTTTACACTCGCTGACAGTTTTTGGCTGGCTTTGACAAATAGCCTTGCTAGCCTGTCTGGGAGACCAAATCTTGTAGTATCGAATATGTTGTGTCCAGCAATGACAGCAGTGACAAGCTACAGCCAAAGAGAGATGATTGGGGGGGNGGGGGGGGGGGGGAAGACAGGGAGGAGTCAGTACACCTGCAACACTGTGCACCATCTACAGTACACGATAAACATCCTGTACATATAACATTGAGGTGATTGTTTGAAAATTTAAGTATGAGTTGTACAAAGTATAAAATTAAAGAGCATATTATATAATTAATTATTAATATTAAGGGGTGTTTTCCATGAGTATTGTTACTGTCAAATTTGAGAGCAATAAGTATGAGTTAATATCCACTAATACCTGCGTCCTGTGTCACGTCTCTCATGCTTTTTAACTAAATGTAGGTTGGAGATCGACAGACTGATCAGGATTCTTCCAGCTGAAATATCTGGTAATTTGTGAACCCCTGTCGCCAATTGGTCATGTAGTTTGAATTGACTTCCACATGCCTGATTACAAGACATTAGGGGGCAGATTCATTAAAAAAAAAAAAAAAAAAAAATGGTGCTATAGGTGTAGCGTTGACCTAAATGTGTGCTGTGATAGCTGAAGCTTATTCATAAAACTTCTACAATAATCAGCGCACCTGTCACATGAAGTTAGCATTGCTATGAGGTGTGACAGGTAAAAGCCAATGAAGATCAGCGTGTTAATGAGCTGCTGCATATTTACCAGCCNTGAGGTGTGACAGGTAAAAGCCAATGAAGATCAGCGTGTTAATGAGCTGCTGCATATTTACCAGCCAACATTTATCTTGTTTTAAAATGAAAAACTGGCAAAGGAAACGTACATTCTGCTTTAGAGCTCCTCGTTTTAAAAAACTGACACTAAAATAATAGATAAACGTGTATATTAACCTCCGTAGTGTGTGATCACGCTGTGTGGGTCATGGGGGTGGGGGTGCATGTGTGTGAGGAACTCAAATGTGTGCAACGCAGCAGGTGAGGTTATGCATAAACAGAGTGCCACAAGAACATTTGCCAGATCAGATCAAAATTCACCGTTTAAAAACTGACTGATCTCCTGAGTGAGTTTATCTATCAAAGTTATTGATCGCTAACATGAGGCAAATATAGTTTGAAATGTCGGATTTCGTACTGCTGAAATTTACCACCGGAATGAAGCAGGTCTTAATTTTAGCGTAGGTTTGTTTTATGAATAGCTACCGCGACATGTAAATAAGGAAATATCACAGTAACGCCTCTTTCAANGGTTTGTTTTATGAATAGCTACCGCGACATGTAAATAAGGAAATATCACAGTAACGCCTCTTTCAAGACAAAACGCTAAAATATGTCGGTAACAGGTGTTTATGAATGAAGGAACGTGATTGCGCCGTGATATTTGTGCATAGCGCTGCGGTAATTCATGCGCTAATGTCTATGAATCTGGGCCATTAAGTTGTGTGTTGTGAAGAATAAAGCGATCTTGACGTTTGAAGTCATATGAAGTTGTCATGACCTTAGAAACAGATTCCCCACGCATATCAGTATCAAAACAACATATTAACGGCATTCTGAACACCAACCTGCATATGAAATACTGCATGATTTTGCTACTGACACTGATTCTGATGTTGAGATTCTGATTGAGCTGATTGATCCTCATACTTCTATAGGCATTTTGTATTTCAGTGTTGGCAATATTTCAACTGCATTACTCCTTAAGATATTCATCTAAATCTTAGTAGTATTTTATTCAATTTTTATAATGATGTGTTTTCTTTGATCCTTCTTGAATTTTGTGGATTTTGATTAATTCACCAACTCATCACTTTCATTGGTCTTATGATCAAAAAAGCAGTTATAGAATGTGAATACCTTTGAATATACATGTGAGATTTTATAATGTGTTAGTAGTCAGTGGGATACTGGTGTGCCCTGGGATGTTTTGAATAGGAAAAGTGTGGCGCAGCAGAAAAGAGGTGGAAACGCTGCCATAGGCTTCATCATGTGGTTACTTTGTCCTTTGTTTGTGACCATCACAAGTTCCCTGCCAGTTTCATAACTATCTGTTCTGTTTATACCACTGTTTTATCTTCAACATTTGCTATGCAAAGTATCCTCTTTGTATTGTCCTCTTTACTCTCTGTACAAACCCTGTACTTTGTATTCCTTAGGGAAGACTCAAATCCACAATTAGACTGTTGGTGTTTTTCTTCCAATTTGTACAAATTCATTAAATATACTGTATATACTCAAACAAGACAGCATCCGACTCTAAAACTATGTTAATTCAACAGTGGTGTTTCAAGAAATACATTTTCATTTAAAATAAAATATAAAACTTTGACACCAGCGGGGATGATCTCCCTGTACGTTACATTGTGTTTCCATCCTCATTTGTGCACTATCTGGTGTCTCAGCAGTTGTTGGAGCTACTTCTCAAACAGTGTCGCAGGAACTCTTGCTCCAAGTGAAAAACTTGTATTACAGTGAAATAAAACTCTAGACTGGGAAAAAAAAATTTAGGGAAAAGGGACACAAAAAGAATTAATCAAAATGCCACAATAAATGTTGAACGTTGCTCTATACTCTGAAGTGTAGCTTAGCGAGTACCACAGGTCAGACTGTGTCTCTTCGGGGATCCATAAAGAAATTTGTCAAGTCCCTTTGTCTCAATGTCATGTGGGTGGTTTAACGGATCAGGCTTGCTCCCTGACCTGCCATACTTGTCTTGTCAACATAACTCAATAATGCCACAACCATGGGGTGGATTCTACCGAGTTTGTGGTCAAGGTTTGTAGTTGTACCTATTCAGCTCTAGTCCCTAAGGAGATACAGTGATCTATGGAGATTCATTGACCCTGAACTCATCTCTGCATTTTACGCTGCACATAGATTTATCATAATCCCAATCAGGATTAGTGTAATGTACAGATGAATTAAAGGATGATTCCTTTCCTGATTATTGAGATAATTTTGTGGTTTGGGATTTGTTTGGGATTCGTGGTTTGTATTTATTGAGCAGTTCAGATTTTCTCCAAGGTGTTATGCAGAGAGTTTGCCGAGGACTAAAAATTGCCCATGCTGAGATAAACACTAAAGATAGTTCTTACAGTGCTAGCAGAGAGGAGCAGCCTTGAATATTGAAATTACTAAATGTAGGTTATGTGATTCACAAAATCAAAATAAATCGGAACGTCTTCTTCTTTTATCATCCAGGAAAAGTTTGCCAAAAAAATGTATTCCATTTTTGTCTAAATGATATGTAAAGAAGCTTGTTTTGTCAAGTGTCTCAAACGTGCCCATCTTTCCCAAAATCAATTTGCAGGTCACTCAGTTGTCAATATGTTCTGGGAACTTTTAAAAGAATATATGCAAGTGCTTGAGATCTCCTGAATTCTGGATAAGCCATTTAAAGAAAGCCTTGTACCTGTTTTGTTGCTCTCTGTCACTGACATATTTATCTGCTGGCACCCACACCCTCAGCCATTCTACTCCATTTGCACATGCACATGGAGGGTTAAAGGACCATACCACCCATTTTATGTGTTTGAACCTAATACATTCAATTTTCATATGTGACGTTGCTGACAATCATTTTCCAAAGCATACTACTGGAACGGTGAATTAAAATTTTTTCCCTACCTTCCAGACCACCATTGTTTCAGTTCATTCTGGTACGCTATTAAAATCAGCTTGTTGATACNCCCTACCTTCCAGACCACCATTGTTTCAGTTCATTCTGGTACGCTATTAAAATCAGCTTGTTGATACATAAAACATTCTTGGGATAGGTAATCCATCATTGTGAACAAGATGTGTATTCAGGGTTTTTTTTTTTTCGAAGTTACATAATTTTAGCATGTAAGTGCAATAAAAAGCACAGAGTGAATGTGTCTCCACCGGGGAATATAGTCCCAAAAGAAGACCTGCATTTTCGAAAAATTTAACGACTCTGATTTCATAAGACTGCGTAACTATTAGTAGGTGAAACATCAATTTTTAAGGTGGGTGTATTGCTTGAATATTTGATTTTGAAAGATTAAGAGATTTTGCAAAATATCAGGAAAGATGAAAGCTTAAAAGGAGCTGCACCCTTATACTTAGCAGAACTGCTGCAGCCTTATGAACCATCTCGGGCTCTACGATCCCAAAATACCGGCTTATTATCAGTTCTGAGCGTGAACAAGAAGTCAGCGGGATCTTGGGCTTTCTCTCATCGTGCTCCTGTTTTGTGGAACAGCTTGCCTGGGATAAGACAGTCAAACTCACTCGATTCTTTTATTTTATTCGTTTTGATTCTTTTTGCATATATTAGGCTCAAACATGCAAAATGGACGGTATGGTCTTTAAGGATGACCCCAAACCACGTAATGGAAGTGGCATAAAAAACTCTCAGACAGCAAGTCTGTCTCTCGTAGCCATAGTTTTGAACGCACACATCAAACCAAAGTACAACACATCACACATCTGATCCACATCCAGCTGTGATGCTAGGTGGCAGCAGACTCAAAATCCGTAGAGGTCCGAAGACGTGTTTACATGAATGCTAACTTCAATTAAGGCAACGCATCCATTTTTTCAAATGTCATGTATACACCATAATTAGATTGAAATTGATGTTGGCTTACTCCAAGTAACAGACCTAGATTTATGTGACTGTAAGTCAATTTAGTCAATGAAAAAAATCCATTGTGTTATAATTGGACTAATTGTTTTCTGCTTCTTCCTCACCTGGCATGCTTTCCCTCATATGCATTATGTACATTCAGTGAACAGAATAATGCTATTAATTCCATCCATACGCTTTACTCACAAATTTTGCCTTAATTGCATCACCCCTGTGCCTCAAGTCAACATTTGCTTGAATATTTGGGTAGGTAAATTTTCTGCTCCACTACAATAATAGAGAATATTTAGCAAATTAAGAATCTAAAATTCCACACTGGCCTTAAGTCAATACTTCTCAACTAAACCATGTTTTACAGAGAGAAAAACAACCTTCCACTTTCACCTGGTTTCAGTGCTTTTTCTTGTCTAGCAAACAATAACACTCATAAAAAGGAGTTCAGGAATTTTTACTGCATAATACAAGTCTGCCCAAAGTCTTTATCAGCTATAATATTGTCTAACATTGGGATAACTGTAGTTTCCAGTT
Organism: Lucifuga dentata; assembly: GCA_014773175.1. Classification (NCBI taxonomy): domain Eukaryota; kingdom Metazoa; phylum Chordata; class Actinopteri; order Ophidiiformes; family Bythitidae; genus Lucifuga; species Lucifuga dentata. The sequence goes on along the minus strand of VXCM01001227.1, from coordinate 53,394 downwards.
GTATTATCAGATTAGGTACTGCATGAGAGAGTTAACACAAATTATATTCAGAGCATTCAAAGGACTTTTTATAATAGGATTTTTCTGATCTCATATTATAGCTGCTGGATATGCAGAAGACATTGGATCTTGTGCTGGTTGGAACTTACAGTGACAGAACACTTTATACAAAAAAAAAGAGATCAACTTCCTGCCAATCCCAAAGAAAATAATAAGACTTATCCTCAATGTTTGAGCCACCTTAATCCTTATAAAACCCTGAATCAGGCTTGTCTCATGGCTGAGCTAGAGATACTTTCTGTAACCCTGAGGAAAAACAGACCCCCATCAGGAACTATCCAACCTAAATAAACATCTGTGGACAAATACACAACAGAGTCCTGTTAAAGGTCAAGTCCTTAAATCTTAAAAAGAAACTTGACCGGGCTGTAATCCAACATCTGAAGCTTTGTCGAGGCATCAACAGCCACGTTCCAGACAAATAGAAATGTCAGATTCAGACACACAGCCATCTCAATAGGAAGGTTTTTTTTTTTTTTTTTTTTTTTTTCTTCCCATTTCTGCAACATACAAGAGAAATGGTTTGCATGCCAGCTATCATGGATGAGCACACGGAGGACAGCTACAGCAAAAGAGAATGTAATGATAGATAGAGATAGCAAACTGGAGAGAGAGGCTGATAGTTTGTGCATATAAACCTGGAGGTATTAAACTCTGGGTGTGCTGCAGGATTTTTAGGTTAATAATGTGCTCAGCTCACTGCATGCAGACCGGCTGTGAATGGCCCCCTCGTTAAATGAGGCCATTTACTAAAGCAGCAGGACTTAACGCAACTGAGATGAGACTCATCCTGTCTGTGGTGTGGTGCTATCATGCCCCTTTCACACAGCACAAATCTGATTATGTTGCACATAATGACAACGTAGAGTGATCTTGCAGACCTGCTCCAGATGAATCATTTAAAATATATAAATTTGGCATAAAAACCAATGTGTTATGAGTCCTAAATTCTCATATTAGGTTATAACTCTGTGCTGCTCAGTGAAAAATGTATTTTCTGAGCATATTTTCCTCATCAAGTTCCTCTAACTGTCCAGAAGGACAGATGCCCACAGCCACTGAGAATGTCCTGGTTCACTGGCTCTTTCACTTCATCATAATCTTTGTCTCATCAAATCACATCATAGTTATTTCCCTCATGATGTAGCAGTTTGTCATTGTTGTCTCAGTTGAGTGCATTGTAAATGCCCTAAATCCACCTAGTTTTTTTTTTTCCTTTCTTATTATAATGTGATCAACATGAAAATGGGAAGAGTTTTCAGAAAATGCTTTTCTGAAGTGCAGGAAACACTAAGAGAGGTTTAAACAGCTAGGAACACCACACCATGCATGTTCTATGGTGAACTTATAAGACTTGTTCAAGACTCTTCCACACATGTATACCAGAACAAAGCACAATGTGCCTTGACTACTCCTGTCACACTTGCATCCAAGTGTAGGACAATAATTTAACAATTATGTTTTCACTTAATCCTGAAATTCCCAGTCAGGTAGAGAGTATGATCCTCCCTGAAAAGTAGCAGGTGAAGGCAAGGTACCAAAAAACCTGCCAAAAAAAACCACCAACACGTAGTGAACAAAGTAGACGAGGAATACGACAGGACGTGATGCAAAAAAGATGCTGCGCTCTGAGTCAGTCCCATTTCCAGACATTTCTTCAAATAACCTGTAGTTTCCTCCAGAAATCCCGCTTGTCGTCAACACAGAGAGTCAGGACAAACACGCTCGCTCGTCCTGAAATCTCCCATCTCCCTGTTCTCGCTTGAGTCTATCCGGGAATGTTACGAGACTCTGAGTAGAACAATTGCCGTAAAAGCTTATCCTGCATTCTGTTTTAAGCATGTGTTCTCACATTCCGCTGTCCCAGACAATAGCGGGAACTTTTTCTGACTATACGCTGCCACACGCACGTTCTTGATTCCAGATCTTTTGAATGGTTTTTACATGCATGTCAGTATTTGGTTTTTGCATTTTTGATTACTTAGGGAAAAATACCAGGTAGCAGTTGTTAGAAATAAGATATAGATATAGGTTTGCACTTTGATCTTTAATCACACTTGTTGACTCTAAATCCATTATGACTGCAAGGTTTTGAAATCCAGGTGCTCACATCTACATCTCATATTTGGAAAGTCTTTATACTTTGGCCCTGTATTCTGTATTTCAGAGCATTGCCCCATTCGTCAGCTGTATGCTTCACTCCTCCAAATGAGCTCAGTTAGACAGTTTCTGAAAGATGGCATCCAGTCGCACCCATTCAGAGGCAGTGAAGTGCTGGTTCCAGTACCCAGAACTCATACAGGTTCCCATAGAACCTCTGCTGATCTACAGTCAGTTGTCAGTTTATTGCTGATGCTTGCATCATCAGGTGTCCTCTTATCTCAGCAGAGATTTGAGATTTCCTTGCTCTGTTTATAATTTCGGCACAGTATTTCTTGGAATAAACCCTCAGAGATGATACGGATAACATTACAGTTGTATCTTAGATGTTTTGCACATTTAAGACCAGGCTATACACAAATGATCCACATCTCTCAGTGATTTCATACAAATTCACTTTGCTTAAATTGGACTGCCTGGGGTGTGATGTACATATACACAATTTGTTTTACTTAAGCTTTTTATCTGTATTTTATTCATTTAATTAAAGTAATTTTTCCTTGTTTTTTTTTCCCCACTCGACATGGGATGGCTTTTAAGCCCAGTGGGTTGTCTGCACAGTCGGTGTGTGTGTGTGTGTGTGTGTGTGTGTGTGTTTTGCTTATTCAAGTTTGGTGGCTAATTTATACAGTAAATATAAGCTACACCTGAGGATTATTTGTTAATACATGCTTATACAATGTTTGTATATTCAGTCTATATATTGTATTGCCACGTAGTTAGTTCCTCAGTGAGTTTGTGACCTTGAGATTGCAGGAATTAACACAAAATCCTTTAATCACACATACACACATATAAAGGGATTTGTTCTCTGGCTGTGCCTGCTGTACCTAACTGAAGTTTTTGTGTTGTAGGTCTGTGAATTTGAATGGATTTCAGCCACAGGATGCTTTGCGTGAGCAGACGGGGCAGATCTGTGACACTGTGCTCACCTCTAAAAAAAAAAAAACCCCTCTGATCAGAGTCCTTGATGCTGTCCACATGGACCCTCACTGACCTTAAATAATTAAATCCACTGGTGAAAAACTTCTAACTAACTTCAACATGGTGCTCACTGAGGAAGAACAGGCCTGTCTATCTGGCCCCTGCTTGTCACTCATGCGTGTCAGAGTACATTTGAATCAATTAAAAACTTTCTCAACTCCCAATGTTGGACTGTCAGGAGCATCTTTTCCTATTTGAAACTTTGTGTGTTTAAACTTTCAATTGACAATGACTGCGTCCTTCTTCCGCTTGTATCCTTCAGCTGTTTTCCACACAGTGCCAACTCGTACCAAGCCGTGCTGAGCCGAATGCTACATCCTTCTCCATTACACTTGAACCGAGCTAAATCAATGACGTCCGCGCTCAGCCAGGCTGTGGTGACAAAGTGGTGCACTGGTTGGCTCAAACGTGTATTATAATAATAATAATAAATGACAGGGGGGAATTGAGGACGGAGGTGCCATGTTTAAAAGAATTGAGAATTCTAGCGGACTAGATGCAGGTAATCTGTGGGGAAATTCATCCTCTCCATTTAACCCAATCCCATCCCAATTACTATGAGCAGTGGGCAGCCATACTGTGGCAGCTGTGGACCAGTTCCTGGTTTGCAGCCTAGTACCTTGTCAAGGGCAATGGCAGGAGCATTAACCTAACACATGTTTTTGATGGTGGGGGAAACTCCACAGACTTCAAACCAATGACCTTAGTGCAGCAGCAATTTCTATTAGGCAGCTGAAAACAATGGAATCCACGAACTTGAAGGTAGAGGAAACACAAGTGATGGTCGTTGTTTTGATCAAAAGACCAAATTAAAAGGGACTTGGAAAGATTATTGCATAATGAGAAAGTGTATCAGGAGATATCAGCAAAACTTTCCACCATGGAGACGGACAAATCGTCAGTAATACAAATCCCCTGTAATACTCAGGCTTCTCCTCTGGCAATTGTACATTCTAAAAGTAATAAAACACAACAGAAGCAACTCCTCCATCTTGAAACTTTGCAGATATTCCACTGGTCTCTGCAGGTTGTTTTCCTTATAAATTAATGATTTGAACTCGTGCTCAGAGGTTCCTTTTCAATGGAAACAACAAGCATGGATATGTTTGGTTTGGTGAAAAAGAAAATCACCATTTGTGAGCATGAAGTGCAGTTTAACTCTGTGTTTGACTGGCAGCAGCACTGCTTGCGTTCACATTTAGTGAGTAAATTCTTCACACAGCTGATTGAGACTTGCTGAGCCATATACCGACAACATTTCCCAGCAGCAAAAACAGTTGTCAACATAACATTGTAAGGTTTTTGATTGATTACACTGAGCTGAGTGACTGATCTTGACAGCATCTTGTATTTTGTGATCAATTTAGTTATTAGATGATAGTCTAAGCACCTGCCTCACATATAAAATATATGGCTTCGCTGTGTGAAATAGTGCCTTGGCTCTTTTCCGTTGAACACTGACATTATATTTCAGTGTATTAAATTCTTCTGACATTCGTGGAGCCATTGTTTAATTCATGTGAGGCAGCCTGCTTTTGTTATAAGACACCACAGAAAGCTTTAAATCTGCCTAAAAAAAAAAAAAAAAANAAAAAAAAAAAAAAAAAGTAAAATTGGAAGTTTGCTTTCACATTTTCTCTTCACCTTTCCTCATAAAATAACATAATCCCAGGTCAAATAAAATGAAACCTCAACTTCAACAAACCAACTTCTTTGCAAACACATTAATGTCTACGGAACTTTATTTCCCCTGAAGTCAGCTTCTAGTGCAGCACTTTCTCCCAGGCAGTGTATCACCTTTAAAATCCTCTACCAGTTAAAATCCTGCAAACCATTTTTAACCTTTAGCCATTTCCAACCTAATACCTAAAACAAACCATCTTATCTTGTTTGGTGCGTTTACGGCCCGCATTACATACTAACCTACTGGCCTCATTTAGTGCAAAACATCCGTGGTTAGCAGGGTGCAGACTGCTGACAGACAACTGTTACAGGACAGCTGTAACAGTTGTCCCGTAACACCTCTATGAATAACATCTTTGCGAATAACAACACATCTCTACGAATAACAACAATAACTCAGACATTTGGTCCACAATAATTGCCTTTGCTGGATCCTGATTGTGTGAGACTGCTTATTTTACTTTTGCACGTATTTATTTATTTAAAATAGGACATGCACATTAATAAGATGCTGGCAGCAAGAAGTGCCAGTGTAAATGTGCCGGGACAAGGCTAATTTGCACCCTCACTTTGCAAGTGTGTGATTACTATAAATAAATTTTTTAAAAAGACCTAGAAATTACTATTTACCCATTCCATAAAAACACAATACCATATCTAACAAAAATGCTACGTGAATACAGTTTTAGTGGATTAGTATGTAAGATGACATGGACCCTGATGATCCAGCTGCACAACAGTGATCTTTGCAATGACAATATAACAGTTATCAGTTTCTTGACTCACTTTAGGGACATTTTGGAAGCTCAATACTTCTGACCAGCCTGTTTAACCAATGGGAAACTAAGGCGAAGAGCTAAAACTTAGGAGTGAAACCTTAGTGAGGCAGACCAGAGAGTCCATGTACCCTTCAAAGATGAAGCTACGTAACTAAAGGTCTTCCTGTTTACTTGGACTGTTACTAATAGGTCACTGTTAAGATAATTGTTATTGTTCCCTCATCTGTGTTCTGGAAAGATAAAACTAAAAGTGTATCCCATCATGCATTTCCATCTGTCAACCCTGCAGAAATGTTATGAGAGAATTTATTCCTGCAAAAAAACAAAAAAAAACCAAAAAAAAACTAGTTCAGCAAAAATAGCAAACTATAAAACGTTAAGCACATTTTGTCCATAAGGGTCTGTGAATCCCACAGTAAGGACCAATCATGCACAGACTGCCAGACCCAAAAATAGAAACAAGAAGGATTTAACATTTGGAAGAGAGCTAGTTCTTAATTATGCAAAGTATGAACAATTTCTCTTCAAATAAAACACTCCTTGGCTAAGTGAATCCTGAAGTGTTAAACTGTGGCTCAGGATCATGGTTTATAAATGCATCACTTTGAAAACATCTTACAAGCTTAAAGCCCTCAGACTGGGGACTCATGGGGACAGCTGAGATAAAAATTTTAAAAAAAGAATCAAGTATTGCATTGTACAGTGTAACATTACTCAATATCCCTTTTAAAATTCCTAACTATGAATAAAACAGACAGGGAAAAGAAGTACACAGTAAAACAGATCGGCAGCATTTTAATAAATCTGCACCAACTGGATATTCACAAGTTTCTGCGATCAGAACCTTTTTTTTTCTTTAGCTTTTTAACATTTCACTATAAATTTCTAAACATCTGTGATAAATGTAAGCCATTTCTTTGCTGCTCTATTTTGTCACTGCTCTGCCTTCATGATTTGTTTGGGAACCTGTTTGAAAACCAGAACAATCTAAAAAGATAAAAAAGCTTTTCTTCAAAGCCAGTTCATCTAAATTCATCTGTTTTGTTCTGTTTCTGATCTCATCTCCTTTTATTTCCCCAATATTTCTTTACTTAGAGCCCTATTAGCTGCTGACAAGGTGGCTTCTCCTCTTCTCTAGGTCTGTACTAATATTTTATTCACATAATATGAAAAAGAAGAAAAACACAGCTTTCATGTTATAAAAACCAGCTGATGTCTTCGGCTCGGTTGTGGACTTTGACTTTCTAGATATATATAATATATGTTAGAGAAAAAGCATGAGCACACATTCACATTTCAGTGATCTATGGACCTCAAGATGAATTCATTTGTCACTGTTGACATTGTTCTTCTGATTTCTGGATGTCTTTTATAATCTCTGATGTTCACAGTTTTAAACGTCAAAGGAAGCATTTAAGTTTAGAATCACATTAATCACAGTATTTCCAGTATATTGTCCTTTCCTTTATAAAGAATCTTAACTTTACTTTGTTTTAGGTGAAAACATAAAGGCCAATAAATGCTGACCAACAGAATGGAGGAATTTGTACTTGAGAATTTGGTTATGCCTTTTATTTAAAGGATCATACCGTGGATTTTGCATGTTTAAGCCCAACATATACAATCCACATACATTTTACGATAATGACATCCAATTTCCAAAACATAAACTTGTATTATAGTTTTCCTGTTATTTTGCCAAATTCCCTTATCTTTCAAAATCAATTGTTCAGGTGATACACCCACCTTAAAATAAAATGTATCGCCTGTTAACACATATGTCCAAATGTAGAAGGCACAGTCACTTTTAATTTCTCGGGTAAAAGCCGTCTTCTCCTGACACTACATTTTCTGGGGAGTTGTACATTATTTTCTGTGGAGCTCTGTTTTTGGATCAGTTAAACAAAATCATTTCAACAAAAAAATTTAATAGACATAGTGTTCCGTGTGATGTATCAAGCAAGTTTGAAGTCTCGATAAGTTTATTTTAATAGCGTATAAGAAGGAACTGAAACCAGTGGCTGATTGGTAGAGGTAGAGGGGAAAAAAAGAATTCTAATATTTACGGCTCCAGTTGTATATTTTGGGAAATGGTCGTAACATAACGTGTGTGGGTGTATGTTGGGCTCACACATGCAAGATACAGGTACTGTACTTTAACATGCAACCTGTCTTGTGGCCGAATTGCATTATGGTCTATTGTCTTTGCCTGCTCTACAATAGATGTCTCTATATATGATGACTTAACACTGAATCTAGCAGAGAAATTCTTAACATACAATATTTTTCCTCTAATCATTGTTATGACTGTGGTTGAAATAACCTCATTAATATTTAGCCAATTATCAAAACAAGTCCTTTAACCCCATTATCAGTAAAGGATATCCAGATGGTGTTAATTATTATATGCATTTTCAGAGACCCAAACACAGCAAGGCAACTCTCTTTTGTTAGAAGCCTCCACAGTGGCTCAGCAGTCCAAACCTTCACCCTTCCTCTGTCATCCAAGCAGTACTGTTAAAGCTCCAAAACAGCTTGTAGGTTTCCCAAAACAGCTTTACTGAGCTCCAAGCCGAAGCTGAAGGAAGCCCACAAGTTATGTTTGCACATACTTTAAGCTCTAAGCTTTTGCACCAAATTCAGACAAAGACCAAGGAAGAACTCTAATCATTTGGCCACCACAGAGCTGCTGCCTGGAAGCCATTCACCAAAATTGCTTGTTAGCAATTTACCGTTGCTGTCATTGGGATTCTGCAGCGGTACACCAGAAACAGCAGAATCTGAAATTCATTTGGTGCAATTAGTATTATAAAATAATCAACTATTAAAAACTAAACTAAAAATTAAACTGCCGTACCGTATATACTCAAGTATAAACCGATCTCATATATAAGCCATCTCCCTGATGTTGTTCCATTAATTTATTTGTTTACTATATTACCTGTTTTTCTGGGTATTGGCATAGTATTCTTGTGATTTTCTGAAAATAATCCACGTACCGATAAACATTATATTTATTTCAGCAGCTGATTACTGTAACTGACATTAGCTGACATTAACTTTTCCAGACTCCTGTTCCTTGTCTGAATCACCATACAGTTCATTCCAGTCCTTGACACTTTGCCTCTTCTGAGTCTGTGTAGTTTTCATTGTGTGTTGTATCTTATCTTAAGCTTCTTGCTAATAAAGCACAAAACATGATGCTAAACCAAATAACGATTCCTACTGGTATATGAAACAGTACTTTTATAAGGTCATCTCTGATTGGCTCATTCTTTTGTCTTTGACCAATCACAACAACTGGCTTAAAAAAAGCCAGCCAAAAAAAAAAGCCAGTTGCAAATGGTCACCACAAAATAGATGGAACAGATGGAATAGATGTTTTGTCAGGAAATAGCTCATTCTCTGGTATGATTTAAGCTATTTTCCATGGGTAGTGGTAATGGGTAGTATTTCCACCCCTGGAAATTTCGNTGATTTAAGCTATTTTCCATGGGTAGTGGTAATGGGTAGTATTTCCACCCCTGGAAATTTCGTTCTCGGGGATCAAATTTGTATTTCTCATGTATAAGCCAACCCCCCCAATTTGCTTTGTGAAATTTAGTAATAAAAACTTGGCTTATACTTGAATATATATGGTAATAAACTATTAGTATTATATAGCATTCTAAAATATCTGAAGAATTGCAAAAGAAATTATTCATGGACAGAATAGATAGAGGACAAAAATAAGTAGACCGTTGGGTAATAATTTCATTGAATCCCAATCGTTCAAATTACTCAACAGTACGGAAGACCATCAGAGCCTAATAATGAGTCTATTCATCTGTTTCTCAGTTGGCATTGTAGTGCGGGTAGAAGAATAGTTGTACAAAAAGCTAAAGTTTGGACTGATGGTGGTGAACTGTGGCTACACACAATCACACAATAGTTGCTCCTTGGCAGAAATTGCTTTGCACAATTTAAGGGTGTTTTTAGACCTATAATCTGTTTGCTATTGTCAGAATCAGAGAATAAATGTTGCATTTACTGTAATGTTCCAATCAAACCAAAATCTAAAAGCAAAACTCATGTGAAAATGCTTGTTGGCCAGAAATTTCTGTGGGTGAGAGAAAAAAAATCAAAACAGGAGAAAGTTTACTATGCCAGGATAATAAATAAGACTGAACCGAAATGGAAGTCATCGTCATCATTTGGGCTGTGTAAAAAAAGTATGGTAGCAGATAGTGAGCACATACAGTACAACCATATGTTAACCTTCACCATGTTTTTCTGAAGATGTGTTAGGTAAGCTTGATATTTTACCAACTTTTGAAAAGTTTGATTTTCTAATCGATGGTGTAGTTTACTTCACATTAACCATGATCACCAAGCAGTTTCTGGCTCTAGATCAATCAATAGGTCGATAGATTGCCCTGTAGTTTGTTGGAACTAGTGTGGATCATCAGATCACAAACAAATCACTGCAGAATTTGTTTGGAACCAGACTGGGACCATGTCCTCAAATGTATTACGGTGTAGTTGTTTTGGACCACACCAAAGTGTGATAGCTGTGCGCAGACCTGCCTAAATGAATTGTACCAAAGGAGAAAATGAACTGTTGAAAGCTCCATTGAAATGTAGGTGTGAAAATGCCTGAAGATAGTCAGAGTGAATTAAATGGTTTAAGTGTCAGTGCTATGTTATCTCTATTTTTGCAGCATATTTAAAGCATAATCATCCTTCGCCATATTGTACCTGCAGCAGGGTACTACTTACATAAATAAAATCTAAAAGCAGCCTGAGAGTAAATTGGATTTGTTCCCTAAGTACCAGTGGGATCTAGTAACCCATTTTGTCAAGTGCTCCAGTAAATGGACAGAGGAAAGCTCTGCCAAGTGTGAGGGAAAACAGAGATTTGAAAGAATTCACGATAATCAAGATTCACATCAAAATATTGCAATTCAAAATATTTTATTTGTTCTGCATCTGATGCTATTCATTACTCTCTAATGAGTTTTCCTTGTTTAAATATTGTAGGCGGAACAATGAATAGCAATGCCAACTCAAAGCCTTCAGCATTACTGAGATCTTCAGTGTAAATAATGAATGCCAGTCTTCTGTCGTCTCTATATCATACACGAGAAAGCTTTTATGCAGTCAAGAAGTAAATTCTGAGAAATCAATGTACCGCAGCGTGAGGTCAGTCACTTTTTATCGTAGCAGTGTAATTCACAAGCTTTTGAACAAACCGACAGAAGGTATTGGAGTGAAGTGGGAAAAAATAGAAGAAAGGTGCAAAAAAGGACCAGTTGACCTGTGTTCAGTTATATGGAAGGAACACAGAACTGGAGTTTTTGCTGTGTGATTTCTGTATATTGTGTCTGTTGAGCAAAATTACACAGGTAATCCTTTCAAATCCACCTTTGCGTGACTCTAAATCTGTCACACAATAAAAACAGGAAAAAGGAAAAGATGTTCCACACAAACATTCAGCACCTTTTCCCTTATATATTACAAACCTACATCTGTTTATGGCTCAGCTGAAAAAAAAAAAAAAANAAAAAAAAAAAAAAAAGAACAATCACAAAAATATATTCAGGAAATAATATATATATTTCTCAGAAATGCTCTTAAGAAATGATGACTTATGATTCCAAAACTCTTAATAAAAACTAAGAGCTTTGTGTAAAGTAAGTTTCAGCAAAGTCTAACCCTAATTATTAAGTTTTGAGTGAGGTTACACTAAGTCTGCATTCTTTGTACCTTGAAACTGGGAAACCATAACCCATAATGATGTCATTTATGAGCACTATGAGTGAAACAAAGTGGGAGACAACATGGATGCCTCCATGAAAACTTTTGTTTTGTTTGGTCTGATGGACCAAAAGAAGTTACTACAGATACTGCAATGCCAGTGTTTAACCTATCTCTCTGTCTTTATGCTAATTGATTGAAAGAAAATATTTTGAAAAGTTCATTTTGTAAATACAAAAATTACTGTTTACAGTGTGAGCAGCCATATCGAAATAAGATCAATACTGAACTTGGGGTTGAGGAACCGTCCGAGAAGCAACTATAATGTGAGGGGGTGTTTTCTTTTCCCAATCGGAGGTGGGATATTCCAAATATTTTGTGCATGCAGCATAAGTGTTGTAAAGACCACAGTGACATTGACCCAAAATGCCCGCCCTTAACCAATGAATCAGCCAATAGTGGGCCTGTAATGGTAATATGTCAGCGTGGCATCATGTCATTCATTCATTCAGCTTTTCCACTTTCCAGTTCCTCTCTCCACCATGGCTCTTGTAGCCTCGTGTAATCCAGTTATGATGGAAGAACACAGCTTAAATAAATCAGAGACACTCAGGTAACACAACTGGCAAGGTCTGCTTTATCAACCTGTGATAATCTAGCTTTTGTTCTCATTGTGGTCTTCTGTTATGGGCTTTAAAGGGTATCCTGAGAGATGTCACGCTTAGCCATTTTGGCACAAGATCCAAGGTTTTTGTATTTTGGCATCAAACAGAATTAGAACACTGATGCTGTGGAAACTTTTTTTTGTGTGTGTGTATGTATATGTTTCATTTACATACATTTGGAGCCATGATGAGCACAAGTGCAGTCGATGTTCAAACAACCCTGGGGAAGCCTGTGATCCTCATTAAAGCAGCTTGCTTTTGGCGTATGGTTTTGAGGTTGGGTGGAAAGTCAGTGAACTGGCATGTAAGACCCTGCTGACCGTGAACTGTTGCACTGCATTATTATTTTAATTCCTGCAGTTAGAGCATTTCGTAAAAGTGGGCAAAGTATTACATTTTGAACAGCGTTGGTGACAAAAAAAATACCTTGAAGGACAAAGCCCATGTTTCCTGTCATCAGATAATCTATCCACATCCTGAAAGTGTGCGGTTTCCACCTCTGTGCGTGCACCAAATCTCACTACTCCTGAGTTAGGATACCGCTCCAGCGTTCTTTGATAAAGCTATTTATTTATCTTTATATTTTGGGTAATATGTCAGTAAGATGCAATGGTTAATAATGTCACACTGAAAGCCACATAAGACCTTTCCTTCCTGATAATGAAAAAAAAAAATAGACTTTTTTTTTGTTTGTTTTGTCAATACTGTCAATAAAACATTTGCTAATGTTCCCTCGCCCCCCCCC